>CM060950.1:301295714-301548214 GCA_030765055.1 Mantis religiosa | reverse complement strand
TACTATCGTCAGAACAAACAGGCATTTTTTTCGGGACTAACCATGGATCTTAAAAGTTTAGGTGGGAAAGGCAAGAGCTTGACTCATCTATATGATTGTCCAGTGTGGTTTTGTGAGAGATGGGAAGTTAGCTTTTTAATAAAAATGGGAAGACTACCATGAAGTATCTGGTAGTGTTTCCAGATCATGTTTCGAAAATATTCATTTTGAATTGGAGCCAAACAGTGGCATTATTATGGACAATATAATACACCATACCACATAAATTCAGTCATACGCATTGCAAATAAATCTTGGAACAAAAATTATATTATAACCTAGCTGAAAAACAAAGGCGTCAATGTAACGAAAGCTTGCTAACAGGCTGAATGAGAAGGATATTGCATTGTTGGACTGCTGTCTTACCACTATAATTGCACAACCTCAATAGTATGCTTGCCTCGTGCATTACTTCCTACTTTTAATAAAAAGCAATGTACCGACTTCGATATACCGGTTGTTAAGGAGATTCTACATGAGGAGGTTCTGCTACTTCTGCTACTTCAATACTCGTAATCACCCAGACATCCGTATCATTCCCTACACATTAAGTATTTACACAGCAGGTTTCGATCCCTGTTTTGATACACGCTCCAAATATCCTATCTCAATCGTGCAGCAAAATCTCTAATTCTTTTTGTCTTGCAATTCCAAATGCCCACGGCTAGTGAATTTAAGTGCAACAAGCCTTTGTTGGGGTTGATGTATATGGAGTTGGTGAATGGTCACCTGAACAGCGGTCAGAGGGACTTAACCCCCTTCATGTCATTGAAATTCCCGGAATTCCACCGGATGCTAGCTGACAACGCACCCCCGTAAATCGTGGAGGAACAGTGGTGTTGCTTGGCAACGGCGCGTTCGTCGATACTTTCTACACATCGTTCCAACATTAATTTCTACATACACGTGTTTTATTTTAAATTCCACACGGATTCGAAGATTATCAAAGTTTGCCCAACAAGCATCTCCTGTTCCAAATTAGTAAAACCATGCATTCTCTGTTATTCGTTATGGGTATTAAATTATGACTGTTCGAACTTCATTAGAAACAGTACCGAAAATATTCAAACGTTATGTAACTTAACTAATTGTAATATTCTCCTGGCGTTTTAAGGACATATGCAGGTGATGTACAAATACACTTGAAATTTCAAAACTCGATTTCGTCGTCGTTTCTTGCATTATTACTACTTTAAAATGCCCATGTTGCAATTCTTATACCTGCATTTTGCTTCAAATGTTCATACGTTTTTTGAAGTTCATAAAGGGATCTAAAGAGTCTAGATATTAAGCCTAGCTTCTTATTTAGTGTTATAATAATTTAACATATTTCGGTTTTTAGAACATTACGATTTTTTTCTATGTTTTCAATAAAGATTTCAATGTTGCACAATATTTAAATCTTCGATTTTATAGAACTATAGTTCAGAAATGTGTCCAAAATAAACATTTGAAAATTCCGAATTTGTATAAGATGCGGTACCTCACATGTTGTTCCTGCATTTAAAATTTTCAAAAATTTTGTGCGAAAGTTGGTTCATAGAAACTCAAAAAGAAATATTAGTATTAAATTACGTTGAGAAATTTGTGATAGAAGTTTTAGCTAAATTGTTAGAAACTAGCAGTTTGAATACCACTAACCCTAAGAAGCTGTCTTAGACGGATAGGACATGCTTCTATTTCTTGACACTCCATAACGATAGTGATTTTTCAGCTCTAATAATCTATTTAATTTTACATAAACTTTAAAGGATCCTGTTTATTTAAATATTAGAGGCATTAATACAAAATATACGTACCAGAAGTGTAGCAAAGCAACCAAAATAAATATCAACCTTACAAAACCAAGGACAGTAATATAATCAATTAGTGGAATGCTTTGGTTTAAGCTCCTAGATAAACTTCAAAACGAAAAAAAAAGGAATAATGTTTTTGTACTTCAGATGTTTGGCGAAGGAGAGTGGCACGCGAGTGGTTTCACTTGCTGTGACGTCGCCTGCTTTTGGTACTGCAATCACATCTAAACAGATAGGTATGTTATTCGGGCGGTGTTAGCTATTCTTGATCCTTAAAACGCTTGCGACCGAAATGTGAAAAGACAGACAGTTCGCATCATTTCTTTCTGAACTTGAACAAAAGAAAAAGAAAAACAGAAAAAAGTAGAAAATACTAGAAAATTATTGAAATTAATGGCCCCACACACAGCTTGTGTGAAGGAACTAAGTTTGAAATGATAGTGCTTGACTCAGGAAATAATTGACATTCCTTATCCTAGTTCACTAATGATGTATAAAACATCCACATTTACATTCAAAGTATGATTTAATATTCAGGATAACATTTGTTTTTATGCAGTAAATAGGGTTCGTCGTCGGTGTTTTGAGACAACCCTTAGTATGATGTACGGGAATGAAACCCGATAATTTTTCAGGATGGAACCCATATCCGATAATACCTCGGTTAAGGGGCTGTAAACAGTGTGTCAGTTTGCGAACGGTGGAATGTCATCAGTTCAGATTTTCTTTGACAAGTGGCGAGCACGCAAGTTATTCAAAGTCATGAGCACAGGTTCAGTATTAACGGTTATATGTGATGACGGGCCATCAAGTGCAAGACTCGCAACAGGCCTTCGCCCTATTACCAATATGCTTGAAGTTAAGAGCGCACGGACAATAATTGTGTTTCGAATTTCTGGGAGAGATAGGACAGGGCGCCGGTATTTAGTCTTATCTCAACATGACCATCGAATCACAGTAGGGCAGAAAATGAACATTTCCATTTTCCAATCCATGTCTAGCACGCAAACTAATTGAGTAACTTAAGACACTTGAAGTAAATTAACATGTAAATACAAGTTTTAACATCCCAAAATAACCAATTTCTATGTGTAAAATCAAGTGCAAACAATATATCGCTAAAGATAATTTCTTATAAATTAGCTCAACACATTCATAAATAGTTACATACTAAAAATAAATAATGAGCTCATAAAAATTGCTAATTTGAATATTTCAGATGAATACAATACATCTCTTCAGAAGTCATTGCACCAAATTATAAGAGCATTCACGATGTATCGAAAGGAAAACTCGTATTTTCATTTAAAATGTGTCTCAATCTAGAGAATATTTGTTCTACGTCATATGATGGGGCACGTGCATAACGGAAGAACAGGATATCAGATGAAACTACTTTCATAGATTCGTACTCATTGCTGCAATCCAACAAAACGTAGTTTTGTTGCACATATTTGCAAAACAGAGTTCCATTTTTCACATTTTTCAATTAAGACTTTCTCCTCTGTAATAAATTCTGATAAATGAAGTTCGTTCAGCGATTCGACTATATATTGAAGGAATCTACGTATTTCTATATATGATACATGCACGTTTGCAACTTTTAATGAACAAAATACTCCAGTAGTCGTTCTGAAGTGATGGCGACCGTAATAACCATCGTACTGCATACCTCTGAATCAAATATATGCATTAAATCTAGGGCAGCAGTGTCAATGATCTTTACCATGTAACAACCTATGCTACCTCACTCCACATATCAAACCATCAACTCAGCTCCGTGCGTTCAAGTAATTACAGTATGCTCCCTCTAGACGCAAAACAGAGACCTGTTGTTCATTAATGCAATCTGCAATTATATTTATTTTATCAGTAACAAATGTGTTTAAAGTACATTGGTTATTGAATTACATAATGTACTTTTATTTATAATTACTTCAACTTTTAAGTATTAGATGTTATTCAGTATATAGTTGTACCTGTGTTGGTGTCGGATATTTCGGGAACGCCTTTCCACCATCAAAACGGCGAATGCGAGGATGTTCATATGCACATGGATCCGAAAGTCAGTTGTAAAATTATTATTAACCAATTTACCCCTTTGATTTACCCATCAATAAGGTTCTTGAGGATTTTAAGGCTTTATGTTCTTTAACCGATTACATCATATCGAACAATGAACGAAATGGGTGAAATGATGATCAAATGAGTCCAAATTTTCACACAGCTTATCACTCGACATGCATCTTTTAATATAAAGGAAAACTCTGGGAACACCTTATCCAAATAAATCCCCTAGCCGAGATTGGAACACGGGACATCTTGAATGTTTAGGTTACACCCGTACCACATAGGTTGCACCATTAATGAAGAAAATATATTGTTGTAGGCTTGTTTTTGTTTGTTCTAGAGCAAATAATTGATGATTGCTCTGCCATCGTAGGTTATAGGAGTTTATTGTGCTCAGCAATTTCTTGTTCACTGATGATGAAGCTGGGTTTGTTCGCGACGGTATATTCAGTTCTCGTGATACAGTGTGATCACAAATTATTCATCGGGTTTAGGATTAATATATTTCACAAAGTATAGCATACAAAATGATGAATGATGCATCATGTCCTCTCCTCGTGTTACACAACACGCATCTATGCGGTAGTCAAGTTTAGCCCATACACGTTCCAGCATCTCTCTGTCGATGTTCACCAGCACAGAAGTGGTGTGATTCTGGATCTCAGCCAATGTTGTCGACGAAGGTGGTACGCATACATTATCTTTCCGTATCCCCCAAACAAACTAAGGTTGACCTTGGGGGCCATCTAAAGAGTGCCAAATCATCCTGTGCACGTCGTCAAATCCATCTGTTTGGAAGTTCCTCGTTCAGATGGCGACGCACTTCCCTATGCCAATGAGGCGGAGCTCCGTCCTGTTGGAGTATGAAGTGCGGCATACCAGCCATCAGTCTGGGGAAACAACCAGTTTTGTAGCATATGTAGATACGTAATACCCGTCATATTTTTTCCAGGAAAAATATAGGGCCCGTAAATGCTGCTACGTGACACAGCACAGAAGACATTCGTCTTTGGAAAATCTTTGTCAATCTCCGTTGTGGCATTGGAAATTACCGTGGCTCATATGCGGACGTTGTGACGATTCGCTTTACCGTTTAGGTGGAATGTTGCCTCATCAGTGAACACGAGTCGGAGAAATTCATCATCTTGTATTACTTCCTGCAAAGGTTCACAAAATTCGCTTCTGATGATGCGGTCGTTTGGCCGTAAACGTTGCAACAGCTGCATGCGATACGGTTTCTGTAGTAATTGTTTAGGCAGAATCTTCCACACAGTTACCTGAGGAGTACCCAGATCGCGACTTGCACGACGTGGTTTTTTTTTTGGGGGGGGGAGGTTACGAACGAACACATTTCGGATGTTCACCAGTGTTTCCACAGTGATAGGTGGTCGCCCGTAGCTTTTTCCATTACATACGCAGCCTGTGTCTTTGAACTGTCAATACCATCGCAAAATGCTTTAGTGGGTTGGTGGCTCTATGCTGTACTGTCTTCGGAATGCACGCTACACGGTAGTGATGGATTCTGTCTTCTTATATTGCAATACACAAAATGCATTCTGTTGATTAGTCGCAATTTTTAAGCTGGTATCGCCTGCCACTGGCGAGTCGCATCCAAACCTTCAATGACATAAACAAAACTTGGAAGTATGCTCTTTCAATTGTTTATTAGTACAAATGAATGGGCATTGCATTTTGGAAGCTGTAAGTCATCAAACCTCAAATCACTTGTAATCATTCTGTACTTATGACTGCGCTTATGAGAACATTGGTCAAGTATAATAGGGCAGATATCAACAGAGGTTATACCGAAACGTTTGGGAGGGAGTATTATTTTGGTTGGTTAGTACAAGAATGTTTAACTTTTGAATACCTGAGCAGATGAATTGGTCGAGTAGAATTCACCGCCTAAACTGGACGTCCACCTGATCTGAATCCCTTGGATGTATATAAATCCCTGGCGTATGCCAGGACGAAACCACATAAAACAATTTTTGTAACTCTCAATATTGTCTTCTAGCTCGGCAATAAATGGTTTTCGCACCTATGTGTATATGAAGTTGCTGTAGGTTCCTTTTTTATATTCTTTTTGTAATGCTAGTGATATTTGAAATCAATACAGATGTAGCATATGACTTCCATATAAAATTACAGTTGATGTGCTAAACATACGGCGATACTGCGCGACAGTGTATGTATGATATTGTCACAAACGTCTGTTCGCGTGATTCGAGGTTTCGACTCGGATACTCCGTTGGGCGCTGACTGATACGATTGCCATCGCGTTATTTACAAGACAACCTATGCAGAACAGCTGCTCTATCTTATAACTGTCGTGTTTCAGTCGCAATTTTTGTCTTCTTTTTTATGAGGCATAGTTTTGTGTGTGCATTCAATTATGAACTTTTCAATATAATTATTTACATTTTTATGAAATAAAAATTGCGTTATAATTACATCATACAACTGTATGGTAAACATTTATTCGTACTCTGCTATGGAATAATGCCTAAGTCTTGAGTGTTCTGTATTCCGGATAAATGAATATTTTAGAACTTTTATCGGTTTTAATGGTATTCATGAAAATTGGTCACAATCTAAATGATATACTTGTTAAACAAGTAACGTATTATATCGTACAAGAATACGCATCACTAATAATCACTTCGGTTTTACCTCTATCATACAAATTTCGTACGAGGTAGATGCCATAGTTTTGAATAAATAAAACTGTTACCACTTTAAGTTAAGATTTATGTACATTATACATAAACATTTTTATGTATATAGGTTACAATAATCTATAGGGACATAATTAGAAAAGGTCTTAATATTAAAACATGTGTACATGTATTATGTAGTAGCCCACTTCCATTATGTTTTATCAATAGGGGCAATGTTTGATGTTACAGCAGGATATGTTCTAATACACAAGACTGGCATATACACTTTTATGATTGTTTCAAAGACAAAAGTATAAATATATAAATGCATAGATTTTGTAAGAATTTATTCTCGGTGGTCGAGTTAAGGCAGTGAATGTTGGACACTAATGAAACAGTGAAGTATAACCGTACCATTGTTGGTGGCAGTGTAGAGCTAGCCGTTACCCAAAACAAAGCGGTATAAACGCATCGCAACACTCGACGTACCATCCCAAGTTTCGCTCTTCGAAATTTTTCAGAAATGGTGCACTCATTTTGGTTGACTGTTTCGTTCATTCAGAGCAATAATTTATATGTATAATTAGTTTATGAATAGTAAATATACACTTAGAATTGTATCTGTTTATTTTAGAATAATACTTCCATTTTATGTGACAGTTTTGCAGTATATGTAATGTATAATATTCACTACAAAAATTACACATATTCGCCGTAAAATAGTGTTTAAGTTATGTACAGATTCGTTTAACCACAATGTATTATGGTTGCAGAATCTGTAAAATAGAGAATTGTAATATATAGGTAAATCTGCTGCGGAATTAGCTCTAACAATGCTATATATTGCCCATAATATAATATGCCCATAATTTTTATGTAGAACTACAAAGGGCCAGGACGCACTCTTCTATTGTAATCAACAATATAGAATACTGTTAACCATAAGTCATCCATCTCTCTCACATCGGTGTCCAAGTTTCGCTGACTGATTACGTCGTATTTTCAGTAATTTAAAAGTACAGATAAACCATATGCCAGATTTTCAGGTTTACACTCAAGTTTCTGATGGTTTCAAATTGCACTGTATTGAACATGTTGGGTTTAAGTAAAGGTGTAAGAAAAACCAAAGTCGAGCAAAATACACTGGAGTAAATACAGGCCAAGAGGTCGTGTGCTCTTGGGGATTTAATTATAGCATCTTAAAGCTGTAAAAGACTCTGGAAGCAAAAGCGGCGGTATGTAATTGAAACTGATGGTATAAAGATATTTTAAACATAAAACTGATTTTATAAATTTTTTAAAATCAAATTTCAGCTATAAATAGCTGCCTTGAAGTTCAGTTGTGTTCACTCTCCTGTGGAAACTATTTCTTGCTTCGGGAAGTACTGTATACGTATGCGTGTGCGCGCGCGTCTGGATCCGCTAAACATATAACTGATGTGTTGCAATCCATGACTTTCTCTACTTACTGTAGTTTATTTTTAAAGAAGTTCCACAGAATATTCATAAGAAAGCTTTCTTTTTTCTGTCCACTTAGTTACTCAAATTAAGTCTTTCCCCTAGTGGTTTACCGGGGAAATATGAGTCAATTGGAGAATTTAATGTCAGGACGACACGTTGGCAATGGTAGCTCAATGGGTGAGAGCGACTGGATGGAAACCAATAGATCCATGGTTCAAATCCCGGCCTTGGAATTGAATTTCTCATATCGACTCTATCAATGCAATACCTTAGCTTGTATACGACTAGTGTGAAGAACTGAATAATTTCCATCAATTAACTTTCCAGACACAGTTTCATTTTACATTTAATTTAAGTACAACGGGGGTAGAGAACCGGATTGATACTTGGATGTTTAAAAGTTAGTCGTTGGCCTTGATGTCATACTGTATCCACGAATGTCAGCAGCATTTCCGGAAAGTGAAAACATTTCAACTCAAAAAGTACAGATACTTTGGAAATGGCTTATATAACTGAAACAGTTATTTGAAATACATTTTATGTTTTAGAGAGGTCTAGGTTTTTGTTGTTGTACGGCTTATCTGTTTCATAAGTTAATCCGTGATACAAATGTGTAGTATTTCTTCATAATGTAAAGGACTTCTCATTTTAAATCCCAAACATTAACGATTTGCGTTATGCATCATATTCTAAATATAAGTTACAATCAAAATCGTGAAGTATCTTTGAGAACTGCGAAAATGTTATCCATTAGTGAATAGTTTCGGTTGGGACGGTTTTGTGGACACTATCCGTGTGAAATCTTCGGTACATGCTGAAAGTATTTATCAAACTCATAGTGTTTTGTGTTATGTTCACATACACAGACAGATGTTTTTGTTAAGAAACAACTTTTGTTATACAGGGGTCCTTAAATAGCTTTTGATGGAATCTCTGAACAGAGGTTTTGAATTGTGTGCAGTTCAACTGCTTGCAAGCAGTAAAAGGTCCTGTGGAAAATTCGGTGCTTAATTCGATAGGTGAACTGTTTATTGTTCGAAAACCCTGTAATGTAACTTCCGAATCAAAAAATGCTGTAGCGATCTGATTTGAATTTCTAATAGTCTCTAATACTCTTGGTGGCATATGATATGTATATTATTGCTGGTAGGGATTTTTCAAGGAGATGGTACCTCGAAAAATGTGCTATGAACTCATTTCCAAGTGTCCTCGTAAAACATTTTTCCTTTTGGGACAGTTTTGGTTATTATTATTAGCTCTTTCATGTATGCTAAGTTTCCGACAGACGCTGAAACTGGAATTCCATTATCTTTTGTGGCAACCTTGAAGTACGTAATAGCTCGGAATGAAGGCGCTTGAACCAAGTGTTTCTGCTATTGAGTTTCAAATAACTTCAGCGCTAATGGCTGCTAAAATGGCCTGTTATTCGTGTTTTCTTCACTTTTACTAGGAGGGTACGGCAGTTTCAAAGTTTAGTAAATGACCCGTCTTAAAACTTAAAGGAATGAAAGATGACAACAGCACCTGATTTAAAACCGAGGATAGAGGTAACCCGAGATTTTGCATATGATCACGGCATTTGCATGTGAATGACTTGGAATCTTCGAGACTCGAATGCGATGGTTCATTATTCCGAAAGGGTTTGTGTTGCAGCAGGTCATGTTTCAGAGAAGGAAGATTCGTGCTTCTCCTTCGTGGAGTATAATATGGCATCAGCTGTTTTTATCGAATTGAGAGCTGCTGTCGCATTCTTCCAGAGTGCCTTTAAATTAAACATGAACGCGGAGTATTTCGTGTTGAATGAAGAATATACCACTTTCAAAAAATTGCTGATGAAACTCATTAATATTAGCGATCATAGTTTCACTGCCGTAAATCACTGTTATTCCCCTACGCTATGTTACAAATTTTTAAACTCTACACCTATTCATATTTTCAAATCGTTCTATACAAATGTGGCCGTTGACGATGTGGGCTGATTTTAGCGCATTCTCAGTGGGCAATTCATGTGAAGTATCCCAAAGCCCTACCTTGAGATGGTAGATAATATTAACATCTGAAGAAACAAGACTGCTCCGATGGAGAGCCTCCTCCTCCGAAATGGGTCCAGTCATCGCTTGGTGGAACGAGGTTACCTCGAAGACCGCAGACAATTTTTGGGGAGCATTAGATACGATGCCGACTACGTTATCATTGTTAGGCTGAAATTACATGATACTTGCACGGGCCAATTGAGATCTCCAAACATGGCCACGGTATTTATTATTGGGAACGGAGTTGCAGCTAACGTTTGCTTCATTGCTACTTAGCTACTTATATGACTACCGCAATGCTAGAAGCATGATGGTAAGTATTATCGGGCAGGATACTGTGACCACCATTCCAGAACTTCCAGGGTAGCATTCCATTATGTCGCTCACCCTGGATTTCTTTGGTTTGTAATTATAGGTTAGCTAACCGTTGCTAAGATATGTTTCTATTCATAACTAATCACTTTTTGATATGGTAACATGAAGGGTTTCTTGTACCCTGTGGTTTATTATTCCTCTCCCAAATTTTTAATTTGGCCGTAGTATATAAACAGGATGTGTTGCAAAGGTATTTATTAATTTTAATTGGTTTATGATTTACAAGCTCCTATAAAAGCGATTAAATATTTTCAATGTGAGTTGCAGAAAATAATTTCAGCTGCACAATTCAGCATTTTAACGGAAATGAGTTTTCTAAGTTCAACATAATGCTTTAAATTGTAGCTATTTGTGTCTATAAAATTTATATTTAAACAACTGTATAGCCTAAAAGTGTAAGTAATAAATATAATAAAAATTGAGAAACAAAGTCAGTTATATCACATCTTTTGCTAAATTTCGCCCACATATTGTCCGTACTCTTAGCCAATCTATGCTGATTGAAAGACAAAGTTTACTGTAGATGTTCTCAAGATTCGAGCTTGATGGAACACAGATGTTTCGGACGTGTGTCTCCTTTCCATCTTCAGGATACTAAATGACTTGGAAATAACACCACCTCCCCTGGTTTTGAAGCTCAGAATACTTGCAGCGTATGTCCGTCGCCATCAGCGCCTCTGCTCTTGCTTTAGCAGAACTTTTTGAGGGGAGAATATGTGCTCAGCTGTCAAACTTATCTGAAGCCTGATCGTCTCATGTTAATTGTATATTACGATACACTTCCCACAGTTGTGTGTTTTCAGAACGAGGGAGAAGTATGAAAACATGAGATGCAGTCACATGTTTTCATTTCTGAGTAAATCACATAATTCATGTATATTGCATATTTCTTTTGTCATTAGTATATAATACAAATACGCGAAAATAAAATTTAATCACCGGCAGTTGCCAAAAGCAGTATCAAGGTCGATAGCCTCTCTGACAATTGATTAATCATGCTTGGTAGTATTAGTTGTTGATTTAGTCAAATGAGAATATGGCTGTTTGCGCCGAGGAGTTGCATTTAAATGCTGTATAAAATAAATCGTAAGCAAATGTTAGACTTAAATTTAACTATAAAATTATATTTATTACAAGTCTATAACAAATATACATATCATATCACTTTATTAACGTGTGACGTTAAGATGGAAAACGCATGGAAGTATAGTAATTTTATTATACCATTCGTGAATTGAAAGTGTATGAACAGAAATGTTTTTTTTTCAGGTATCTCATTCTTAAACTGATTTGAGTTTCAATAGTTAAGCATTTTGCACAATAGTTATAAAGGGAAATCTACAGACACTTTATTCGACGTAGTATAGATTTTCAATTTGTCATCTTGATAAACCAGGAGAACTGTATGAAAATATTTTTCACTATCTTCTTTTACCTCCACATTGTAAATTCATTGTTCTTTTTCGTATTGATCTGGACTTTTCATACAGAAGCTACATCATCAGTGTAGCAGCTGAATTCTGTATGCCATGAACTCATGAACAACACTTCCTTTGCTTCCCGAACTCATGCTATTTAAATTTAATTTATTAAATTTGTATGTTATAGTAAGTGTGCAGTGGTGACCACATAGAGCATTTTCATGGCAACGGGCTCTAGCAATGCACTTTTCACTAAATCGATTATTATTGCCTCTTCCGCTAATTTGAGGATACCTTGGCCATTAATTCGTATTGCAGCTCTTATTCTTAAATTTATATAAGTATATTATATTTATAATATATATAATAAGTATATTATTATAAGTATATTATTATATTTATAATATTTATATTGTTATACTTCTACATATTTCTGAGGTAGTAGTGGAAACACTGTGAAAATTTTATAGAAAACTTCTTTTCAGAACTCGTATGGTGATCCAGTCCGAGAATTTCCCGCGTGTTAAAAATTATACTGTTGCGTAAATAACTATTAAACCTAAATTCTAAACATTGTGGTGGAAAATTTGAACGAAAGTAAGTGTTTCGAAATTCGTTAATGCAGGAAGAATCGACACAAGTTGATATTTCATGCTACTGCTTTACATGTACATTATACCGACCACTAAAAGAAATAAAACGCAAGTTTGATGCACAGTTTGCTATGCCAGTACCGCCTATGTCTATTACAGCTAAAAGCCCAAGAGCATAGTTCACTTTGTTGCATCTCCCGAGTGGAATGCCTTTCCACGTCGCAAGGTGTCCGCTTTGGCGGCTAAAATTTTAGGGCATGAGCCATCTGGAGTTATATGAACACCTACGCTTATTCCAGAGGCTTATACGTAATAAATCAAAGTCGTATGTACAAATTCGAGTTTTAGCACCCCAGGAAGCACAACAACAAAAATTCCACACCTTCTCACGTCGTTCCATTTTACTACCTAGGGGCTTAACTCTCCCCTTTTCAAATCCTGCTATCCTTACACCTTCATTTCATGTTATTAGGGATTCTCTGCTCCTTTTATACGCATCTCAAGGCGGATTACAGCTGCACCATCATATTCGAACACACGCCAGCTTTTCAAGGATGCGCGGCACACTGTCACATACAAACTTTTGCTGTCTACTGGGTCGAGAAGGCTTTTGAATTTCCATGCATACATTTCGCAGATGAAACAAAGTTTCTCTAATTATAAAGTAAATAGGATAAGCTTTTATTGAGTGCTGTTTGCTGATGTTAATGTTAAATGTATATGAAACTAAATAGTTTTACTATAGAATTAGAAAATTAAATATTGGTGTGAAAATTAATAGTCTACAAGTTCTCCACTTTTGCTACATTTTCCTAAGACATTCATGCCATATTAATAAAATGTTTTATACATTTTGGTTTATATCAGCGTAGTACAAAAGATCCAGGCTTGGATTCCTTAAAACATTGATTATTTAAAATACCTGTAGTTTTGATTAAGACTTAAATTCTATAGTGATGGCATTCCAACGTGAAACTTGGTGTTAGTTTTAAAAAGTAAATGGTAAAATTGCCTTCAAAATAGGTTTTGTAATTTTATGGTCCTAATTGCAAAATAGGCAAAATAATTATTAATTTACTTTTAAAAATATTACTTCTGGCATTTTACTGTAACTGTGGACTGTAGCTGTGTGGGAAGGTGTGCGCGTGCTGGTCATGTTCGGAAACTTTATACTTGCCGTCGCAAGGAGTTACTATGGAACTTAACTTCATCTTGAGAAACTGTGGCTGTACCTATGTGCTATTTCGTGCTCTGTCGATCCGCTAAAGTACTTGTACCCTTTTTCTTTTTCTTTTTGGTATGTTTGTCTTCTGTTTTTCCCATACGGCTTTAGATTTGTATTATGTTTCTACATGGTATGATTTCATATAACTGTTGAAGTCTCTTATGTTTTTGGATACCTTTCCGGATTGTGTACTATGTACGATTGTGTACTATTGTGTATTTCTAACTGTTTGATAATGTATTGTTATTAGCGCTGTTACTTTTTGTACTGTTTAGATTTTTCTTACATTCATCTTAAAGTAACCCCTTTGCTTTGTTAATTTTTTGGGTTACCCTTTCCTTGGGCTATACAAGGTGTCCGTATGTTGGTGAGGGCACAAACTCTGTAACTAACGGGGAAATGTCACATACGCCATCAGGGTTGCATACGGTTACCCCTAATTCGGAATATTTAATGCATTATAAACAGTTCTAAATTCTCGGGTAAATCGAAATTATGGCTGAAAGTCCCATTTCTTGTTTCTTGCACGCTGGGACAAACAGGCTGGTTAACCACATCCAGCCAAGCTTATGGAAAAGTCACCTTATTTGACGTTACGTCCCGTAGGTAATACGTGGGTTTTCTTGAAGGCACTTCTCAGAACCGGATGTTCTAGAACATTCCATGATAGGCTGGGTCCCCCATATTTGGGAGAATTAAGGTCATTCGGAATGCCTATATAAGCAGGCGAGTTCAAGGCTCGCCCTTCCTCTTGGACTCTCTTACTTGGACTCTACTCTCCCCTCGCACTCGCCCGGCCGACGGGCGGCAACCCTATGATGACAACCCTAGGCATACGTCACATATCTCCAAAAGGTAAGGTCCATTTCTGAATATTGTCAATAATAATGTCAGCCTAAGTGAAGGACCTCTTAAACCATAACTTGAAAGTGTTTCACGGTAGCCTTTCCGGGTTACCCTCTTAAATTCAACTGTTAATCTGTTCACGAGCCTCTTCTGGCCAAATCTTAAAATTTTAAATTAGGAATTCTTTACTAGCCCCTATTGGCAACTGCATTGTTAATAAATTGTAGTTAATGCAAAGTTGCTCTACCTCATTTATAGCTATGCTCCCCTAAGTTCACGCTGGCTAGCCCCAAGCCTACGTGACAATAGCAGCAGTAGTTTTGATAGTTTGATTCATTTGCTTTTTAATATTGTATAGGTACTAGATACAAATATTGAAGGAAGAGGTATTTTGACGAGTACTACTGATAAGCTAACATCTAAACAAAAAATGAAAGGATTGCAGGTTTAATAAATGTTTCTTACTGTTGTGAACTGATTTCACAAAGATTCGACAATTTCAATTCTTTTTAAATGTAATAAACATTTCATTTAAATAGTTTGTATTTTAATTAGTTTAAGCTCGACCTAAAATTTACACAGAATGTCACGCAAAAGGTTATCTCATACGTGCACGGTTCACCCATAAAGCTTCAGAGGTGATAGAAATTTCAATCATTTGCAGCGCCACAGATTCATGTATACGTAAAGCAAAATAAGTATTGTATGTAGAATACGCTGCAAACGGAGCAAGAATCAAACACGAAAGCTCTTCATTAGAATCACGCACACACTTCCACGCAAAGTGCAACTGTGGATTAGCCACCCGATACGTGATATTCGACTTATTGTTTCATGACGGATGTAACGTATTATTATTGTTATTTATTATAGCTATTATTATTGATAATGTTGTTGGACTGTGATTTGTTAGAGAATATTACATTAATATTGATCGTATAAACATTTTATTGCTAATTAAATACTTGAACAGTGTGTTCATTACATGTATGTAACAATGAAAGCTAAATCTTAGTACACCTGTACACGGTGTCAGTGTTAGCAATGCCACAATAAAATGACAAAACAGAAACAAGCGATCCTTAAAATTTAATGGTAAAACACTAGAGATGTCTTTTAACATTCCTAATGATTTTCATGTAGGTTGACTACTCTAACAAAGTGAACAATAATTCAGGGATACCATATATAGCAAAATAAGTTTTATGTTAATTATTTGTCATTCTACTTCATTTATTTACTTCAAACCCGTCCTCCTGCCTCGGTACCTTAGGTTGTAGCGGGTCTGCCTCACGTTCAAGCGATCCCCAGTTCGAATCTCGGTCTGGGTGATTTATCTGGATAAGGTTTGTTCCAGGGTTTTCCATTATCCTAACAGATTAATGTCGGAAACTCTTAAGTTCTACGGTCCCTGGGCTCACTTGAACAACATTTCACCCATTTCATTCATCTTCCGATATAAAAACGCCAGAGAAAGCAAATTACAAAAAAGTGTTCAATCCCATTTCCGGTGTGTCATTTATTTTTGGAGAACATAAAATTTATTTCATCGGAGAATTACCAAATACTCATTTCTGCCCTTCATAACGACAAATTTCAAAGAGTTTTAAACTTTGTGTATTCTTTCTCTGTACAGGAGAGCAGAAAGTAAGATGTAATTGTTGGGGGGGGGGGGAACTTCTGTTATGCTGTTTCTTATTGCGGGTTTTGTATACTTAGCTTTCATAAGTTTATAGGAAAAGAAATAATTTTTATTCCAGAATTCTAAAACCATGTAAACTTCTACATTTTCTGCATCTTGATTGTCTTGCCACTGAACGTAACACTGAACCTTCCGAAGAAGTAACTTATCAGTAAAATAATTACTACTTATTAGAATACACAATTACTTTTTGAATGCAAGTCTCCAACTTCAAGAAATAAGAATTTCAAACCTTTTCTAATACTTTTACTGCACTTAAACTCAGTACTTCTAGAGAATTTTTAAATGTGATTCTTAATTATTTTCTTAAATATGTGAAATACCAGGTGTTTCCCCATAACATGAATATTCTCGGAGAATTCTCTGAAAATCCAAAGTACCGTAGGGAATAATTATTATTGATAATTATGCTTAATAATTATCATTCTTGTCTTTCATAAATGAAAGCTTACCGAGCTAACATTGTTACCCTAAGTTTTATTTACCGCAGTAGTGAGGCTCTATAAATCTGGACATCGATATAATGGTCGCATGCCAAATGTTTGTGCATTGTGGTTTTTCTACAGCTATCGGCAACTACTCGGACACTGGTGTTGCACAGGGTAACAGACGCAGTAGGCGCATGGAGTTCTACCATGTTTCCTCATTATGCTTAAATCCAAGGATCGTGAAAAACTAATGAGCTTCTTGTATATACGTTACTGGCAATGCTTTCCGGCATGTACCGGCGCTTCATTGCGTTAAATTTCTAGCAAGCCAGGCGTTTCATTAATTGGAATTTAACTGTTCAAACTTTGATCTGTATTCCAGTGCTTCTGAGAATTATTCTGAAGACTTCTTTTTCCTTTATAATTTGTTGATGATATAAAATACTATTTAAATTTCCGGTAGTGAATTTTCCAGTATTAATTATTGAATTCATTTCCTTAACTTCTGTCATCTTGCGTGATTTTTATTCTTAGATATTTGTGCTCCAGTGTATAAAATTATAAAAAAATTAACTCAGAATAAAGAGGAAATTTGGCCCTAAATAATTAAAAGTATTTTCATAATTCCTACCAGTAAAGGAAGTTCGGAATGGGATAACTCTGTAGCAACCTTACCGTACCGAGTTACAAGAGGTTGTACTATTTTAAGTATAGACAAAAACACATTTTCTATCTGAAAATCGGTTTTTTATTCAGAACACTTCAAAACATGTATTACCGTTGAAATTTCGATCGATTTTTGGTATCCCATACAAGACGTTCTCTGCCTACCGTAGGAAAGCTTTCGATAAAGTTTGAAACGCTGATTAATAGGGCGAAGTGCAGTTAAAATTTTAATGCACGGTACCTCCGGCAGGCAACTGATACATAGTATTTTGAGCTGGAAACAATTGACCCTTTACTGCTTAGAACTAATTTGTTTACAAAAACAAGCACAACCAAGCCCGCCTCGGTAGCGTGGTAGTAGCGTGTCTGCCTCACGTTCAAGAGGTCCCGAATTCGAATCTCGGTCAGGGTGAATTACCTGGATAAGGTTTTTTCAGGGTTTTCCCTTATCTTAAAAGACGAATGTCGGGTAACTCGAAGCTCCATGGACCCCGGGATCATTTGAGCATCATTTCACCTATCCCATTCATCGTCCGATATGACTTAACGTTGGAGGTCGTAAAATTACAAGGGAAAAAAAACAATATATAAGTGCACGAATGGTGATCATTCGAGTGTTTGTCAACATCAGACAGTATGAAGAGGAGACTTGTTTTCATCTGTTTACAACAGATACTATTTGGTTTGTGTCACCTGTCATTTGAAATTGTTGAAACAAACCCTGACATTTAATGACTCCGTGGGTTCCGATAAATCCCTTCCATGTGGTAGCATTTTCAATTAGTGATGAATGCACAGCTAGCTTTTATTAATTTTTTTTTCTAACAGGCAGTTGCATGTGGCTTGGGTTTCCATGGTTTCAAAAGTTATTAAATGTTGTTTCGTGTTGCTAGAAATTCCAAGAAACCGTGGAGTTAGCATCTTAAAAATAAGCTTATCCTGCTGTCGGTTATTATTGCAGTTACTAATAAAAATTCCGTTTTGTATCTAATTGCTATTTAATCGTAATTTTAATCCAATATTCTATTGTAAATATGTTGAGCATATAGAAGGTGGTATAAAAGCATAAATAAATCACCTAAGCGTACTGCATTTAAATAATGGACAGTCAAACAAGCAGCAGAGTATGATTAATGCTCCTGAAATAAACAAATTAATGAAGCATCACATAAGTATTTTATTGTATATTTATGGACGGTGAGAGATAGACAAAGAGAATGGAGAGAGTCAACAAGTAAGCTGAAGAGTTTTCTTCACAAGTCAACAAGTAAGCTGAAGAGTTTTCTTCACAACCTATACAATATTGTCACCCGAACATCGGAATTCCCGATAGAACCAGTTGGCAGGTAGGGCAGGACGGGAAGCATTGAGGCAACGCCTACCCATTTATCTCGTGTCACTAACTGACGGGATGATTAGGAGAGTGGCACGAGCCCTATACCGTCTCTTTCCCTTCCCCCTGACATCTGGAACCTTCGGCCTTATTTTCCGAACCGCGAAGCTTCCAGAAACAGCGATCTTCCTATATAAGGCTGCAGTGGACGATTCAGTGCAGATCTTGGCGAGCAGCCGTGAGGAGCGACGGGCTAGTGAACGGACTGGAAGACTGTGTACATGTATCAGAGGAGCTGTACTTAATTGTGAGTGTAGAGTGGAACTGTGACAGACGAACTGGTGATTCTGGTAATTCTGTGCGCTACGTAATTCTGTGTAATCGGCAAGTGTTGCAACTGTAATTCGGTGGAAAAAAAGAACATTTTGAGTTTGTGCAATTGGACTTTAAATTTCACGAACCCACATAGTCACAATATTTAAGGGTACCTTGAAATGAATGTTCAACATAAAGCATATAATGCATTTACTGTTTAACCGGACGCGCGGACGGACGAACGGACCGAGAGTGGCAGGCTGAAGGT
This sequence comes from Mantis religiosa, assembly GCA_030765055.1. Taxonomy (NCBI): domain Eukaryota; kingdom Metazoa; phylum Arthropoda; class Insecta; order Mantodea; family Mantidae; genus Mantis; species Mantis religiosa. Next base: position 301,528,983 of record CM060950.1, on the reverse strand, counting down.
CTGCCCTAGGTGTGTCAAACGTGTACCTGCTCCAGGAAGGACAACGAAATGACGAGATGTGTGATTTACAGGGTGGTGTGCGAGAATTAGGTAGGGGAAACGAAAGGAGGTAGGTGTAAGCAGCGGACTCGGGTGCGGTGGCCCTTTTGCACCGCTGACGGAAAATTTAATGTAGATAAATAATAATTTTGATGTTCGAGACACCTTCTTGAATGGTTTGCAATAACTTTTAGGATGGTGACTAAGGTTTAAAGAGTTTTCTCTCCGATATGTTAGGATCTTTAAGCGAACTGGAAGTAAAACGAAAAATATAGATATTTGTTCATCAGTTGTCAAAAATGCTACGTTTCAAATAACATAAAATGGTTGCTTGCACATATAATAAAATTGTAACCAAAATACTTGTACTAATTTTTGGCTTTGGATGAGGGCCCGATCACATCCTATTACGTAAGATTTCCAAATTCATTTAACATTGGATTGCACATTTATCAGTTATTTTATTATTGTCTTGAAACAGTTTCTCAGAACCAAGGTGGAACCATGGCCCATGTTATATACCTACTTTGTAGCTTTTAGTCTCTTGAGTGGGGTGATACATACAAATGTAATTTTATTTATTGTTCTAGGCATAGTGGTGGGCGAGAAATTAGTTAATTGTGGGAGTAAAATGCATAACAGCAAACATATATCTGCAAAAATATCTTAAGTGAGGTGTGCAAGCTACATTTAAAAGTACCATCGTCAACAAATAAGATAGCAGTGCAAGTGCAGATGTATTTTGGGAAATCTTTAACTGTATCTTGTGGAAAATGTTGACGTTTATCATTTTAAAATAGTTGCCAGCTCTACAAACGTTTTTGGTTCATGAGGATTTAAATATGAAATAATGGCGACATTAGTGATGTGGTGATGATAACGATAATAAACGAAGAAGAGATAAAGCAGAGAAACAGGAGAAAAGGAGGATAAATGCCAGATTCCATTAGTCCGTACATCTCTAATTGTATTCCAGTCGTATAACGGAGTGCACAGGAAGACCAATGCGGTCGGTCGTGTGAGAATTTTGGCGGATATAAGTTCAGGGACAGAGATGGAAATGACTGTAGACACACCTGTCCCAGGAGACCTTCTGCGCACTCTGAGGGGTCCAAAACTTCTTTTCCGTCCGTCTAGAGAGGCTTTGTGATCTCGATCAATAGTAGTCCTTACATGGTCCTTCAAAAGTCCTCCAGCCCTGCTCTGCTTATATGCCTAGTTGTAAAGGAAAGAAAGGACACTCTTGAATACTTCGTGGCAATGTAAGGAAAAGTGAATCACATTCAACCTCTTTTTCTCAACCGTTACCAATGTTACGAGGAGGAACCACAGTATTACGCCCAAAATTTCGATGAAGTTTCCACTGTGTGTGTGTTGTGAGCGCGTGTGTGCGTGTGTGCGTGCATGTGTGCGTGTGCGTTTGTATGTCCATTTTATAAATTAGACATCGTAACTAAGGCAGTAAAGCGAAACCATCTGCTATCCCATGTGGAGCAAAGTTGTCTCAAGTTAAATGTGAGTTGATCTCTACTGGGTGGCTGTAAATTATCGACTCCATTCTTCATGAGTTGGAGTAGAGTAGGTTACTACCGTTTTCCATCCAGCAAGATTCGATTAATATCTAACTTAAGCCAGTCACGGATGAAAGAGAATTATCCTCAAGTGCAGTAAAGCACGTGATGGTGGCTGGATTCCGTTCACTGACGTGAATACCTTATTTATGATGACAGTAAAATCATAAAATCGACAATAGATTATGATTCAAACATACTTCTACATACTTCGGCCAAAGATTCCTTACCTAAAAGGAGAAGTACTTTCAGATAGTCATGCTGCCTTGAAGGCACTTGAGCTAGCGAAGTCAAATCTAAACTGGTACTCGATTGTCAGGAAGACCTAATGAAAATGGCTGAACAAAACACGGTCAAACTGATTATGGAGGCCTGGACATAGGGGAATCCATGGCAGTAAGAGGGCAGATGACTTGGTCAAGCAGGGATTCATTAGCTCTTTTGTTGATCCTTAACCGTCCTTAGGATTGCCCTATGGCTATTTCTGAGGGTAATCCAGGAATGGCCTGACAGAAAATATAATGAATACTGGGTGTCTGTAACAGGACATAAGAATTAAAAGACCTAAGGTGTCATTCAAACGTATGGACATACCAGACCTACAGTTCCATCCACACAATAATTCTTATTTGTTGCTGCACTACAGAATGAGGATTAAGAGCTGCACATACGTGCTCGTTTTGTAAATGATTAATTCTGTCTTTTCCAAACACTGTTTCGTCTATATCTTAAACAAAATTGACGGAACAGCCACTGGATTGGTTGTTTGTCCTAGATATCAATGGAAAAGGTTCTACAAGTTGGGCAATCGGTAAAAGATAGTTCCTTCAGACATTGAAGAGGATACGGATACAGAAGCTGCTCGCGAAGCTGTGATTAAAGTGTGCCAGATGCCACAAGCAATTGCCTAATACTGATACCTGGATGGTCCTCAACACACTACAATTTGTGCTTTTGGAGGATGGGGGGTCCGGCGTAGAATTCTTGATATCTCCCTCTACCAGAAACCCTTGGTGCAACAGTTTCTGAACCAGCAACGCGACGATAAACAGCAGTAAAAGTTTGATTTCGCTGTTCTCTCTTTCGAAACGCCATTTCATACAGCCGTTTAGCCTCGGTCTTCTACCGCACATAAAATATTCTGCCTTTTCACGAAATGAATATCCTATCAAGGTTGAACAAAACACGGGCAGTTACTTCGCTACTGAGATGCACACAATTGAGTCTTTGAAAATAGATTGATGACAACTGTAAATAAGTCTCCATGATGCTTCCCCACTACATACGATATGAGTCCAGGGCCATAAGGTATTCTTCTGTAAATGAGTATATAAATGAAGTTGTGAGGTTATACCTTAAAGATCTTTGAACGTAAGTATTCATTTATAACGAGAAAACAAAGATTATACCACATGTTCATGACTTTTTTCCTCTTGATGTAAGGAATATATCCTGAAGCATGTAAACTACTTTTGAATTAACCTGTGTGTGTGCGTGCGTGTGCGTGTGCGTGTGCGCGCGTGTGTGTGTGTGGTAAGAGAATAAATCGAAAATAAAGTAGGTGAATGTTTTTAACTTGCGTCCTCCAACGTCAAGTCATATGGGACGGTGAGTGAAATGGTTGAAATGATGCTCAAATGAGCCCAGGTTCCATAAACCTTAGAGTTACCCGACATTCGTATTTCAGGATAAGGGGAAAACCCCGGGAAAAGCCTTAACGAGATAACTCACCCTGAATGAGATTCGAACTCGGGACACCTTGAACGTGAGGCAGACATGCTACCATCTACGCTACCGTGACGGACAGGTGAATTGTAAACATTTTCTGGTTGTTATATTCCCAGTATGCAAGGAAAGAATACTCTTTACATTCTTACTCTAACCAATGAAGAATTAGGCAAATATTTTACTCGCCTGTTTATTAATACATGGTTTCTTGTATATATTTAGGAGATCTAACCTGCCCACTGAAAGTATTTTGAAAGGCCGCAGTAGAAAAGGAGAAAAGTATTAATCAATTTAAAAATATTATTTGAGTAATAAAGAAATATTAGGTGTATCTATTAAAACGTTTCTCCACATAGAAAGCTCTAGCTGCGCTTTATCCTCAAGTTACGACTTAACGTATAAGTTCAGGAGTATAAAACGTTGATTGGGATTTATTAAGTCATTGTACGAATAAAATGTAACAGATTGTGTAAGTAATAATTGTTATAGGTATTGTTTAAAACCAAATCACCGTTGTATCAATGCCTGATCACGGATAGAAAATAAGGAATGAACAACCAGATTATTAATCAGTGCTACCAACAATGGAAAAGAAAACCGAAAAATAAGATACATAAGAACAAAGTAGCCCTTTTTCTCCAGACCACAATTTCTTTGAAAATTCGTAATATTTAATGGGCAATAATTAGACGCAGAATTTAATGGCTCAAACTATAATTACTGCATATTTGGTCAGTAGCAAACGGACGTTTTATTCGATAACATCTTATCTCTACGACCTTATTGATTGGTCGATATGAGGGTTTGCTTAAACTTTTTGTCAATATAGTAAACACAGCTTAAAATAGATCAGTCAATAAAATGTACTAAATCTTATATTAGCAACATTTTCATACACTCAAGTGCAGATATTTTCAGGCCTCTCAGCAGTTTAGGGAAGAACCCTAGGCCTCATCACTGTTCTCAGACTTGTTGATGGGATCATCAGAAAGCAACATGCCTGAGGTCGCTCGCAGCGCAGCAATCTTAATTAGCTGGCAAGTCAAAAAGCCTTTTGCTGGCACAATAGAAATTACTGAGACTTACAAAAGCCACTCCACGTTGAACCAGCTGCTTCATCATCCCCTGTTTGCTGTTTGAAGGAGGGAGTGACAAACTTTTTCAGACTCAATTAATGAAGTATTTGTTTTCATATCGCCAAGCTTTTCTGTATAGCTAATTAGGAAGTGCTCAAAGCCTCATTTTGCTCTGCTGTGCCGATCGCGTAAGATAGGAAAGTGTTGAAGCGGTTATTCCTTTACTATAGCAAGAATACTGTAGCACGTGTGTTGCAGAACTATAGGTTTAAAGTTATGGAAAACGATGTGGTTTGAATTACAGGCTGAAAAAGTAACGTAAGAGCTGGCTTGGAACGGTTGCTGGAATGACTTTTTTCCACAAAAAGATACATATAGCTCCAATTTACAGAATTCCAAAGTAACAGGTATCCAAATTTGCATTAGAGTTGCCGCTTGCAGTATTTTTAAATAGTATCAAAAATAAAGCTGTGGTTGTAGGAGGTGCCTTGCGTTACAACACGGGAGTTACAAATGTGTGTGCCATGAGAGACCTTGGAACGGTCAACGAACAACGGTCTTCCAGCCAAGCACACTTAATTATGCTCTTGGGATATATGTCCATCTGATATGGTTAAAATGTTAGTGAGCGATTTCTTTGTATTCGTAGTTTTCGCAAAAAAATGTGTTTAAATTGTTACGTAGTGGCATTCCGCTTCATCAATGATGTCGCCGAAACGTGCTTCCTATGCTGGCGCACGTGGCATCACTGCCATTCCTTTACTGCTCGTCACAGCGCGGTGTGCTCGCATGGACTTTGAATGGTGGCTTAACCAAGTTTGTTTGAAAACCGAGGTTTAATTTAACCTTTAAATATTAATTTATAGCCAAAATCAGACTGGCGAAAAAACGATAAGCAAAGATTGATCCGAAAATGTTAGCTTTTTCTTCAACGATTGCCTCATCATTCTGAGACATTAATACACCAAGTCGTTGCAAAATCATATCAAACATATTTTTTCGTCCTAATTAATGTCTTGGTGAGTAAGATTATAATACAACTGTGTTACACTGGTGTTGCAGAATATACTTTTAACATACGGCGCATCAGCTACTTTCCAGGTTTAATGTATACCTGTTAACAGTACGTAGCGAATTTGCGCGCGCATGCTGAATAGTGACAGCCGATGCGAATGTAAGTTGCTAGGGCACAACTTACAAACAACAAAGCTGCATAGAATCCATGAACATGAATTTATCTCGCTGCAGTTCTGCAAAAATGTCAGGCCAGATAAAAATACATTTAACGTTTCTGGAAAATATAATCAAATGTAAGTACTTTTATATAGAGGCAATCAATTTTTATGTGACGTGAAATATGTACTAAGCATCATACTTTCAATAATGCACCTTCTTTTAGGTGCTCCGCATAGATTTTGTTAATGGTTCCCTATGAAATCTGTCCAGAAAGTGTAAGCAAAATTTAATTGTTGAAGAAACGCTTCCCCAATATAGTCAAGTCAACCAACATAACCTTAACATTTCGTTTAAAAGAGATAGCATTGTTGTAACAACTGGCAGAACATAAATGATGGAAAGAAAATCATTATAGATATGAAACCATCCTATAACTCGCTTACTGAACGGTAAAAATTACGAAAAACGCAAGAGAAATTGGATGGTCGAGGGGCATTCAACCCATTACCTTTCGAATACGAGTTTCACAGGTTACTGTAGATCCATCTTTCTCGGTGAGATTATTGTTTGTTGCAATTTAATGCTACGTCTATGTCGATACATAAGCTTTTCCTACTTCTGTTGTGAAATTAGTCTTACAATAATAGTATAGCACTTCGCCTTAATCAGAAATCATCGTTGCCAGAATGAAACATGGCAGCTATGGCCCTTGCCTCATTTCAACTAATTCGTTTAAGGCATTTGCTAAGCTGAATTTTGGGCGCTGCAAATTTTTAAGTAAGAATAGAAGCGATAAAGGTAAATGTTTTGTCACAAAGATATAAACTTTAAATTTATTAAAGTCTTGTTTGAACACGAATTTCAAACTGTTAACTCCTTCGTACCACAGTCGTAAGAACTTACTGCTATTTTCAAATCTTGTGATTTTAAGTGTGCTTCTGAAGGGGGTTGATCTTATTTGTGACGCAAGGGCATACCGATTATTTAGATAACATAGTATCTCGAGCCCGCCATTTGTTAGCAACGAAGCTCCACACACAGTGTGCCGAATGTAGTATTTAAAAAAATCCAGTTTGGAAATAATGAATGCGTGCTCTGTCAAAATAATATTCCTGCCTATAGATAAGCAGACAGGCTTATAAAACTCCACTCTACCGGAAGCGCGGTAGTACCGAAAAATGTATCGATTTTGAACATTGCACCTAATTAGATTGTAAAAAATGATTTTGACTCTTTTAACTATTATCAATACATACGGCACTTTAAAATGAATAGCACATTTATGATAATACATATTACATACATATTATGCAAAAATGAGCATGAAGCATTTAAGACAAGATAGTTGTACAAAATGTTGACCCATCCTATACCGAATGAACGAAGTATGGGATGTCGTCGTACAGTTGAATGCTCAGACTTTCCTGAAAATCAAATATGGAAATTTGAGAACACTTAACAGGCAGAAGGAAAGAGGTATGCGAGCCAAGTCGAAACTAAACAAATCTCATAAATACCAGATTTAGTACTTAAATTTTCCGCTTGGCATACTTGAGCGGCTTCGAATTTAATCAAGTTCCTCAAATATAAATAAAAATTTTCAGTATTTTTGTAATTTTGTTAAAAAGTGAGTAGCGATTTTTTGTTGTTGCATATGTTATATTGTGACATCACGAAAATTGCACATATTGAATTATTGTGAATATACTACAGGTTATTTTACTATACTGAAAATGAGACGCTTTTATGTTGCCAGGATAAGGCTATTAAAGCATCACTGAGAGCTCAGGTGGCCCGCGAGGCATAAAGCTGTTGCCTTTAAGAGGCTCAACATTCACATGTAGCGGTATCTGGGCACAAGTTTTCCAGACTACAAATGCAATTAGCGTAATCTGGCCATTAAGAGGATTAAATGCACTCGTAACGTTGCCATTCGGTGTGAAAAAATGCTTGCTATTAAATTCGCAGAAAATGTACAAACGCGGATGTTCTCCAAAGTAATAATCGCCCTGTTTCTCAGTCTCAAAGGGGAACTTTTAATGTCTCCAGAGATGGTTCATAATTAATGAACCTTTTAGAACATGTTTTCCTAATTAAATAATTTGTAGTAAATTTTGTTATTTTCAAATTTTGTGATTCTTTTTTCAAATAGGTTATTATGCACATCGGAAATGTACGTTATTAATATAATAGTGAAAGTGAGGATACGCGCTGAACAACGTAATAGATAACCACTATAAAGGAAACAGCCGGACCGAACCTATAGAATTGGTAGCCATATGGATTTTTTTTTTAATTTATTTCTTTGCGGAAATGGGACGGCCAACATGGCTGTGTAAATTTTGTAAACTCATCTGTGTATCATGTATATCAATCAATGCAAACAGAGCTCCCAAGATAAACAGATTCAGAAGTCCTTATATAGTCCTGTAGGTTTCGTTATACTGGTATTCTTTTAAGTGTGAACAGGATGTCTTATGACCTCATTTGTCTAGCTGCTGAATCTAGGTTTCAGTCTGCCTGTAATTCCATACAGGTGCATGACTTGTGTGTCCGAGAAGTTGCCTTACCATTAAGGCGTTCACTTCTAAGCTTGCGAAGCTTCCACGTCTCTGCTTGTGACATGTGTCCTTCCAAATTCTCACCCAAAGTGTATTCTGTTCGGTCGATATTGAAAGGCTGTACAATTTGTAAGGGGAGTCATGTTATATTAGTAACGTAAGACAACATGAATTTGGCAGCAAGTGTTCCGGTTCACTGTAAATGTAAATCAAAACTGTGGTGGAATGTAGCGACTTCGATGTGAGTGCAATCAAGATTACACAGTTTGCTTTATTTTACTATCGTATGATTTTGCGAAAGGCATTATTCGACTTTTTTATTTATTAATAGGTAGCCTTACATGAACTTTTACAATTTTTACCTAACCTTGTTTTTTTCACAATTCATAGTTACAATATACAACATACAAAAATTCTTTCATACTAATCTTAATTAGTCTTTACATCTAGTCAAATAGAATCCCGTTACTCCTCTGAAGTATTGTATAATTTACAGTTTACCTTATGGGCGACTGACTGTTTAAATATAAATAAATATTTGGAAGGTTGAATCAGTTTTAATTCAATGCTGCCACGAATCTTGGGCTCTCTGTGACGGTGCTCTGACCTTTTCATCTATACATTCACTGAAATGCTCAAAGGTGTTAGCTTATAAATTTGCAATAGCTAATTGTTAGAAAGCAATTGCAGTCGAACTGGAGATAACTCCACAGTAAATTATTAAAGATAGGTATATGTTAACGTGTAAACACACGTGCGATATTCACACCCATTTATTTACTTTTTCGAAACACTTGGATTTTCACTAAGTTTAGTATATATATATATATATATATATATATATATATATATTAGTTTATTCCATTATACTAGCGCACAGTTGGCGAACGATGCAGAATTTATCGTTGATTATGCACATGAATTGACTGTGTGTTTTATAGCTATGTAGTACACATGACGTGATCTGTTAGCTATTCTGGAACTAATTTTGTTTACAGTCCTGATTGCTCACTGGAAGCATCATAATGCAGAAGGTAAAGTGTACACGGAATGCAATTAAGATCGAGAGCAACTCTGCATTTCGTTTGCTTAGTTCAGCAGTAAAATGTAAACATACCTAACGTTAGACAAGCGACGGTAAACTTACCGAGTTGCTTGTGATTTTAAACTTGCAAAATAATCTCTAGAGAGCAGAATTGGTTTGGCGAGTTTAAAGTACCAGTCATCCTTAATAAATGCATGTATTCCAAATTGAGACCACATTAAATTTGACCATTTATAATCATGTATTATCATTTGACCATTTAAATAATGCAGAGAACATTACGAAATATTCCAAATCGTAGATAGCTTCCAGAATCGCATATTTAAACGAAAATCCGTTCATGTGTAGCTTAGATGGCCTTCTCAAGACCCTTGCGCGCAAAATAGCTCTCGCGTTTGATAACTTCTGGTTCGAGCCTTGGTGACGGACTATGACAGTGGGCTGATTCCACTGTTTTTTTCTGGTCGGTGAAGTGGTGTCTTCTGTAATGGCTCCCGTCTCTCCCATTTCTTTTATTTCGTTATCTTCTTTAATGTTACCGGAGGACTCCGAGACTGCGTGTTGGACGACTGCGGCTGGTGGCGCAGAGGCTTGCGATTTGGAACTACTTCTGGGCTTCGTCAGAGGGGAAACCTTTCGAGTCTCCACTACTGGGTCGAACTTTTCTTGACCGTTGGCCGCTGTGCGGGTGGTCCATCCACTTAACTCTGCACATCTCTGCTGTTTCTGCACATCCTCTGCGGTTCCTTCATCTCATTAGTTCCACCCGGAGCGGGTTGAGCTGCTAGGTGCCCCCTCGTTAACTAATATATTTGTATTTCGATATACTTTTGAAGATCCTTAGTTACTATGTATTACAGAAGCAAATGGCAAATCGGTATTTCACTTTACTATCGTATATGCTATGGATGATAAAAAAACTCCGATGTTGTATTCACATGATTTTCTTTATTAGCTATTATACAAATTATTCTTTAAAAAGCTTATTGTGCTACCTTTTTAAGAGATAAATTTGCATAGTATATGTATGCAACTCGTAACAAGGATACGCCAGGATAAAGTAGTAGAGTTACTAAACGACCCTCGCTCTTGGACTTGAAGATCTACTTACCCTATCACCTGTGAACACTGGAAGAATGCCTGAGAACAGCATGAGGATATGACTCACACCTACTACGCTTTAACTCATTGTGCCACCGCAGAAGTATTGTCACCAGAACGTTGGAGCACCCTATAGAACCGGCTGGCGGCAGCAGCAGGAAACGGAGGCGTTCGGACACGCCCCCTCCTTTGTCTTATAGCGGTAACGAGGGGTGGCTGAAAAAAAAACATTACCGTGCCGTCTCTTTCCGCTGCCCTTGATTTCTCGAACTTACGGGATATTTCATCTAAGCCAGAACCTTCTAGATCGGCCAGCTGACCCTATATAAGCAACACGTCGGGCTGGAGGAAAGTCAGCCAGTTCTTGGCGTAAGAGTGGAGTGCTAGTGTACGACGAGAAGACTGTGAGACTGCATCGGAGGATTGTATGTAACTGCGAGAGCAAAGTGGAATTGTAACGGACGAAATGGTGAATCGTAATTGTGTGCATTACGTAATTCTGTGTAATTGGCAAGTGTTTAACTGTAAGTCGGTGGAAATAAAGAACATTTTTGAGTGGTGCAATTGGACTTTTAATTTCACGAACCCACAAGGTCACAGTATTCTGTACATGTACAGTAAGGGGAAATAATTGCAATCCATCCAAAGATCGATACATTCTACCAGAAGTACTTATACATGTTTTGGGACACATTGCATATAAAAATTCAATTTTAGAAAAGCGTCTCTGTGTGAACAGTGTAACTGAAAACGAAAGGTGGGTTAAATAAAATAAAATTAATATTTCTGTATCTTCCAAGGATACAGGAGGATGTTCAAGAAAAAACTGCCACCCAAACTTTCTTTTATTAAACGTGTTTAGAAAATGTTTTCTCAAAAGTGGTTATTAGTTTTGATTAAAGTAATATAGGTTTAAGATGTTTTCATATCAAATTAAATGTAGATATTTAATTTTCTGGTAATGGTCTCTGAAATACCTTTCTTTCTGAATGACTTTTACATAACTGGCAAACAGTAAGAGATAACTAAAAACCTCGAGACACAAAAATGTGTATCTCGTTAAAGCACACAATTAATGCCAAATGAAAAGGTATCGCTTAAGCCTACGGTATTCGCCTAATTCCATTCTGCCTGTAAGAAAATGGGTAATCGTGTCATTTCTACTAGTGTTTATGTCAATAAATATAAAGTAGATAGCAGATAAGCGTAGTTGAGATTGATTTGTCATTGAAGCGTCATGTGAGTGTACACATCAGACTCGCTTTCACATGAGAAAACGTGCGTTCTTGATAGGTTTGAAAGTTTGTGCTTTTGCATACCACGAGAGAGAGAACGAATACCGACTTACCACTTGAAAGACGTAAAGCTCAGTAGAAATTCAAAGCAATAAAGAGTATTTCAGAAGGTGCTGTCGTCACAACTTAAATTATGGGCTTTCATGGGATCTGCATTTTTTGTGAATCTCTCTTAAGTTTTTCAGCTGTAGAAAAGTAATTGAGAATCAAAAGTATTTCATAGGCTATTCGCATTAGCTAAAAGTAAAAATAATAGTTTTTCACGTAAATAGTAGTTTAGAAAACAGGAACGTTCTGAAAATCTCTTTCGTATCCTAAAAGTTGCTTAGCTTGTTTTCAGTTATGCTGATCATGTACGGATTAATATTTTTTCGGAGATTATAAAACGCAAATTTTTGGAAGAATTTCAGTAGCCACTTTTAAGTTTGAACGAACCAACAAAATTAAAAGGTTTTAAATTTTAAAGTTTGCTTATACGCACTTAACATAAGAGCGATATAGTTACAGAAACTTCTGTCAAGCATAAAGAAAGAAGTGGAATACATACCTCAAAAAAATCCAGAAGGGTGTTTTCTTTTGCAGCTCTTCAGCTTACACCACAAAGATGCTTCAGAAAAGCAAATTACAATGTGGTGTTAATTATATAACACGCATAACATTTCCGGTGAAGAAGTTGCCGTGGTATCCAGGCAAATGAACGGTGAGCAGATCAATCCCTCATTGTGGAAATGTGAATATTATTTTGGGCGGAAGTACAGTAGTCGAGTTACATATTTTTGAGTGCTGTACCATACTTCGAGTAAAGGTAGGACATTGTGTTTCAACATTACTTGAAGGTCCCCTATAAATAACAGTCAGAACGTTTCACCATGCGTTCAATTCCTTGACGATGAAAATCCGCTTTTTCGTCATGGAACCATTCGAGAACTACTGCTTGAACCTCCTCATCGTTGGAAATCGCTTTACCGCCCAGCTGATATTTCAGCTTGCCAAAAGGATGGTAATCCCATGCGCCAGGTCTGGACTGTATATCGTATCATTTCATACATCCTATCGTAAGCGTTGAAGCAAATGTTTTGTTGCGTGCGTCTTTGTCGTGTAGGACAGCAATATCTTTGTATACGGAAGGCGAAAACAAAGAGGCGGAGATACTTTAACCGAACGCTCTTAGGTGGCTAATTGTTGAACGATAGTTGTAGGTAGTTTCTAACCGCCCATATATTTTTGCTCCATCAACTAGAAGACTAAGAGTGTACCGTTAAAGTGTATCTGCCTCGTTCACGCCTCCCATAAGTTTGCAACAGGATCATTCTAGCTTGAAAAGATATTTTTATCTATGCGTTCACATTGGCTGACATTGAGAGTAACTTGACCATAAACTTATAACTTAAACGTATAAATCTGCAAGCTACAAGCTTTTCTGTTCATTTCTACTTTAGATATAAGAAACTAGCCAAAAAGTATGTTCCTCCAAGCATCTAATCACGTGATCATTCCGCAGTCTTACTTTGAATTTCCTGTTGCCTTATATTGACTAACTTCAATGAATTTCTGTTATCTCCATAAAAATAGCAGTGAAACAAAACTGAAATGGTAGACTGCGCTTTTTCGTGAGATTGTCATTTAATGAGATAGCTCTATTGACAGGATCTCCTCTATCGTATGCACAGTTGTTGATCGCTTCATAGACTACTATTTGCTGCCCTGTTGAAACCTCTTTGGCCTTGACTGTTCTTTAAGTTAGCGTTTGTCGTTGTTAGTGACAAAATATTGCGTTAACTTCCTAATGTTCACATTGTTATATTAACCTTAATTTTAATTGTTAATCATCCTTTAGTGGAACGTCTTTTCACCATTGGTCGCTTCATGTATACTCTAAAGCCTGTCGCATAAAGCACTACTGTGTATTTGTTATATTGCACTACAACCTATTCCATGATACCACCATGGAGTAGGTTGTAGGTGATATAAAATGGTTTCTTAATTTGCATGATAATTGATCTTTATATGCTCAAAGAGAACTACGAAAAATTGTATTTTCCTAACCCTATGAATCATAGGTAACAATTCATGCATCTGGAATGTATGTTAAGTTATCAGTTAATGATTTAAGGGAAGTTTATACCGAAGATCCCTCTTAAACATAGAGATAGCAAGTGTTTGCATAGCTTTTATCGCCTGACCTTGGATTCCAAAGGGCTTGTTTGTTATGAATTCAAAGGTGTACATTAATCAAAGTGGAGAATAAAAGATCTCGGAAGAACGCATGTCAGCAGGGCAAGGCTATTGCAGCTTATAATTAGACTGCTCCAAGTTTAAATAGCACCTCCGTCTTGTAGGATTGTTGTGTGTCCTGTGAAATCTGGTTATGGTGAGCTACTTGGATAAAGATTTTCTGTTTTTCCTTCATATTGAGAATATAAATGCCAGGTAACTAAGCTCTGGAAACCCTTGACTAATTTTGAGTGTTATTTCACCCATTTCATACATCTGTTTAAGAACGTCGAACACGCTCGTGGTTTACGCAATGGTTACGGACTAACCATTGCATAATTTTTCTGATTGTTAAATAGTTGTTTTTTAACGTTTTAGAATTTCTATGAAAATTACGTTTTACATCTTCATTCTGATAGTTACTGTGCACACATCTAGAAGATCCATGCCACTACCTCCTGAAAGACAGGCTGCCCTCCGTGATGATGCCTCATCTGATCATCATTCAGTGTGTGCGTGAGCGGAATTCACGAGAACAAGTTAAACCAAACAAATGGCAAGGAAATGCCGTAGGCGTTTATTTTCAAGTGAGCGCACAAGTCTGCCATGTTGTGATTGGCTAATTTCCTGCTGCCAGTAGAGCCTTTCGCCACAGTAAACCAACACGCTACCCTTCATCCTTTAATTTGTTCAGTCGGCGCAGGCGCAGAGGAACTTTTAAATATGGATCAGTAAATAATGGTTTTGTGGCTGGAGAACACTGAGCTAACAAGAATGGCTACAACGATGTTTAATGTTGCTATACCTATACTGGGGTTTCTTATATTCAGGAAATGCCAAAGTGAACATCAATACTGGTGTTATGCTGCACAGACGGTTAGCGAAATGACTTGACCGACGTTCCTTTTTTACACTCTGGAATTTGCTGGTTCAAATCCGTTTAGTGATTTCACAGTAGCTCACGATTTCCGGTTTGTATAATTCTAAGCTGCTACCGTTGGTTACCTCACTTAAAATGACACGGAAGACTGGCAGATGACTATTCAGCTAATAATATTTCTGTATCATTGTTTGGTGACATATTGCAGAGGCTAACAGAGCAGTAGATGACAATTATTTCGAACTTCAGTTTCCCATTAAATCACCTGCCGCCATCTCCAGATTACTAAAACAGTTAAAGCGACCCAAATAATGAAACACAAATTCGCGTTTTGAGAGGAGTCTGCATTTTCGTTTGCTATGCATTATATAAAAGATCTCCAAATGCTGTTAATGTTTAGAATCTTTAAGTTAAAAGAGGTAACCTTACTAGTATTATCAAGGAGCTAAAGATCTATATATTTAGCTTGTATTGTTAACTGTACTAAGAAGCCTGGGACCTGTCGCCTTAAAAGGTATAAATCTCATTGTACAAGGGCTGTTCAATGCAGAATTATCATAATTTTTTACGGTCATAATTTTTCGCACTAAAATTCAATCTTATTATATTCTGTTAGCTTAATGTGAAAACAAACGCTGTAGTAGTTTCATTGTTGGTACTCCCGGTTCCCGCTTGTGAGAACCAGGCAAGATCAGACAGATATGTTCAGTATCGCCTACCGCTGCAATGGAAGTAACAGGCGAGGAACAATATGCGGCCTTGAAATTCTACTTTCGACTTGCAAATCTTCAGTTGAGGCCTATACAATGTTACAAGAGGCTTATGGAGGGTCTGTTCTTCCCTACAGCGCAACTCGAAGGTGGTTTAAAATGTTTAAATAGGGGAAACAATTTCAAAGAAGGTGAATTACAAAGGAAGAAAACATCAAAACTGCTGTTGCCTTTGTGAGAGAGGATCGACGAATTACATTAAGATCACTTTCTGACATACTGAACATTTCATTGGGTGGCACCCACACGTTGGTGACAGAAACATGACACATGAGATGTTTGTGCGCGATGTGTTCAAAGACTGTTGATTCCCGAACAAAAGGACATTCGCATGCACGTCCGCATGCAGTTAAAGTTGATGTTAGAGGAAGATTCGGAGTTTATTTCAAACCTAATCACTGCTGATGAAACTTGGGTACATCATTTTGATCCTGAGAGCAAGCAGCAAAACTCAGTGTGGAAATCTCCATCACCAATCCCCCCAAAAGCAAAAGTGGTTGCTTCGGTTGGGAAAATTATGGTCAACTCATTCTTTCATATTCATGGAAGTTGTACCTGCACACACATCAATAACTGTACAACACTACATGGATGTCCTGAAAACATTGAAAGTCCATATCAGGCGCAAAAGACCACATTTCCGTGAAGCAGGCTGGATGCTGCACCACGATAACGTGCGGCCGTATATTGCCAATGTTGTTGCTGAATATCTTGCAAAACTCAACGCGAAGTGCATCCCTCACCCTCCCTATAGTCCGGATTTAGCCTCTTGTGACCTTTTTTGTATTCCCTAACTTCGAGAAACGCCTTCGTGGGAGGCATTATCCATCATCAGAAGCAATGGTGAAGACTGCGGAGGCAATTTTGAAGGGTCTCTCAAAAATGGTTTCCAGCATGTCTTTCAAAGACCGGCAGAAACGCTGGGACGAGTGCATCGCATTCAGGGGAGACTATTTTGAGAAGAATCATCAAAACTGAGGATGAGCAAAGGTACGTTGTCAAAAAATTGTGATCATTCTTTATTGAACAGCCCTCGTATATAGGATCTCCTATTCAATTTTTCTGTTTCTCCACCTTTCGAAGACCATATACCTACCTTTTTTAAGTAGTTGGTTTGTCTTAGTAGGTGTTTCTCCTGATTTGAGAATTATGTAATAGGATATAAAAGAGTTTATCAAATTTACACATATATCAAATTCTAAAGTTCTCCATAATTTTCTTATATCCACAACGTAAATGTTTGTGAGTTACGAGTATTTCTTTTAACGAGAAGAAAGAATAGTCATTTCCCTGCAGGACCAGTTTAGTGGTTGTATGTGCTTCCGTAGGCCTTGGCTTTTTATTACAGTTGTTGGAAACCTCAAAGATATCATAAATTTACAATATGAAGGTATCAGCTACAGAAATTAAAATTTTGCAATGGAAGGAAAATGTATTATTTTCATCGTCGTCGACGTCGTCGTCGTCATTCTTCGGAAATGAAATTTCTGAGATCGTTAATGGGAATAATGGTAAGAGAGAAATTGAGAAGTGCATACATGAGGGATGAAATCAACTATATACGCGGTATATAAAAATTAACCTATGTTGGAAACATGAGCAATGGCCAACAGGAAGCAGGAATGTGGGACGGACAAGAAGGTGATGAGACCAATTGTGATAAAAGCATCCGTCGCCTGTGGCAACGTCATCGTTAGCCCAGGCTACCCCAAAGATTAAATAGTCTCATTCGCAAGTACGGAATGCATTAGATTAACACCGCTTTCAGGTGTACCAGCGACAATTAGCCAATATCCGTCCCGGCGATCATACCTTATGGATTCACACTAAGAGGATTCTCCGAGAGCCGAGAGTGATTCCACCTCTTCAAGTTGAAGGGACACTTTTGAGTGACGCTCCAGCTACTCATTATGAGCGCTTATTTACGCCTAACACCTGCCTAGATTCTGATATTCCCTCTTCCGTGGGCAGAGCATTCCTTGAGTAGCAGCTTCGTCCTACAGGGCACAACAGAATTTCGTTCACTAGTCCACGTGAATTGTCCCGCTTTATCCAACGACTTCCCATTAAAAAAATCTCCCGGTCATGACTTTATCCCGAACGTTGTGCTGAGAAACTTGACAAACATAGAGCTAGCTTATTGATCACCCATCTGCAATGCTGCGCTACCCATTGGTTATTTACATGGAAACATACTGAAATTACAGTTTTTCACAAGCTCAACAACCCTAAAAACCTTCCCTCAAGTTATAGAACAACTACCCTTTCTAAGCTTTTTGAAAAGATTGTTCATAAACGTCTTCCACAGTTTTTGATTCACAATCAGATAATTCCGTCTTTTCAGTTTGGCTTTCGCCCGAAGCATGCTACCACTCATTAATTTCTTAGAATCACGCAGTCGATCGTACAAGGTTTCGAAAGCAGGCACTACACTGTAACAGCATTCCTAGATATCACCCAGGCATTCGATAAGGTGTGGCACACTGGGCTACTACATAAAGCACATCCCACTAGTCTACCTTATTATCTTCTACAAATCATTGCAAGTTTTCTCAAACATAACTTTCGTGGTGCGCATTGCTGGTTTCACATCCACCTGACGGCCCATCTTAGCAGGTGTCCCTCAAGGTTCGGTACTAGCACCACTCCTCTTTAATATCTACACTTACGATCTTCCTGCTATAGCTCCAATTTTGACGGCTTTATATGCTGATGACGCTACTCTCTTTTATTCTCACTCCGATATCCGTCATTCCATTCACGAACTACAAACTGCCCTGGAACGACTAGCTCACTGGTTCTCCAACTGGCACATTTCCCTCAACACTAACAAGACAGAGGCTAAGATGTTCTCTTTACGTCCTTATAGGGATACTCCTTCACTACAGTTGCTTGGGGAACAGCTCTCATGGTTACCAAACAGTGTGCCAGTGAAATATCTTGGTGTTATTGGACACTCAACTTACTTGGAACGCCTACATTTGTCGGTCTGTTACACTTGCGTCTTCCCGGCTCTCAAAACTGTACCCTTTACTCAACAGGCGCACCTCACTTGGAATCCTCCATTCTTCTTTACATATCTCTAGTCTGTCCCATTTTTACTTATGCCGATGCAGCTACAGACTGGGGTGTCACCAGCAAGACTAATCTTCGCCGACTGCAGGTACCACAAAACAGGGTGCTCCGCACAGCTACAAGTGCTCCATGGTTCATCAGAAACCAACAACTTCATCACGAGTTTGGTCTTCTACCCGTTCACCAGTACATCCATCGGCTGGCACGACCTTTCTTTCACCATCTCCAGGAGGTCCCTGGAGCTTTTGACCTACAATCTAGGCGCTGGCACTCGCCAACAACCTCGCCTCAAGCGCAGACTGCCACAAGATCATCTCCTGGGTGAAATCTCCAGTACAGATGACCCAGACGAGTGCTACCTGTCAGACATAAAGTCCTCAATTTGTGTTTCAGTGATCCTGCCATATTTAGCTAGAGGAGTCGTTCACGGCTACCTCAATTGTTATTTGTACCGTTACTAAGTGTCTCAATAACAAACAACTGTAAAGGATACTTGATGATTGATGGATAGTAAAATAAAAAAATTGATAAAAACGGGACACCAATCCATGGAAGAAGGCAAGGAAATAGTGTCCAGTTAACATTAGAAATCATTGAAGCAATATTTTTAGAGTATATTTTTTTTCTCGATGGTCTCAGATGTTTTCCTTTTTCCAGAGTATAACTTGGCGACCTGTTAGTGGAGAATCTTTTCTGTTCACTAGCTTTACTCTTGTTTTGCTGTATGTGTTTCAGGTCCACCTTTCTGAGAAATGATTGTTCCACCACCAAATACCTTTAAGTGAAGCAGCATTTTCAGAACTTGCATGACTCTTTGGGTATCCCGCGAGTTTTACACTTAATGCCTGAATATCTGGGAATGTTTCATGCTTCACAAGAAGTGCCCAGGATATTTGCGACATAAGGAGTAATAGTGAAGATTCACTATCAAAATCGGAATCGTCATTCCACAATCTCATAAAATACAAGTAGACATAAATAAAATTAATAGAAACATCGTTCCTCTTTAAAACACTATTCGTAGAGCGCAGGATATGCCAGCTAATTATATTATAAAATATTACAGGCAGCGTAAACTTAGGAATTAGAAGTAGGAAGAATTTAACGTAGCCTCTATTGTGTAAATGGTTCCGATAAGTGTGCTCAAATTTATTTCATAAACTATCGACGCAACAATGAAAGAACAGATTGGCTCTACTATGAAGGATCTACTGTAGGATAACTTTTAATTTTGATTTTTGTCTGACATGCTAGGTTTCAGGCTACTTCTGTATTACAGTGTACAGGAATTAAAGTAAATTAGAAGTCCCGTATTAAAATTCCTCCGTCACATTACCGTTTTTCTTGCTTGTTACAGGCAGTGTACCGAAACGGCATGTAAAACTGGTGGTGGATGGCAGAGCTCCGTTTTATTTTCAGCGCGTGCTTTTTATTGGGTCCCCCCTTCCGCTTTTCCTCCTATGCATTATACTAATTGCTGATCAATTCCTAAGATACATAGATGTTGTATAGCGACCTGTCCAAAATGAGATTTGACGCTGTTACTTGTTTAACACAGCTAATATGTTACCATATATTGATATGTTAAATATTTTTAACGCAGTCTTGCTGTATACATACCAATGAATAAGATTATAATAACTAATGTTCAACTTACTATTTTAAGGGTTCATATTAAAGCCTTAATAGGCCCCCCAATGTGCTGTCTGATTATTTTCATAATGCAAGCGATAAACTGAGTAAATCAGTTTAACAAACGATGTTTGGACTACAGAGCAATAACAGATAATTGTTTCAAGTGATTTGGGCCCAAGGCCTGTCATTTTGTAAGTGAAAGATTTGTACAAAATAAAATTATTGGCTTTGTGTTTTATGGTATTCGATGGAAAATTATGTAATCTTTAAAATAGTTCAGTTTTGTTTAGTTTCTATAGGTTTACATACTATTTACTCTTTTAAGGTCAGCAAAATGAAGTGTACAGAGCCATTTTGGACAGAGCCAATTCTCCTGCTCGAGCACCTTCTGTAGCTATGGCACCTCGATTGATTGCAAAAGTTGCCGGAAGTGCACTTTGCTGTTGACCCTATTTTGTAGAGCACATATTTATCTATCAAATAACTTAAAACCATTTCCAAAACTTTTTACACTTTAGGGAAAACTTTCATTCAAAATAAATGGCAGGACCTACCATTAGTAAGTAGGGGAATTATCATATTATATAGCGTGCGTACATGTAATTGTAACTCTTAACAGGAAAAGTTGCGATAAATGCTAAACTTAGTACTTGATGAACTCATTTTCCAAGAAGGCAACGCAACAGCGTAAACTGTCCTTTACATGAAAAATATTCCCTGTTTTTGATGAGTAGCGATTTTGATTAAAATACCATAAATTTGAAGGATTTTCATGTTAAATAAAATGCATGTCTTGAATTTTTTAAGGATGGTAAGTGAAGTCATCTTCATTCTGTATAACTTCTTTATAATTGATAAACCGTAAAAAATGGCCAGTCATACCATACAAAGTAAACTAGTAAATCACTCAATTTTGTCATTCACTTTTGTGGAGTTAACCACCCACGAGATATTTTCTATTATTGGTTTCAATTTGCAAATACCCAATTTATATCTCAAGTGCAAATCTCTATTCGTTCTTTTCTTTTTGCACTTTCATGCGAAGAGCATAAAATTTCAAAGGCATCATATAACTGCCGACTTAAGTATTTAAGTGTCACCTAAGATTTCATAAACTTTCTCCCTATACGCATAAGAAAATGTGTAAATTTATAATGATCATGTACTTCTATTAACAAGAAGTATATAAAGGAGTATGCTTGGATTTGTATAGTTTAGAGGAGAGTTAGTAGAAAAGTAATTTGAATGCAGCAGATTCGGATTCTGTAACTTCTGTCTCAATGATATATTCCAAAAGCTTTACATCTGCGATATGTGTGCCTAATATGCATAAAGGTAATCAGTAACCAGGAATTGTGATAAACCGGCCCTTGCGATTGGTCAGACATCTAACATATACGACAGACTTCTCAAATCTATTTTTCGTAGATTAAGAACACATTTTCCTACTGCATTTGTCTCATATGTTTATCTTAGGCTCATTGCGTTCTTCAGTACAATGACATATGATAGGGTAGTTCTATTAATACTAAAAAATTTAAAAAAAATAACATACGTTTGGGAAAAAAAGAATTATGTTCTCTGAAAGCAACGTACGCAAAATTTATCAATAAATTATAACATTCCCATAGTTATACAAATAATCGGAGTGATATTTGTTTATATTGCCTTAAATGCATAAATAAGCTTAAGATTTTGTGCTTGCTTAATCTAATTATTAACCGTAGCCTTCAGCCAAAATTAGAAGGCTTAGTTCAATAGAATCATTAAAATATGTACAATTTCTGTACTGTAGCATTTTAAATTATAACATACAGCTAAACCCATTTTGGGAAGCTTCCTTAACAAAAACTGTTTTTCATTCTTTAAAATTCTCAGTAAAACCTGTTACTTTAAGGCAATACTAATTTGTACTTCATTAAACTTAATTGTAAGAACTGTAAATTTTTAATTTACAATTACTTTGGTAGTTTTGCTTTTATCCTCATTAATAGTTTGGTTAATTATTCTTTAGTGTGCATTTGCATTGCTTTTCCCTGGTAAGGCTTTTCTCACTGTGGTGTGGAACTCGAAATTGGGCATCATTGTTAAAGCTTTATGTTGAATCTTTATAAAAATAATTAATGTTAAAAACACGTTCAGTAGAGCTCGGCATTTGTCTATTTTGTTCCTATGTTCAGAATGGAATCTGTGTATACATAAATGTGTTTCATACGTATATCTGTGCACTCTCCTTGCTGTTCAGTGGGCGCCTGAGGACAGAATCGGTCGAGGAGCGCACAAACTCTGAATCGGAAGCAATTAGAGTGGGTGATGAGACCGAAATGAAGGGAAAGACATGAAAGAAGGCGAAAGGAAAGGTGGTGATGGAGCAGTTGGGGGAATGAAAGGGGGAAACCGGATAATCCGGAGAAAACCCGCCCAAACCCGCCTTCGGAAGAGGCGCATGTTGTAGATTTGCTGGAATAAAATGTACCTACTAATTAAATTGTGTCCATAGGTGTGCGCAAAGTGTGCGCATTTTCCTAGCTTAAGGCTGTTATAATTTGTTGTTGTAATGATAACATTTATTAAACTGTTTTCCAATCGTAATTTTGTTATTTTTGTAATTGGTAGTCGTTTATTAATGTGTGGTGTGGTTTCAGGTTACACAGCTGTTGCGGGGGCTTGACCAGATATATATTAACATTACATATTCATGTGTTTTAACCTTAATATTTTGTGCTATGAGTCAGTGAGGCTTTATTAACAGCTAGCATGCATACCTGTCCTAATGTAGTGTTGTAATAATGGAATAATGGTTATTTTGCACAATAAAGCGTATAGTAAGCGGCCAACCGGGAGGGGGGGGTTGGTTTACGTCTGGAAATCGCTACCTTTAGTTTTAACTCATTGCTTTGTTCATTAGTACGATGGCTTTATTGTTTTTTACTTTCCATGTAGGGTAACACTTTCCACTGTGATAAGTTGATAACACATTAATAATCTAAACAGACTACACTTATTTAATTACAAACACAACAATAGCCTGTTTAAAAGTAGATAATGCCTGACAGATGGAGCATAAAGCGTATCCAAAGGAGGAATTACCTAAAAACCGATGATAGTATTTTTCATACAAAATACGTACAAACCGAAGAGTTCAAATTTAGAGCAGTGATGTTTAAAAGTCTACACTTCCATTAAGAGAGCGCAGGAATCAAATCTAATGTAACTATCGTGTATGTGTATATATGGCTATTAGATATTTCTGTGATCTTAAAAGATGCTTTTAAGCAGTAAATAAAGAACTAACTTCAATTCTTATCATTAGGGCCCGGAGGTTGTTGACCTAAAATTTCTCTAAAAATGAACTATAAAGTGCCATTAAAATATGAAAAATGCACCTAAAATGTAAAACATGACCTAACAAAAATTAACAATTTCTTTCATCATAATGAATTAGTAACTGTCACAGTCAAATAATGAATATATGGTTCGAACAAGCACATTTTAAAATTAACTTCCTTAGTAAATAATGCAATTATTGCTACTAAATAATAAATAAATTCAAAATTCGTAAGGTCATTTTCAATTCTATAAAATATGAAAAAATGAGTTACTGTAGCCATTAGCCAAAACATACCTTACTTAGCGTTGCAGTACACCGCCATGGTCATCTTCAAGTTATCAAAAGCAAAGGAACGGCGGTTGTCAGCTTAAACTGTTTTATACTTTGAGACACTCCTCTCCACGTCCACAGATGTTACAGGTGCATATTTAAAAATACTGTGTAAATGCCTGTTAAATCCTGTTCAAAAATATCAGTTCTGAAGTTTACTCCTGACAAGATATCGGTAATCTGACAAACTGGTTGGTATCCTTTATTTTTGTCCAACACAAATTTCAGTTTGTCTAATTTTGTCCCCAATCTCACCTTTTACATTTTGCTTCCCTCTTCTACAGTCCTCACTAACTCAATCGACTTATACAATGTCATGCCACATTCTTCAAGGCGGATTATGGTATCCGTCAAAAAAGTAAAATTGATTTAATGAAAGCTAATTTACATTGGATTTGAGCATCAGAAAACAGATCCTGTGTGCTCTCATTTGCCTTAGGATCTACCCTATTCACCACTTCTCTCACTGTTTGAAAATTGTCACAGTGCAGTTAACCATGTACCCCAGCGTGTTTAAATTGGTGCCGGGGGCAAAGCTATATTAGGAGCTTTATCTTTGAAATACATAGTTCTGGCTGACACTTTCGAAAATATTTTCGTTACTGTGGGAATTAGTGTATCTACTTCTGGAAATGTTGATGTGACCTGTTCCGCCATGATGAATTCGATGAAAAGTATGGGCCAAACACGTAACATGCACCTCTTACTGTAAAATAATTGGATGGATTTTGCCGCCTTTACCATGTAAGGCAACGCGTCTGTTAGGAAGAGGAGCACGTTGACATGCTGTATTCCACAAGGCCACAATAAACACATGGATTTATCGAATAGTTTGCACATCTGACAGTGGTTAACAGTTTCCATAACCTCTGAGGTTAGAAGAAACATTTTTCCGTAACTAGTAGCTTCTAGAGTACCATTTGCCACATAACGCCCCTCTGAATTGGTTGTCCCATCAATTGATACATAAATACTTTTTTTCATTCACTCCTTCACGTATTCGGTTTAACGTGTCTTCATAACATTTTTGTAGGTAACTTTTACGCAAAGTTGATTCATTTGGAATTGAATGACCAGTGTGATGTTCAAGAAAATGTAATTTGGAATTAATTTTCCTAGCGGAATATTCGTACTAACAAACACTTCACATATTTCGTTATAAAAGGAAGATGATTTACTTGACGTCAAAGCCATTTCTTTTAACAGTAACTGAGACGCTTGTCTTTTTTCTTTCTGCACATTTTGAAGAGCTCGCAAATGTTTTTCTGTGGATGCAATCCACACCTATTCCATGATGTAATCGGCGATTCATCGAATTGATGCGTCATAAATTCACCAGCACTGTTAGGACGCTGACCTGTGTTAATTATATGTTTACAACATTTACAAAGTTATTATTTCATATAACATATATAAATGAACTTTTAATCACAGATTGTTTTAAAATCCCTCAAAAAGCCCATGGGTCAGGGTGAGATCCGCCACGGGAATCAAACCCGGGCCTCCCGAATGCGGGCTACAGATAAAAAGACCCTATAAATTAGTCAAAATGAGATAAAATGGCCGGAAAATGCACTTAAACGTTAAAAAATGGCTATTATAAAATGTGGAAAAAATGCATTTTGATGACCTATAAAAACCATATATATCTGACGTTATTTGTTCCAGAATGCCTTTAATTTCCAATAAGCGTCAAGACTATGACTATGACTACTATGACTACTCAGAAAAAAGATGACTTCATCAAAATCCGGGCCCTACTTATCATTAGTAAAAATTAAACCAATCCAATGCAAGGCAGAGGTCCATCACCATAACCACTTACTTCGTTCCACAACGGGCGTTAGGAGTGAGGGAGCAGTAGTGGACGAAAGAGACGTGGCTAGCGTCTCAAGTCCCTCTCGGCGGTAATCCGGATAAACCACATAGTCACTTGGCATCGAATCAGTGATTCCTAATATTATCTATATTATTTTCAGCTTATTATAGTACCTGTCAGCCTGCTTATTTAATGTTTGTAGTACATATTACACCAATCTGTACTGAATAAAACTTAGTTAAGAAGAAAATTGTGATCATAATATCCCACTTCTGCTGAATATCTTTATTAATGGATTCTAAGCGCATATATAGTCAGTGCTCTGTAAGTTTACCAAGTAGTTTTGCAGTAATTTTGTGGCATTTTAGTACAATTTTATTGGTAACGACGAGAGTGGTCGGGAGCTTTTGATAATCATATACTAAAATTTCAACATCGAATTTATAACAATAGACGGCTTTTGGTTAAATAGCTTTTGGTTAAATTTTGGTTGCAGTTTATTGCCTGTCTGTGTATTTCGACGCCTACCACCAAACCAACACCATTCATTTAGACAACAGTGCTGGTCATGGTGATCTAAATAAGGAACGTATAGAAATTTGATGTGACCACATTGGGACAGGCTTTGCTGCAGTGCAACACAACTGCTGTGGTTCACCAGGCTTGCCACAATTGAAATATTGGTAACTATCGTGGCTCCACATTACAACATCTCGCCTTTAATAATAAATTTTCTCGCGTTCTCATCCATCCATATCACTAGCGCCATGGCCTCGTAAATCCACTGCCTCCATAATTCATTTGCTCACGTATAGTTTATTGCTGGCATGTCTTCAACTGTTTCGAAGATGCAGCAGGCCGTGTACGGAGAGAAAGTTTCGGTTTCTTCATCCACTAGACAGGTAATTTTGCAACGTTTAGTTCCGCAAAAATATTGGACACGGCTAAATTAGAGCCCTTAAAATTAAGATTTCTTTTAAAATTAGGTAGACTTTGAAGTAAATCTCCTGGAAACCGAAAAACTATCTTGTACTCTAACCATATTTAATTATACTTATTTTTTACCATTCAACCAGCACCTAGAAGAGCCCTTCAACAACCTAACTAGAATGTTAAACCAGGAAAAAACCTACCTTTTTGGTATTGGCTTAGTGTGTGTGCTTCATGTTCAAGATACATGGAATTCGAGTTGGTTAAGGTGAGGTGTCTGAATAAGCCTTTTAATGGCATTTTAACTTTTCTGAGAAGAACGAATTCGAGGATTTCGTGGGCTTCAGAGATCCAGAGCTCATTTCAGCAATACTCCCTAAAAATCTGAGAATGGTTACTTGTTTGACACACATTTTATATTCATGCATTCAAAGATAACTTCAGGTTGTAGCGAACCTTCTCCAAGATTGGCAACTTAAAAATAAAATGCCACAGCACGAAATCAAGATAATTTACCAATTCCTTGTAATCACATAAATTGCGTCATATCACTAATTATGATTATTATGGCAAAAGTCTCGTACATTAAATTGTTTCTATTGTTTGATTTCGCAAGAAAACTACACGTATAGAATATTCAGTACATTACTTCATAAACTAATGTATCAAATTTGAACAACTTTATCTATCCATTAGAAATTTGCATCTTCAGGGGTTAGATCCTATCCCTTATTTCAACTATAATTCAGATACTTAGCGGCCTGTGCGTGTGCGTGTGCGCGCGCGCCTGTGCCTTTTTTTCCTCCACTCACCTGACTTTCTCTACTCCCTATTATACAAACTAAACAGAAGACTAAGCTTGTGTAAAACTAATGGCTATCGAGATACACCTTTGAACAAATTGTTACACATTCCCTGGTAAATCCAAGCGTAATACAGAAGCTCAAGTGATAGCCAAATCTTTTACAAACTGCCGCCAGGTGCCGATATCTAAATTTAGTTCCCTTTAAGCGAGCTGGAGAGAGAGGTGGAGCTAATACGTTCTGGCAATGGACACCATCATTAACAGACAAAATATTTTTTCATGCGAATACCTCAGACGGTGTAATAAAATCGTTATTTTTGACAACATTCAATTAACTAAAATAAACCCTGTAAGTAACAGTTTTTTTGGGTAGGATAATCTGCCGGAAATATTCATTTTGTACCTATGAAAGACACTTGACTTAAAGGTATAGTATTTATTTCACTCCATTTTGAGTTATGCTGTTGACGAATAATACAAGGACCAATTTTGTGAATGCGTTGTTGGATATTGTCACATATTTAGATATTGTAAAGCCTAAAAATTAAATTTTTGGCACAGAATCCCAGCTTTCTGTAACTACAACAGCGTAAAAGAGAACGTAATTACAGTGGAGATTAAAAGCCCTATTCCGCGAATCTTAAGTCGGCTAAATTCATGACCCAATTATCTTTAAGTACATATGATATCAGAATGTTTAGGCTTTATACATGCAGGCCTTCTAAATTCACTATTCTACCTATGATGTGCTTATTTATTAAGCAAGGAAGAATGTTATTTCATAATTATTTGAATAAAATTTATCAGCAATTATTTTTTAAAAATCACCAATGCCATTTATACTCACCAAAGTATCAACAGCATTGAGAGGTCTTTTTAATTATATGGAAAATGGATATATCTGTTTTCAATTGTTTCTGGGAAACGGGTCACTTACCTATACCAGAAAATGCCGCTGGCAGAAAAAGCCATTTAGAGCGGAAAACGAAGAAAACATCCTTGCATATATTTGCCAACCACATGGCTCGAGTGTATAATGCATACTGAAATGTAGCACCAAACCTCCCCTAAAAGATGGGCTAAAAGATAAGCTTTCTGTTCCAAGGCATGTAGGACTTCTTTTTAATTTACGTCCTCCAACGCTTAGTCAAAATCGGACGATGAGTGAAATGGGCGAAATGCTGCCCCAGTGAGTCCGGGGTCCATGGGGCTTAGAGTTACCATTTGTCTGTCAGGATAAGGGGAAAACGAGGAAAAAACCTTATCCAGGTATCTCACCCTGACTGAGATTCGAACTCGGGACCTCTTGAGCATTAGGCAGACACGCTACCATCTACGCTACCGAGGCAGGCCATGTAGGACTTTGCTTATGAAGTGATGCAGGATACACAACACAAATTGCTAGATGTGATTTCACTCTTAGCCTTTGTACTACGTAAGAAGAGGAAGTATTGTATTCTATCCAAATATTACATACTGAGTTTTCCCTGGAAATGGAACTCCCTGAAGAAAAAAAGAGGAGGGAACATAAAAGATGTGTTATATGTATCCGATCAGCATAACTAAACGATGTCGGTTGAATATCAAATGTGGCATTTAACTATAGCATCTTCCAAGAATACGAGACGAAGATTTTCATAAAAATACGCCTATCCAAAAGTACACTTTACGTGGAATTTTTTTTCCAAATTTATGTTTTCAAAATAAAATATTAGCGATTTTGAACATCTTAAACATATGGTATTTTAATTTTGTGACAAATGAAATATGTACCTGAATATTCTAAATAGCTTATAAAGCCCCGTGATTCTGAATGACATTTGCATAACCAGTAAACTTTTAAATAAAAAATATAGATCAAGTTAAGGCATACAATTGGTTAACCATTTTCATGGTATTCATTCTTATTAGTTTCTTTTCAGTTTGGTTTGAATTTTCCACTACTTTCGCGCTTTCTCTCCGATCATACAAAGATGACCGAATTTCAAAGACATCACACAGCGACCAGCTCTTAAGACTTGACTATCGCTTTAGCCTGCTGTATTCCTCTATTTCCATTTTACCTCAAGGAAGTGTGCAATAAAACATTTTCGAAAAATGTTTATCTTAATTAGCATGAAATACTCAGAAAAATAACGTTTTTAATAAGCACAATTCTAAAAAGAGTATAAAAGCTATTCAAATGCATCACATGAATTTTGAAAAATCATTTAAAATACAAATATTGTGCCAACGATAATGATAATAGTAACAGTAATAACAATAATAGTAATAACAGTAATAGTAGATAATAGTAAACCGTTAAATTAATAAGGAAATTCCAATAAATAACGAGGCATAGAAAACTAAAATGTCATTTCCGTCCTTAAATGTTTCTAATCAACTTGAAAAATGTAAATACCAAAATACATCCAAATCACTGTACCTTCAGGAAATATTTGTCTAAAAATATTACCCCAGTTTACAAGAGAATGTTCTCTTAATGTATGGAATGCGTCATTCAGTATCTTTTAGATTTCGGATGTTAATTCTGTGATGATCCAAACAAGTTCTAGATGCCTATTACCAACATCTTTCATATGAAACCAAAATTTTAGGCTATTAAATGCAGTTTAGTTCTCCATTACAGAATTTCCTGATGAACTTGGTACGACCTAGCTACCTGGCTTGACTTAGGATCCAGTTTGAAATAAATTTGTCAAATGATACGTGGCTCATCATCACCGGTAGACGATCATAAATCAATTTTATTTTGGAAGAGGTCATCAAAATATGTAATCAGTGCCATTGATTACACGCATTCTATACCTACAAATTAAATGCATGCCGGTACGCTTACATACTCTCTCGGATGTTCAATTTCGATAGAAACGCCTCGCCGATTTTCAGTATATCGCTTAAAACGCATTTTCGAGTGCAATTAAGAGTAGTCAGATGGAGTGTTAATTGGTCGTGTTAGGTAACAATTGGCTTTCAGCTAGTTTCATGCACCTCAGTATTACATTTCAGCCGGAACAGTGCATCAGTAGCAATCAGGAATGGATTCGACCGAAATTAAATTTGACGTATGAGCTCTTGTGGTAATGACTTTTATATATTATTCCCACAGGATACAAATTGTGTACATATATTTACTTAGCATAATGTTGGTATATAAAATAGTGCATGATAATTTCCGAGAATATTACTTGATAATTATTTTGGGAACCAGGATGTTAAGATGATTTCGTTCGAATTATAAACCTACAGCTTACATACACAAATTCACTGTTATGTGCAAATGTATGCCTCTCCTGCAAACTTGCGTGCCTACACACCTAATTCTAGATGAATAATGAAATCCTTTAGTTTAAATATTCCAAACGTGGAAGAGACCTACAATTTTACTTACTCCACTACCTCCTAGTATGCAAATAGAAGTATTGTTTTACACCCCTCGGGAAGATTTCATCGGAAACAGCTTTTGAGTCTCCCCGAATAAAAGAAAAGTGCTTTATAAAAGGGAAACGAAGGCGGAAGCGCGCGCGCGCGCGTGTGTGTAGCGTCTCTTGTCTATGAAGAGTATAACTAAAAAATTAAAACAAAAATAATAACTTAAAACAAAGAGTGTTTTAAGCACGTTCTCCAAAGAAGTGACATGACGATCTTCCAGAAAATCCTCCATGCCACAAACATTTTCCTTACTTTGGAGAAAATAAAAGTGAAACAAAATATCTCGTAAAGATGTTGATTAAATTGCCTTTAGTTTAATATGCCTGGCCATTAAAACCGACAGATACCCCTATTAGATAATACGCAAGGGTGGCAAAATAAGTCCCTCGCCGAAATATAGATAATTAGATAAACTGAGTACTTGACAGTTTAGGTAAGCTCTGAGCGCATTAAGAATATACATAAATTACAAAAGCTTAAGCATTTGATCAAAGCGTAATAAGGACCATCAAAATAGTGATATATCGCCTAATGGCTAAGGGACATCACCGACACACATATAAATGAAATAACCAGAACCGAATAAAATCACTGATACATATTGTCACCTAATTATCAGAAGGCCTGACCAGCCAGCAGCGGGGTAGGTGACAGGAGGCACGCCTACCCATTTATCTTGTAGCGCTAACAAGGGGGATGGTTGGAAAAACATCACTAGCCATCTCTTTCCCCCTCCCTACGTCTGGAACAGTCGGGGATATTCACTGAACCGCGAGACTTCCAGAAACGGTGATCTTCCCTATGTAAGGCCTGCAGTGGACGAATTCAGTTGAGTTCTTGGCGAGCAGCTGTGAGGAGCGCCGTGCTAGTGAACGGACTGTAACACTGTGTAATTGTGAGTGTAGAGTGGACCGGTGACAGACGAACTGGCGAATTGTAATTATGTGCGCTACGTAATTCTGTGTAATCGGCAAGTGTTCCAACAGTAATTCGGTGGAAATAAAGAACATTTTGAGTTTGTGCAATTGGACTTTTAATTTCACGAACCCACAAACTCACAATATCTAAAATATATAAATTAGGACTGTGATTGCGCAAAAAAGTAACCACATTTTAATGTCAAGATATCTGCTATCACTCGACCTTCACTTCGGTCCCAGGCGACCGCAAGGGTGATTTATGGTGGATAAGACGGGGCTGCGGTGAGTTTTCTCCTGGATCTCCTGTTTCCCCCACCATCATTCCACCGATTGCTCCATCATCATCTTTCTTATCATTCACCTCCCCATCGTGCTATCATCTACTCCTCTCGACCCCACCCTCACACCAGGCATCGGGCTGATCACTCATCCTGGTTTTCTATCGGATCCAAAGCTTCGGTTCTTCAGACACGATCTGAAGAAGTAGATTTGCTTAGGCAAAAATGTCAACGGACAAATTCAGATGAAGAGCCCCTTAACGGTAGCCCTTTTCCAATATTAAATAGGTCACTTAGCCAAACAAGAAACTCGACCTCAGATGTGTGCGCTTAAACTGGTAGAATAAAATTCCCTGACTCCTGTCAAGTTCGTCATAGACTCCACCCTCCAAAAAGCATGCCACATACGGTGATTAATAATAACCAATGAATTTATTAGTTCATTTAGTTACATAAACATTTATACATATTACAACATTCCTCGATACATTCGAAGACAGTGGTTAAATTGTAATTGCAGGAGAGGAAGAGTTACCATAAACAGTGATCGCTTTCTTCCTACCTTTTTCACGAAACCTACTACTCCAACTCTCCCGTTAAATTTCTAATTAATTTTTTCCGTCTTCTGTTCATTTCCCTCTTTCTTTGATTTTCTTATGCGTTGGATTCTTGCTACTCAGTTTTCATTGTACTCTTCACTAGTCTTATTTACCCCGATTTCACTATTTGACTGTGGTCTTACTTTTACTGTATATGCATTCCTCAACTTCTTCACTTACTATTTACTTAACCCTGTATTAGCAAAATACCTATGCCTTTATCTATCCTGCATAATTATTTTCCATTAATTATCACGTTTATGTTTCCCTGACTATTCTTAAATATAATTCACATTTAAGTTGTTCCATCACAAACACCAAATTGACATTGCTTTTCACTAATTTCGTTAAATTCTTACATTAATCTTTCCTATTTTCTTGTTGCCTTTTCCACTTTCCTTCTCGCTCAAAGCCTACCATTCATTTCGTACTACGCTTTTCGTTGGCACCCCCTTCCGCTTTCAGCACATCTTCTTACCCCATTTGCTTTGTCTTGTCACACAGTGTACTGTTTCCGATTTCTTTGTACTCTTCGATTCCCTGTATAACGTATCTTCATTTCCCTCTTCTGTCTGACACCCATCTTCTTCATTCTTTAGTACCCTAACTACCTTATTTTACTCAATTTTTCCTTCTTGCTATCCATCCAATGTATTTCTTTCCCATTGACCTACCCCCTCATTTGAACTGGTTATAAACTTCTTCACTTACACGTTTACTGGGAAACGCTTCCTAGTTAACATCGTGCTTTCCAAACCATCCTCTCGCAATATTGCTAATCTTTTCTTCAGAGTTTTGTCAGCATACCCCTCCTTTCCACCTCTCCTGTTATGTGTTCTACTTCACTGTTTTCGCTATTTTATTCATCTTTTATTTTTTCATTCATTTCTGCTATTTCCGTTTCTGTCCTTGTGCTCTTTCTAGAGCTATTCCATCTATGCTTGTGTGAATGTAATATCCTGAGCTTCTGAATTCCTCCACAAATTTAGATTTTCTTGGTACACTGTCCCTAGGGTATCCTCTTCATTGTTCCTTCCTTCTGTCACACTGCATCCATAATTTAAAACTTAAGTATATATGCCAATTTCCTTTTTTCATGTGCGACACTTCTGCATCCCAACTCTTTGCTGGTAAGTTAAAGCTCTGTTAATAGGAGTGTCGGTGCCATTTAGATTCTTAGCTTAATTTACCGCTTCAAACTAGTCGTGAACCTGTGAATTTCTCTAGCCTTTGTCTTCATCCATTTCTGTTCTCAAAATGGAAAGTGTCAAATACCTTCTATCTTCTCAGCACCACTCATTTTCCTTCTAAAGGAACTTGTACTTACGTCTTTTGTCCCGTTCTACATTTTCTGCAGTTCTCCAAATCACCAGATTGTATCTTCTGTTCATAGGTTCTAAGTTCTCTATTCTTCTTTTCATGTCGACTTCTCTCATAATTCCGTCTAACGTTTTGCTTTCTTAGCTTTATCTTTGTCGAACACCAGATTTTTAATGGAAATAAAATTGGTAAATTACATGACTCAAAGGTGATTTCTGAAATTATTTGGAATTCGTTAGCCGAATTGACTCAAAAGAGAAAATAATATGCGATGAACACAACATTTAAGATATATCAATACGAATGAATATATCAAATATGAATTCGGTATACAAGAAATGTATATTTCCTGTTGACTTACCTTGTTAACCGTATCTGTGGTTTCGGAGGATCGTTATGAAACCCCGTATTTAATATATAACTTGCTTGTGTTGGCAGTATTATATAGACGCATCTTATAAATCCTATGAAATACCACATTTTAACTACATGTTAAAAAATTGTATCTCAGACACCAATCTTTAGATGGAATGCCCCCCCCCCCAGTTTATTTGTATTTATAGTACATT
Source organism: Mantis religiosa (assembly GCA_030765055.1). Classification (NCBI taxonomy): domain Eukaryota; kingdom Metazoa; phylum Arthropoda; class Insecta; order Mantodea; family Mantidae; genus Mantis; species Mantis religiosa. The sequence continues at coordinate 301,494,484 of CM060950.1, read as the reverse complement.
ACAGTTGGCAAATGGATTTCTTCAACTCGGCAACTTATCGAGAGATTCCTGTAGGATCCAGTATGAAACCTTCTAAACTTGCTGGCCGGAAGACGTTTGTTTCCATTGGTGGCAAGACCAGAGAACTCTTCGTGTACAAAAAAGCCTACGATTTCATAGGGAGCTGACCAACATATGACTATTTAGTGATGATTTCAAAGTACTCCAGCGTAAGGGAAGACCACCAGAACATGGGCAAGGATTTCATTCTCTCTGTAGCAAAGCCGACTTTCCTTGGGATCTATCCATCAGGAAGGGGGAGGACATAGTATATTAGCAGTCACCTTGAAGGCTTCTCTCCGCTCCACACACTAATGAACGCAAATCTTCTTCTTTTGTGTGGGAGTAGTTTCATAGCTGAAATTCCCTCTGTCATCAGAAAGATGAAAGTCCTTGTTTCAGATCATCTTATGATGTTCCACGTTATTTACTGCAGTTAGATTGTTGTAAACGTTATGTTGCAGTTTTGCTCCCCAGACGGCGCGAAACAAACTAGGTTCTTCTAGCTTTTGGATATGTAAACAATGATCAGGCATATCTATGTAAAATTTCCGGGTCTTATCAAGAGTTTATCAGTGGCAACTATAAATATTCTTGGTATTTTACTGAGAGAACTAATTTGAAAGTTAGAAACAAAAGATAGGAGTAACATAAACCCCAAAGAACAAAGATTACGTGAAGCATAACTGCCCTACGTTCAAAGCAACGCTGATGTGCTCACATTCGCACTTTTAGTACTATGTCCTGAAGTGTAAACGTCCGTTCTTTTGTTTCTTAGGACCTTGCGAATAGTGTATTATAGAAATATATAAATGGCTGACTTTCCTCAGCCCCCACTGTAATCATTTGTGAGCTTCACTGTAGCTCGTTCAGAATCGAAATAAACCCTCTGCTTTCCGGTCTAAATAACTTTCAGTGAATGCCAGATAATCCCTAGGAAAACTGTAAAAGATATTTCCGCGGCTAAGTGGAGTTCGTACTGGTAGACATTTTTTTTCCAACGTGGATTACATCATTATTTTTCAGAGCAGCTCATAAAATAAGGAAACGCTGCGTATTTGGATTTCGTTTTTTTTTTTTCATGTTAAACTTAAAACATGCGTTTTTCCTGGTGGTACAGCGGAAAATGTTAATCCTGGTATAACTTTAGCTCTCTTGTTTTGTCCATAAAACATGCGACTTCACTCCTGTGTTAAAACTTGCTTTCTTCTCATCGCTATGCATAGACAAACCATATCATTAATATAGAGCTGTTAGAACAAAGCATTTTAATCATATTTGAGATATGCAGATATGTTTGTTTACATCACACAAAGAGCTTTATTCTTCTTTAACTTTAAATGACAAACTTTTGAAGTTTTTGACGAAGCTTTACACACATTCTTCCTTAAAGTAAATTTGCAAAGTATACTCTCAGGGCGTTTAATGTCCTAAATGTACTTTATACCTCAATTTTTTTTCTCTAGGGCGCAGAGAATGTCTACCCGATTTTGGCGAATAAATGTTTTTTTTCCGAGTTGTGCCTTTTTAGAATAGAAACAGCACTTAATGCTACCAACATTTATTAATCTTAAAAGTAATAAATTGAAAATGGGTATAGTGTGAAAATCAGTAGTTATAATGGCAGGTAGTATTATAATAACCAAACCACAAATTATTTTAAGTTTTAGAACCCATACTGCAAAATAAATAAAATTACAGAAGTGGAGAGTGTGTAAAACTGTCTCACGAAGCCAATAATTTTTCATTTAAGGAATATTGAAGCATATTTAATATTAAAATAAATTAATAAAATAATTGAAATAAATTTGATTGGGTAAAATACGAACGGAGCACACAATGTATTGTAAAACGGAAGAGAAATATTTAGAAGCCATGCGGGAGACAGTCGCCATTGTAACATTGAATGCAATATATCTATATGATACAGATTCTCGCGGAAGATAGCCCCTCAAAACCCAACCTCTCTGGTCCTCGTCCCGAGGGGTGGGCGACAGGAAGTAGTGGACTGACTGATGGGGTGATGTACGGCGGGGACTTGGTGTGCCCCAAGACCGCTACGGCTGCCGAGAAGGCCCATCAGTAACCTGGAAAACTGGCAGAAGAGGCTCTGGTATAATCTCTCGACTGGGTGCCTTCGCGAGGTGAGAGTGTTCCTTCAAACGCCCAAACCATGGTCCACTTAGTTGTTTGACTCCATTTATTTATTTTTTATTTTTCTTCCCTAAACACATGTCTGACGGGTAACATAGCGCAGGTGGTTGGAGTGGGAAGCGGAAGGGGCCACTGGGTAACGCGGTAACGCATAATTCCCAGCCGCTTGTTACCATTGTTACCATGTAGGACTGTGTTCGTATCCGCTGATAAAGGTCAGTCCCGGGGAAGGGCCATTGCATGAGCTGTTACACTCCTGAAGGCGATTGGGCCCCTCTGTCTTTACACTGGGAGGTATGACCCTGAGGTGAGCAAGGTCCAGGCCAGGACTCTCACCTATGCCAGGGTGGCGCCAAGAATGTGAGCACGCCATCGGATACGTTTGCAATGGTGGAGGACATTTCCGCTATGATACCTAAATCTAAACCAACAACTGTGAAGGTAAGTGGAAAGGAAGTGGTAGAGCCCTGTGGTCCTCGCTATTTAGCAGTAACCAGAACTGAGGAAGGAAAGAACTTTGTCACCGAACCCTTTCGTCATCCAAAAAGGTTTGGGTAAGATAGCTGGTCCGGTGAAATCTTGTACTCGATCAAGGAATGGCACGCTGCTGGTGGAAGCTCATTCTGTCTCCCAGGCAGCAGTCATATTGAAGGCAAACCTGTTGGGCAGTTACTCGGTGAACGTCACAGTCCATAAGAGCCTGAACTCCTCGCGTGGAGTGGTCAACACCCGTGCGTTGGACGATATGACGAACGACGAAATTGTGGAGAACCTTAAAGGCCAAAGTGTGACGGCTGTTCACCGTGTACAGCGTAGAGAGCGAGGGGAATTGGTGCCTGCCTACCCGTACCCTGTTCCTGACCTTTGATCGGGTCGACCTCCCACAAAGGCTCAGGGCAGGTACGCCCAGGTACGCCGTCCAGGTACGCCCCTATATCCCAAACCCACTGAGGTGCTATATATGCCAGCGCTTCGGGTACACAAGTTGCTTCTGTAACGCGGCGCCTACATGTTTTTACTGTGCGATGTCACAGCACGATGGTGCCTGTTCATCGACAGTTAAATGTGTTAACTTCGCTGGAGAGCACGCATCGAGCTCTCGAGATTGCCCACGCTTTGTTGAGGAAAAGGCGATGCAAGAGATCCGGGTGAAAGAGAAGCTGTCCTTCTCGGAAGCCCGGAAACTCGCACGTACTCGCATACCATCCCTCCCACGGGCAGCTACTTACAGCTCTATAGCTGCTAAGCCTGAGCCGAAGAGAGAGATCACTACTCAGACCAGTGATATCGGTGAGTCAACGATATCGGAGAAAACCATCACTCCGTCACCATCTGCGAAGCCTGCCAAACCAACAGTCCAGTTCGCATCTTCGACGCCTTCTGCATCATCAGGAAGAAGATCGCCAGCACAGTCGCCCACTCAAGCCTCAACATCTAAGACCGACAAGCCGATTGTGTACGAAGCCGCGCACAATCAATTTAAAACCAGCTATAAGAGGTCGGATTTCCTTAAGGAAACAACTAAACCTGCCGGCCGAAAGAAGAGTCCTAGGGCCTCTAAAAGTACCTCCTCTGCAGAGTCTTCTGGTGAGGATTATGGCCGACGCTTGTCCTCCTCATCGGTCTCCATGTCTAATTGCTTTGGGGCCCTTGAACCGAAATTCTGCATCGGGAAGGGGGCCTCATCGGTGGAGGAGATGGAACAGGAGGATACGGACCACATTGCCAGGAAGTCTTACAGGAAACGACCAGATGATCTTGCTGGTAAAGAAGTTAGTCCGAAACCAAAAAGAAGGGTAAATTAATTCGGCCACCTCCGAAGACATCGTAAAGTGAAATGAGCCTTAACCTCTTATTCCATTATTCCACTGCTACAATGGCGATAGTACAGTGGAACATACGTGGGCTTAGGGCACATCGCCCTGAACTTGATTTGTTGCTCCGTAAGCACCATCCATTAGTGGTTTGCCTACAGGAGACCAAGTTACGGCCACAGGATTCCTTTCACCCCAAGCGGTATACTTCATTCAGGCGTGCACTTGCTCCTGAGGAGAGTATTCCCGCGCACGGAGGCACTATGGTCCTTGTTCGAGATGACGTATATATGGAGGACATTGCTTTACGCACTAACGTCCAGTCTGTTGCTGCACGTATAATACTGCCGACGATACAACTGGTCGTCTGCAAAATTTATATACCACCTTCAGACGACCTGTCACTTACTGCGCTACAAGATCTCGTTCTTCAGTTACCAAGCCCCTTTCTACTGACTTTCTACTGACTTCAATGCCCACCACCTTCTCTGGGGTTCCACTCGAAGTTGTGCGAGAGGTAGGCTTCTGTCCGACTTCCTAACGGTAACAACCTAGTTCTCCTGAACACCGAAGAACCTACGTTTCTTTCAGATGCCTTCAACACCTTTTCGCATCTGGATTTGGCAGTATGCTCACCGCAGTTAGCAGTCTCCCTCCAATGGTACGTCATCTCTGACCTCCTCTCCAGTGACCACTTTCCGTGTCTCATTAGTCTCCTAGCACAAAACGCGTGTTCCACCCGCTTGCCAACCTGGCGTTTCGATAACGCCAACTGGGCCCTTTACACCCAATTGGCGGTTTTTAATTTCGAGGAGCATGGCTCTGTAAACGTTTTAGTAGATCGTCTTACCGAGTGGATACTTTCCGCAGCGGAACGGTCTACTCCCCGTTCGACTACCAATCCCCTTCGCCGTCCTGTCCCATGGTGGACAGATGATTGCCGGAATGCAATCCGTGTTCAGAGGTGTGGTCTAAGATTTTTCCACCGCCACCCCACTCTGGAGAACCTGATTCAATACAAGAAACTGCGTGCCAGGTCTAGGCAAGTAATTATGGAGAGCCAAAAGAAATCTTGGACTGCTTTTGTGTCGCATTTCAATCGCCATACACCTTCTTCTATTGTATGGGATAGGTTAAGGCGCGTGGCCGGAAAATCTTCCCACATGCCGATTTCTTGTCTGAAAACTCCTTCAGGAGCTGCTGTGGATCCGCTTAACGTGGCTAACACCCTTGGCAGTGCTTTCGCTTACGTGTCTAACTCAGATAATTATGCCCCTCTGTTTCTTACCATTAAGAATCAGGTGCAGTCTCAAAGTTTCTGCATTCTTTCTAGAAACCTTGAAAACTACAATCGCCTCTTCAACATGGTGGAGCTGGAACACGCACTTTCATCTTCGCGACCTTCTGCACCAGGACCAGACGGTGTCCAATTGCGATTCTGACATCTCTCTCCGAAAGGGAAGGCCTTCCTACTCGAAGTCCATAACCATGTGTGGGTTGACGGTAGTTTTCCTGAGAAGTGGCGGGAGGCCACCATCATTCCAATTTTGAAACCTGGGAAGGACCGACATCTGCCTTCCAGCTACCGTCCTATTTCTCTCACCAGTTGCATATGCAAGGTGATGGAACGCATGATCAATTGCTGGTTGGTGTGGTGGCTGGAAACTCACAACCTGATGACGAACATCCAGTGCGGTTTTCGACGTCGTTCGACACTAGGCCATCTCCTGTCAATGTCGACTCAGATCATGAACGGTTTCCAGAGGAACTGCCAGACTGTGGGCATCTATTTTGACCTCGAGAAAGCTTATGACACATGTTGGCGTGCAGGTCTGTTACGCACCCCGCACAGCTGGAATATTCGCGGACGCCTTCACGTGTTCCTTCGGGAGTTCATGAACAATCTCGTTTTCCGAGTTAAGGTCAGCTCGGTCTTATCAAACCTTTTCATTCAGGAGAACGGTGTCCCACAAGGGTCAGTTTTAAGTGTTACACTGTTTGCTACTGCCATTAATTCCATCTCTAGCTGCGTTCCTCAAGGGGTTTCATCGTCCTTGTTCGTGGACGATTTCGCCTTCTACTGAACTTCTCAGCGTCCTTTGGGTTCTCCACGGCTTTAGGTTCTCCACTGAGAAGACGGTCTGTGTCAAGTTCTGGCGCCGCAAGAGTACGTTACCACCTTTCCTCCGACTTGGCTGCCAAGTTTTATCCTTTGCCGATGAAACTAGGTTCCTCGGACTGCTTTTCGACAGAAAGCTTAGCTGGTCGTCGCATATAGCGCAGTTGAAAGCACGGCGTGAGCGCTCTTTTAATCTCTTGCGGATACTTAGTAGGAAATCGTGGGGAGCGGATCGCGCAGTGCTGCTTCGCTTGTATCGCACACTGATCCGATTCAAGCTGGACTATGGGTGCATCGTTTATTCTTCAACTCGCCCATCTGTGCTGAAGAAATTAGACACGGTTCATAACTCCGATCTTCGTCTAGCAATTGGGGCATTTCCAACTAGCCCAGTAGTGAGTCTGTACGCTGAGACGGCAGAGCCTCCTCTAAAAAATCGGCGCAAAATTTTGCTGGGCAATTATGGTTGTGGGTTATGTAGTATGCCTTGGCATCCGACGCATGCACCCTTTTTAGACACCTCATTCGACGTGCGTTACAGGAACACACGTCTCAGTCGCAAGCCGCCAGGTTTTCGCTTCCGGGAACTCCTTAGGGGACATGCGTAGAATGTTCCCTAAGGGCCAAAGATTGTATGCCCCTTAGTTGGGTGCAACACCTCACGTAGATTTTGGTATGACGCTGCACAGCAAGTCAATGACACCCATGAGTAATATCCGAAGTTTATTTTTTGAATTTTTATCGGGCTATAAGATTTTTAACCTAAATTTTACCGATGGCTCCAAGAGCTCTACCGGTGTTGGATGTTCATATGTCCATGGAGCCGAACCTTTACATTTGGTCTCCATGGCATCACTTCCATATACAATGCAGAGCTCTATGCCATTTACCGAGCCATTTTACATGTTCGCCGCAGAAGTTTGGGTAACTGCCTTGTCGTGAGTGATTCTCTTGGTGCACTCCACAGCCTACGTGCACTGTACAACGACACCCTATTGTGTAGCGTATCCAGGACGCCATCCACACTTTATGTGCCTCAGGCGTTAGCGTGGTGTGCCAATGGGTCCCTGGTCACGTGGACTTACAGGGGAATGAACTTGCGGATTCGGCAGCCAAGACGGCAACTACACAGCCGCAGAGTTTTATCCGACAGGTCCTCCCGGAAGATTTTAGCCTTCAGTTGCGGAGAGCTGCGTACTCCTTCTGGGTCGCAGAATGGACCCATCTCCACGGCAACAAACTCAGATCTGTGAAGTCACTTCCGATTCCATGGGTGACCTCCTGCCGTTCCTCACGCTGGGAGGAAGTGACTCTGGCTCGTTTGAGAATTGGCCACTGTTTTTACCCATAGTTTTAAATTCACAGGAGACCCTGCTCCAGCTTGCCCAGTTTGCGGTGGAGCTCTTTCGATCCGTCATGTACTTTCAACGTGTGTTAACTTAGCGGATCTCCGCCGGTCTCTCCGGCTGCCTCCCAGCTTGGCAGACGTACTGGCGGACGACGAGCAAGCAGTGGTAAAAGTTTTTAAGCTGCTTTTAAAAGCTAGTTTTAGAATTTAGAATTCATGCTTTGTAACCCTTTTATGGTTTTAGCTTCTCTTTGACCTTAATTACCCATGTGTTTTTGTAATTTTTTTTATGTAGAAGGGTTGTTATTTTTAGGTTATTTCATCCAGTTTGTAGCTTGATACGCTGTCAAGCGCCCTTAAACATCATCATCATCATCATCATCATCATCATCATCATCATCATCTCGTGGAAGATAGCAGAGGAGGGTAAACAATCGCATTATAGTTTTATTTAAATGGTATTCGAGAAATGAAGAGCTGACAGTGGGTATAAAACATACTTGTGAGAATAAACTCCGCGAGTAAATTACAGAATTCCTTTTGAAACAACCACTAAGAGTGTCAATATACACAACACACAGAGGTAACGCACGTATCACACGAGAAAACCTTTCTCATACCAGAAACAATTACTGCACAACTCCTAAATATATATTAAAAATAATTATTGAAATGTGTTTTATAACTGAAGGCAAAGTCGAGTAGAAGACCGTCACAAACGAAATACGGCGAAAGCAAATTAAAATAATGTTCTCAGAAAAGCTATAGTGATATTGTTAGAACTCAAACAAAATTGTTAATAAGAAAATAAAAATTTTTATTTTGTACAATTACTGGGAAACGTCTAGGTCATCTCATCCCTGCTTCCCAGGGGGTCCGCAGATTTAGGGTGAATTCTCTCCGCTTATAATCCAGGCGAGTCCAGTCCACTACAAAAATGTAGCTAAAACATAATTAGAATATTATACCCATATTCCAAATGATTGTCGGCTACATGAATTCGCACGATAACTTTCAGTAGCTATTAGTCTTTTATTCATTAAAAAAGGCACATTAGCTGTTTTGACTTTCTCAACCACTAATCTATAGTAGAAAACGCTACAAATAATGAATCCTACACCAAAATCAAATAATAAGAGAGTGAGAGTTGACAGGAACCATTTACTGTAGAACATGTCACATATGTATGTTGAGATAAATTAGCAATACCTATACATCTTCAACTATCTGCAATCTGTTTTAATGTCTTCATATTAATTGATATTTGTACGGTTATGTGTAACTTGGAAATCGTAGAAATACACAACTTGTGATAAACATTTTCGTAACCTTAAATGTTTTCCAAATGTTCTACGTAGCACGATTATCCTTCAAAAATATTATACATCATCTGATACCATGCTTGAAATTTTGTGATTCGTTTCTATCATTTCCGTTGCAAGTGTTCGTTACCCCGGCAAAATATCTGAGTTCATGTTTCAGGATATGTGTAACTAAGCACTAATATAGTGCTATTTTGAAATCACTCCTAGGCAAAAACGTATTTCATAACGTAATATGGGTGGAACTATTAATTTTATCTGAATTTTATGATACATGGAGGGTATATCTAAATCTTAATTGTTAGAAAAGCATAAGAACCTTCTCAGCAGGATTTTTCATTCTTTTTTACTTTGTAAATAATTTGTAATCTAAAAAAGTAAAGAAAAAATCTTTATTATTTGCACTTCATTAAAAGCAAGTTTATAAGATGGAATAAATATATATATATATATATATATATATATATATATATATATATATATTAAAATGTACTTCAATAATCGTAACATTTTAAATAGCCTTCGAAGTATAAATATGTTGGCCTTAGTAAACGCTTTTATGCCTTTTTTATTTTAATATTTTAAACGACTCTCCACTTTGACACTTAAGTGCGCCTTATCAAGCAGAAAGTCATATCACTGGTATAGACAGTTTTATGAATTGCAATCTGTCTCCCTATACACACAGGAAGCCGAATAGACAGGTAACTGAAGAAATGATCGTTACACGCCCTCTGCTCCTTTATTCCTTTTCCTGCTAGTTATCGGATAACAACTTCAGATATCTAAAAATAATCACATCGTTACAGATACATCATGTCCTTTCAACCGGAGATTTAACGAACGAGTCCATAAGCGTGTCTAAAACAGGTATTTATATATCTGTTAGGATTTCCTGTCAGTACAGGCAACATTGACAGACCCGTGATGCGGGATAAACATCTTCCACTGCGAACAATACTTTGGATGTCTCTAGGCAACTGTGACGTACAAACCGTTTTATAATTAAACACCGGAACTAAGGTGTTGATGGCAGTAGAGTGAAACCAGCATCTATCACGTAATTTTCTCTACGATGGATAAATATAAATAAATAAATAAATAAATAAATAAATAAATAAATAAATAAATAAATAAATAAATAAATAAATAAATAAATAAAATCTGAAAATCTAATCCCGGTACCTAATTTCTTATACCGGGACATGATTTCCAAATTCTAATTTATTAACTACCACATAAATACAAAAATACAATTTAAACAATCATTTTTCAGATAATAAAATAAAAAAAAAAATTTAAAAGAAAAAAAAGAAAAAATTTTAAACAAATACAAAAACTACCAATTTAAAAATTTACAATTGAACTAATAAAAATTTACTGGAATCCAGTATACAAATAACTGGCAACCAGCTACAATTACAAAATAAGACTACAATACCGGAAACCGATACTTAATGTACTGGTAACCAGTACATTTAAAACTTATTACTGATAAAAAACCTTCTTAAAAACTTACAAAGCATTTAACCAAAAACTTATATAAAAATAATTCATAAAATTTACATTACAACAATCACAAAATTTACAGATTTTTAACTCCAAATTCTTTAAACAAATTAAAATACATTATATCAATTTATACAAACAAACAAATTCAATTATTTTTAATTCTACAACAATCAATATTTTTTTCAAATCTACTTTATATCAAATAAAATATAAATTTCAAATTAAAAAATAACAATACAATTCAAACATATTAAACAAACAATAATTATACATTCAATAACTTTCATATATTTCAAAATTAAACCATTACAATAACCTTCAAACAACCAGACCAAACAATTCAATTTAATTTATTTATTTCATCTATTTATAATTTAATTTTTTTTTACCTTATTAAGACAAAAATATCAAATTAACATTATACCAAAACACATTTCAACTATTAAATGTCCTAAATCTTCAACATAATTATATATATACATATACATACATATATATATATATAAATTCCTATTCTATAATTTCTCAAAACACACTTTCTCAAAATTTAACAATCCTCATTTTACACCAAATTGAAATAAAATAACATCTCCATAATTTATCAATTCAACTCCTTAAATCAATTTTTCCAAATATCCACTTCTTAAAATAATTCATTCAAATCCTCCTTCATCTTTCACTCAAATTATCCATAATAATAATCCATAACTCAATTCACCAATATCCTTCAATACAAAACACCATCCATAAAAAAAAAACTTTACTCATCCATTACTACACCACATTATTACTTACAACACTTCTCTCATCATCTTACACCGGGGAAGGAAAATCCCTCCCTAAACTAAACCACAAATAAACTTCATCATTCACTTTAAACACCACGGGGAGGGGCAAAGCCCCTCCCCCAAAAATATATACTATTAACACTACTCAAAATTATATTTAATTTAAGGGGAGGGCGTCCCTCTCCTAAAGATTTCACAGGATACTATATTACACTGAAACACTAAAAAAACTTTCATTTCTGCGATCACCTCCTCATTATACAGATTGTTGGACATTACTGGATCAGTTGCACCAACAACCTTGAAGCGGGTACCTGATTCGCCGGCAGGAACTCTATGTGTCCTCCTCAGTACTGGTAGACATGGAAGGGGAATTGCGCCACCCTCATCCTCACTCTACGATGGATACATATTCTCATATCTCTGAATGCCTAAACTAAATATGAATCAGCTCTCACTGGATTGAAGCGTGGTAGCAACGCATTCTACTCCAGCCAATGAAGGATGCAGTCGCTATCCCGCTTCCAATAAGTGGGAATCATACACATACAACGTTTCCTTCAAATTTAAACGGTCGCGATTTAATAGTTAAGGAAGCAGATGACGAAATAAATTGAAATTAAGCGAATCTCGACAATGAGCGGGCAATATCAATGCCAGCATATTTTAATAATATATTTGTTTTTATTTCCTCTGTGGTTTTGTTGTATTCAAATTCCTTACCACAGTTTGCTAGAAATTGTGTATGTTATATATATATATATAGAGAGAGAGAGAGAGAGAGAGAGAGAGAGAGAGAGAGAGAGAGAGAGAGAGAGAGAGAGAGAGAGAGAGAGAGAGAGAGAGAGAGAGAGAGAGAGAGAGAGAGAGAATTGCTCAAATTATATAAATTAGTGCAAGATGTTTTATTGTACTGGACTGAAGATTACTTTTTCTTCTTCCATTTTGTGTCCATACTCGTATTAAGTATGTCTCCTCATATTACGCTACGGTGCAAAAGAGTACTTAAATGTGTGTAATGGTTCAGCTGTAGTTATCTAAAAATTTCGTGATTATTCCACCAACATAGAATTGGAGATGCACAGCTTACACATAATAACCTATTTTCCAGCGAGAGAGAGAGAGAGAGACAGACAGACAGACAGACCCACACTTTGAACTATGCAACCCACTATTGTAAGTAAATCATATTATAAACAATGTAACCGCTATTCTACCTATTGGACTCTTCATAAAATTCGTCCAGTTCTTCATTCTCTACAAGATGAACCAAAGAGTTTACAATCCTATTTATTTCTACAAGATTGTAAACTAACTTCATTAATATGCAAATCTTTTCACCATCACCTGGTCCAGGTGTACCCTGTTCAGTGAGAGTTATAATTAATAAATGATGCATTCCATACAAGTATGACAATAGTGATGTGCAATATCGATTCTTCAGTTCTTTAAGAATGTATAACTTATATGAACTTGCATATTTATACAATACCGTAACCTAATTGCTCCTATAATGTTAATTGTACTGACACAAACGTATTTTACCATCCAAACAGTTGTCCTGTAAGACAATTGTTGTTAGGTGACATTAAATAAATTTATCTTAATAAGGTTAATATTTTCCCAATTTGCATATTGAAATGTTTTGCTAGTAATGCAAAATTTCTTTATCATTCGACTGTTAATTATCCTTCCTATCTCTCTCCTTTCTCTCTCTCACACACACACACACACACTTTCTTCTTTTAAAAATACCATAGGACTCGGGGATTCCATATTTCCCGTAAATTCTCAATACAGGGCATTCTTCTTGGATTATACTCCTTCCCATTCCTATGGTTCAACCATAAACCAAAGAAATCATTAAGCTTGAGCATTTTCAGTAATTGAATGCTGAAATTGGATCGGTTTCCTGATGTAATTAAAAATATGCTGCATAATTTTTATCTGCTAACAGAATCTTGATTGACAGACCTCTACGAATTTCTTCTGTACGATGACTAAGTAGCATTAGCAGCTCTGCTGGCATTATCACATTAAATGCAAAACTTCTCCATGTTAAACATTCCCAGTCTCCTCAGCTCTCTTTCTCTCTCTTTCCTGTTTTTCTTTAAGATAAAATTTCCGTTCGAGGTACAAATTGAGCACGAGTTTAGAAAGGTTCACAACAAAACGTTTTGATGAATTAAAATAAGTATATATTGTGCGGTTCAAGTTCATGCATTTACTGAGCATGAACAACTGGTCTGGTTACACTTCGTGTCTTAAAACTGAAATTCTTTTTAAAGACACTTGAAGAGAAAAAAACTCTACTTCTCGTAATTATCTATTTTACTCAGTAGGGTTTGTGTAATGGTAGTAAATAAATGGTTTAGCATTACGTAAACATCTTCCATATACTTTAAATGCTGTCCGATCTACTTTTGCCGGAGGGGATAGGTTCTGTGTGAACAGTAATTTGTAATGCAAGGTACAAAAATAAATTAATGTTCAAACATTTATTATAAATTCTACTTGTGTAATGTTTAAAAAAACTGGGAAATGGGCAGTTTGAGATTTTTAAAGTTTATTTCTCATTAGAACTCTTTTTTTGGTTTAAGGAGTTAAGGTTTCAACATAGGCTCTTTTTTAAACGAGATTCTAATATATAATGTAACGTTGCCTGTACACACAAACAACTTTAAAAACGCAATTCTGTGTTTTAGGCAAGATATTCTAGAGTATGGTCATACTACACCGGCAGGAAAGCCAGGCCTTTAGGCACCACTTCATAAACGGAAGTTCTAGGTTGAAATATTGTCAGGAAAATACTCTATTCCAAGTTTTTTTTTTTTCTGTAGGTTTTCCTTGTTCTTCTTAGTTGGCAAATAGGAGCAATTTGCCTAAAGTTTATTCTTCCCAAAATTTCTTTTCCAGTTATTTCATGTATACTCAATAGAAACAGGCAAAATGTGAATTTTCATAGGCCATGCTTAGTATTTCGGGCACTTGTATTTCTATGAAGTGCTCTGTATTTTAATTAATGCACTTGACAAAAAAAAATCGTATTTCACAGTATTTCGATAAAATCTTAAGGTCTTAATTATTTTTTGAAATTCTTTCACATTTTGTAAGAGTTAGGATTTTATATTTTTAAAATAATTTCTCTTTGCAGTGATCCAGGATTTTCAAATATTTTATTCGGGCAATTTACTGGAAACATATTTAGGAAAACCGTACCCTTTTACCAACACGTCAGTTATATTCGAGAAAATTCAGCATTTATTTATTCTGTGTATTCAAAACTAAACATTTCCTATTCTTTCAGAGAATTTATTTGAAAATTGGATGTTTTAGTTCCAGATTGTGATTAGTAATAAGAAAGATACAAAGCAACCTGTACCATTTTCTTTTTTCTTAGCGAAGGCGTTTCGTAACTATCAAACTTCATAAACTCCTTGTAACATTTTGAATTTCATTTGCTATTTTATTATAAGATATGGACAAAGTCTACAAAACATTGCCGTATTTTAATATAAAATTGGGAAAATGTCACAAATGCATGTGAAGTCACTCCTGTAATAATATATGCGCTATTTTCAACAGAGTGTTTCCAAACATTGTCAAAAATGCAAGATCATCAAAATCTAGACTTAAGAGTTAGAGTAAAATATTAACGCTAATTTGTTTGATTTTATTTGCTTGTTGGATTCTATTTAGATCCAACGAATATTTTACCTCTCTATTTTTAGTGTACTTGGGAAGTTAAGTCAACTGTCAAGAAATTGCTTACTGTTTTTGGCTTCCGAGAGACCATTTCTCCTCGTATGATCCAAAAGTAATTAATTATAAGTCAGTAAGGTTTGCGCTTTCCAGTTACACGGTTGCGCAAAATATCAATGCTAAACTAAATCTCAATGATGTGTAATTAAAAACATTTTCATATGCTAGCGGAGGAAACGTTTAGTAATATGTCAAATTTTAGAGATATTCCTAAAATTATATATAAACCGATCAAATAGACAATCCTTCTACTGCAAGATTTTTTCTTTAAAGTATGTACATTCAGCATTACTAAGAGAAACATATGTTGAACTCGTATGGCTTTCTCTGTTGACTCTTTGCACATATTATTCTTAAAAACGCCTTGTCTTCGACCTACTTTGTTATTCGAAATAGAGATTAGCAGACACTTCTTTATTGAACAGTAGGTCTTAAGTATTTGGCAAATATTTTAAGTGGTCGCCATATAATGTCTTTAAAATTCCGTTCTCTTTGCATGAGAGAGAGATAAAGTAACTACTTTACGTGTAATAAATGTGTAAGTATGTTAAAATACAAACCAAAACATAAATTCTGTGCGTCAACGAGATCCATATTTTTCCTTGAAAAGATTTTGTTCTTTTCTTACGGTTTACCAGTTACACAAGCCAGAGAAGTTCAGGATGTAACTTCATTTATCATAAAAGTAACTTGAGCATATGTGTAGCGTATTAATTAAAATTTGTTTGTCATTTTTGAGAAAATTGATTTTTCGAACGGTTTCACATAAAGAACAGTTTGGGGCAGCAGGATTTTCCTTAAATTTTGATATTAAACTGATTTAATATTTTGAGTTATTCTATTCATAGCCCACGCACACAAGCAGATCTATTTAGATACAACGATTTTCGGGATTCAGAGAGCCTAGAAACTACTTCCGTTGGAAAATCGATGTCAATTCTTTTGCATAATATATAAGGCACAAAACACAAGCGTAACACTATTTTTAAATCAAGGTGTTTTTGTTCCTTAACGACTGTCAATTGCCACGGTCATTTCAGTGCTCTTAGTATGTCGGAAGTTTGTTCCGTAGTTCTTTTATATGCCAGTAAATCTACTGGCATGGGCTGTTGCTTTTAAATACAGTTGAAAACCGTTGGTGTTTGTCGGGTTCCAACCATTGACATTTGGAAAAGTAGCTAACCAGCTGTTCCATCCAGACCGACTTTTCACTCCATGATAAGGCAACTGGCAGTAAAAATTTCATACCAGCTGGACAGCTGTGAACTAAGCTGACAAGGAAATTCCCAATCCCAAGTCAAAGAGGTCATTGCGATCTATTCTTGAGGCGTTGCCGACCTTGTTCTCAGTGCAGTTACTTAGGCGGCTTGGGCTTTTATGTACGATTCATCTGCAATGCGTATATAACAAGACAGCACTGAGTACTGGAGGAACAAATTTCCATGTTTTTTTGTGTAGTTATGCGTGGCAGTAAATGGACATTTAACGCTGTGCCTATACATGGTGCAGTTAATTTCAATTATTTGGTACTTTCCCTCATGAGCTCGTTTCCCCTTTACAAATTAATCAAATTAAGTGCCTCAGGAAGTTGTAGCCTAAACAGCTGAAGCACGCCAAGCACTCAGACATCTCTAGTTATTAACTCTTATGTTCAAGCACGGGTTGGGGTGGTTCTTCTGTCGTTTAGCGTGGCACAACTTTTAATTACTTCATGAAGTAATTAATTTTTAAACTCTCCTTCTATAAAATAATCTAACTTCGTTTTTATACACAGAGAACCTTTGTTGTTTCTGAAAAAAGTCAAGTACAATGTAAACACAAAACAAATTTTATAAATTGCATTGCAGTACTACAGTTTTAAGTAAAACCTAATGAAAGAATGAAATTGTGGGTCAATGTCTTTGGACATTGGAGTATTCTCATCACCCGAAAAATCTTCCTAATTGATTCGTTCTGAATGGACTGCATCCTTCATTGGCTGGATTTGAGTTAGTTGCTACCCGCTGCTATCCAATAGGTATTCAGTCGTATCTAACTGACGAATAGTACATCTCAAATTATCTTCACCTCGTACAACAAATCGAGTGATACGGACTGGTTTCTCTTTACTGCCGTTATAAAAGTTACAGATCTCTCTCTCTACCTTTTTTGGAAGAGTCGGGAAAATAGCAAACAAATTTACTTGAGGAACTAACGGAGCAATTACCAAAATTGAGAACAATTTTCTATGCCAGCTCTATCATCTGAGCGTTTCAGCTTCAAATTTGATCACAGTTGACTATGCTCATGGAACTTCCTTAATGCAAAAAAGTATGACAGGAATCTTAAGTCGAGTAAAATAGCTTGGAAATGAAGTCATTTATGCATGTTTTCTAGACAAACAAATAGTTATGTGTTGAAATTTTAAAGACTACTAAAGGAGAATCCATAGCATGAAATTGAAACTAAAAGGCTCAAAGTAATATTGGAAGTAAAAGGTACCTTTTAAATAGTTTTAAAATGTTAGTACATTTTAGCTATGCATTATCTTAAAGCGCTAAAATATCAACAACATATCCTTAAAGAAATTGGAATAAGTGTAGATATTTCTATTAGAATATATATATTCTGAGTAAGTCGTCTTCACAAATGTTCGAGCATATACTTCTCTAATGTAGAATTAGCAGACAGCCCATTGAATGTGAGAAGACAGTCGGATTAATTCAATCGCCTATCCATTTACTGGAGGAACTTATCAGTCCAGCTCGAGGCCAGTAGTCCCTCAGGCAGCCATAACATAATTACTGCAGTAATGAGAAGTTGGCAGAACTCAATTCACATTTCTATGAAGGAGCTACACTACCGTGCAGAGAAAACCACTCGCTTAGAAAATAATTAAATCAGTGCATTTAACCCGCCCTGCCGGTTATTTCGATGGCCGGTCACCACTTCGAAGTGGCCAAAAACAATACAGTCCGTTCAAACCAAGTCTCGTTTATAAAATTCATATACGTTATGCTCTAATTCCTTTAACTTAAACAAGGGCCCAAATGACCTTGTTGTCGACGGGCCCTAAAACACCACACACTCACTCACTTTAACTTAAACAGACCAGTGAATAAAACTTTCACTTAATTTTCAATTTTCTTAGTTTGCCTTAGTTTGCCTGTGGTACAGCTGTATTTAAACTGTATCTTTTGATGCGGACGTGTCACTTTACAGTTCTTTGAAGTTCTCTAAAATCAATTTTATGAGAACATCCTAACTCAAGGTCGAATAAGTTCATGATTGTAAAGTTTACAACACGTAAGTACATTGCAAATGGCCGCGGCGTTAAACCGCTTGACTCTCACCAAGGCGGCCCGGGTTCGATCCCAGGCCACCGCATGTGAAATTGGTAGTGGACAACATGGCACAGGGGCGCGTTTTCTCCGGGATCTCCAGTTTACCCGCCATAATTTCACCAATTACTCCATTATCTTTCATTTTATTCATTTCGCCCTCATTCTGTCAGCTACTTCTCACTCTCATACCAGGCCCCGGCTGATCACCCATCCTGGGCGCTCTATCTGATCTGGAGTTTGTTCCTCAAACCGACGCCTAAAGTCATAAGGGATAGAGGAAAAAGAATCCCCTAACACCACGATGGTGGCAAAACTAGGGAAGTTGAAGAAGTAGTACATTGCAAATTAAGCCCGCCTCGGTAGCGTAAATGGTAGCATGTCTGCCTCACGTTCAAGAGGTCCCGAGTTCGAATCTCGGTCAGGGTGAGTTACCTGGATAAGGTTTTTTCCGGGGTTTTCCCTTATCCTTACAGACGAATGTCGGGTAGCTCTAAGCTCCATGGACCCCGGACACATCTGAGCATCATTTCACCCATTTCACCCATTTCATTCACCGTGCGACATGACTTAACGTTGGAGGACGTAAAATTGCAAAAAAAAAAAAAAAAAAATACAAATTAAGTGTACCATTATTTAAAAGAATATTTCATATAACTAAACGACACTTTAGACATAATGGCACAGTTATGGACTTAAGTCCCCACTCACTTTAACGTTCTTCTTTCACTTTAATGTACTTATTACACTTGAAGTATGCCATACTACTTTTGACCTGTAAAGAACGCTACGAAACCACCATTCAATTATGGCTGTTTATTCCACCTCTGGAGCATCTGTTAATTTGTGTTTGGTTAATTATGAGGAAACCAAAGGCGTATCGCAAAGCTAACAGTACCAAAATAACACAAAAATAGAATATATATGGAAGCAGTTCGATTGATTAATTTTGTAAGTTGATGTTTTATTGTTAAATTTCGTTTAATTATGATATATTTTTTAATGGCAAGATAATGAAATTCAATGAAATTTTGATTTTATCGAGTGAGATGCCTATTGAACATCACAACCACTGTCTGACTCTAATAAGAGGTCTTCCCAAACATGAGGGTTCTAGATTTTCTATTTTAGTACAACAAAGATTTTATCACAGTTAATAATAGTATTTCGAACGTGTCATTATACTTTCGATACCGACATATCACCGGAAACACACACTTTGATGCCCCTGATTACGAAAAAGAATTTTGAGAAAAGTGCTGTGTGTATTTTGAAATTAATTAATTAAATATCAAACTACGTATTTATTTTCAGCATCTTCCAAAGATAGAGAAGATTTTCAAGAAATATCCTCATTCCGTTATTTTTCCATTTCTCGAATAGACTTCAGTTATTTTTAGTATAAATCCATATTTTAGAAAAACGCTTGACAAATAGTATATCTTGAACATCCTGGCAATAGACTGCGAAGTCTTCTTCGATCTGAATGATTTTTGTATAGTTGATTAACTGTAAGAAAAAGATAAAATCCTACTGTACATAATTTGTAGCTCTTTTACAGCACGCTTTAGATGTCAAAACGTTTGTTTTTATGTTAACCATTCCCCAAATATTTTTTGTCTCAATTTTCAAATAATTGCAATTTTCTGGTGATAAATTTATATTCGTTTTTATGGTAGTTGTGCAAAGAACATGAAATTCAAAGTCAACATACGGCAACGATCTTTTTAAACCCTGTCTACCGCTTTGGTGTAATGTACCTTTTTATACCAAAAACAATTGCGTACCTAATTAAAGTTCATCTCTATTAACAGAAGTGGATAGATTAATAATACGATTTTGTAGCAACAGTTATTAGAAGTGTATATGAATGAAACGCTCATATTTTTTGATCTGCACCTTATCTGTGAAGCTTTAACCGTTATTTGTGGCAAATAATTCTTCTATGAGACTAGGATTGTCTATACTATATGTTGAAGTTTGAAACAGAGTACTTGCCAAAATATAAAGCATTCTTTATATCGACCAGGATAAGAACTGAAGATGCAGAGTTTCTTTGCTGTTCTTAATTGAAGAGGCACTAAGGCACTGGACGTATTAAGTTTTTTTTTCTTTATCTTGCTTAAAATCGCACCAATGCTTCGTAAGTAATCTTGGATCCGAAGCAAAGAACGCTTTCGCCAAAATACTGTGTTAGAAAAGTGAACATCTTGGGTTTTAAGAAACAATAGTCTAAACCAGGCTCTAAGTGCGCAATGCAGTAACTGTTCTCTATTTTTATTTTCTGTCGGCTGTCTCACCAAGGATTGAATAATTTGTTTTTAATTGCAAATTACGAAAGCTCTATGCCAAGAATGATAGAAGCTGAACACAGCTATGGAATGGGGCATGCAACTATTGTTGCTATAGACACTGCATATATTCACCCTATACGTTCTAACAGAGAGACATACTTTTCCTCTCCCATCTACAAACGCTAAACGTCCTTTCAGAGAGTCAAAACACTGATTTAATTGCTGTTTCATGACTGGGTTAAGTCTATAAAGATTAGAAAAACATAACTGAAATTAGCTTCATAGCAATCAGTGAAACTTAATCGTCTTCACCATCTTCTGGAAATATTCCTAAAAAGGAAACTGAAGAAGCGTGTGACAGATGTGTTGACTCAGTGTTGACAGATTTTACTAAAGGAGGGCCGGCCATTGCTGTCTTAGCAGTGTTAATTTTGAGAAATTTGATCTAACTTTCCTAAATAACTATTACTTTTAGGACTTTATAGGACACAGTATGTATATAATGCATGTAATGTAGGTTACGTACGAACCTCAATACTGAACTAAAATATTTTACTCATGTTCACTTAAAAAATTACTAAAGATGTACATTATATGTCCTTGCTATATTAACCATAATTGGCAAAAGTTTCATCCTGTTACTTACATTGACTAGCAATAGAACATAAACTGCAAACGTTACTTTTATTAACATGGAGGAAATACAAGAAAATGCGTTGGTAAGAATAATTAGTACAAAAGCGAGCAGAGAAACACACGTGAGTGTGTAACATGTTTCCAGCCAGTGACCGTATCACACGTGTTACTTTTTCATTGGTTGAAAATGAAAATGAGATGCAACTCTAAAAGGGATCGCCATCTGGCTATGAGATTCAAGTCACCGGCAATCGGGATCATTCGATGTAAACGAATAAAATGTACTTCCCCGCAAATGCTTTGCATCTCCTTCATTTGAGATATAATAAATCACAGGGGTTGGTATTTATCAGTTATGTAACAGCAGAATAAATAAACAGTGCCTGATTGGAGAAATGTTTCCCAAGTTTCATGCTGTTCAGGAATAGCATTTAAATTTGTTCGGTTTAGTTCGCTTTAAAACCTTAACAATGAAGGAAGAAACTGAATATTTTAGGCACGTTTCACTGTTAGAAAATATGATTTATGAAGTTGTATTATATCTCGGTTTCCGGTTTGCGCAAAAGGAAAACCACCGCAATTGGTACCCTATATGACAAGTGTCGGGACTAAATATTGATAAGGTTAACAAATATGAAAATGGAAACCCAAAGTCAGACTGAAAAATTCAATGTCATAGCCGTAGTTTGAACCACGGATCTCCGATCCCCGCACTATTGAGCTACCATGTCAACATACCAGTATGACATTAAATTCTCCAGCAGACTGGCATTTTTCCAGATAAACAACAAGGAGCTCTCAGATACACACGAGATATATAGCTTAATGGCGTTTATTATACGGTAAGTGCTTAAGTCCTAGGCTTCATTATTTAAACCACTATTAGATAAATTAATTTACAAATATGTAAATGCTTTTGACCATTAACATTTGTTTTTGCATTTTTGTCTCAAAGTAATGCACGGGAAGTTAAAATAGAAATTCGTAATGTTAGTTTTAATGAATGTGAGAAGTATATTTTCGCATATTTTTATTTTCTCCACACAAGTTTGGATATGCTGCAATCGAAGCGTGCAGCTATAAATTGAAGAAAACGTGATAGCATAAAAACATACATTTCGTGCCAAACATTTCTAGTTTTATTTTCTGAACCGATCGAAAGCCTTATAAGCATTTTTGGGAAACCACTCCGTACTTTGTAAATGTTTCATCTGCATTGGTAAATCATCAAACTCAACCAAAGCGCTGAGTCATCCTACTGGGCAGTCTCAACAATTATGGACATGGAAATTAATTATTCTCTCACACTAGCCGTGTGTAGGTCGTACTATGAAAGGAGACTGAAAAATTCAATGCCATAGCCGGGATTTGAACCACTGTTCCTCTGGTCTCCGTCCAGCCGCTCTAAACCATTGAGCTACTATGTTCAACGTGCCAACATGACAATAAATTCTCCAACTGACTTTTTTTTCGGTAAACCACTAGTAGTTCTCATAAACACCAGAATGTCCGTGGTTCAAATCCCGGCTATGGCATTGAAATTTTCAGTCTGGCTCTACCCTTTCATAGTGCGTCCTACACACGGCTAGTGTGAAAGAACAATTAATTTCCATTAATTGTACCTAATAGTGGTCCGAACTATAAAGCCCAGGCCTTAAAGTACTTACAGCATAGCAAGTCGCTATTAAGGTAGTTCTCTCGTGTGTTTATAAGAACTCCTAGTGGTTTACCGGGAAAACACGAGTCAGTTGGAGAATTTACTGTCATGTTGGCACGTTCACCATAGTAGCTCAATGGTTTATAGCGGCTGGACGGAGACCAGAATATCCGTGGTTCAAATCCCGGCTATGGCAAATTTTTCAATTATGGAGATGATTCGCATGTCACTGACAGTTGTTGCAATTTATTCCTATACAATTTGTGATGGATCTTGTTGCCGGATTTGCTCCGTGATGCATTTAATGTGATAGGGCTTACTACTGAGACGAAGCGTTTTTATTCATCTGCATGAGAGATGCGTATTAAGGTTTGCGAGACGGGAATTGTATCTCAGGTTTATTCATATTACCCGAAATCCTAAGGTACTCATAACACATTTCTTTTCCCCCTACCTGCATCAAGTATTACAGCACATTTCTGTCTGTAGCAATCTACGTATCCTGCTTGTGCACCATTTATTTCTTCTTCCAATATTTCTTTTCCCGTATGGTTTATATATTTTTTCATTTAAATTGAGAAGTAGTAGTTCTTAATTTATTCCTTGAAAATGACGTATCCACGTAGTTTTATTAAACCTTAATTTGTTCTTATATAATTATTTCCTTCATAGTATGTTCTTTTGTGTTGTATTCATTTACTGCGAGTCTTCTTTTGTTTTTGTTTTTGTCTGTTACTATCCATGCTTCATTCCAATATAATAATTTAAGCACTGATATTACGTTAGAATATGCTAATATTCTTGCTTCATCTCTCAAAAATCTTTTCCTGGTATCCTTGAAACAAAGACTTAGCCGATAAGATTGATCTCAACTGATTAGGTTGTTTTTTATTTTATAAACTATATCCTATCTATTTAAATTCTACCACATGTTTCACAATTATTTTCTTTTATAATAATTGTTGATCTTCATATTTTTTCATTTGAATGGCATTACCTTTTTTACTTAGGAGCATCGCCATGTTGTATAAATAAAACATGTATTCCTCTTTAGTTTGTATTTATTGTAAATTAAATATCAACCAAAAACAAGTATCTGAACTATTATTAGCAATCGAAAATAAGTATATTTTCATGTGTTTAGGTGGCGACTCACTTTTATATTACTTTCAGAGGAAGTTTTATCATTATTTAAAACCATTGGCCATATTATGTCTTTCGCTGAATAGAAATTTTGTACAAACTTTTGTAAGAAATAATCGCACAATGAAATACCTTATTGGACTAAAATCCTGTTTTCCTCCTATTATATCGTTTAAAACTAAGGTCCCGAGTTCAAATCTCGGTCAGGGCGGGTAACCTGGATAAGGTTTTTCCGGGGTTTTCCCTTATCCTGAAAGACAAATGTCGGGTAACTCTAAGCTCCTTGGACCCCGGATGCATTGAGCATCAATTCACCCAATTCATTCATTGTCCGATATGACTAAATGTTGGAGGACGTAAATTACAAAATAAATAAATAGTTTAAAACTAAGCTTTATTAATTATCTAATGCACACTGATATGATAATATTTATATATAAGCCTTTGTTTTTCAATTAAGTGCAAAAGAAGGTAATAAATAGAACATAGGTACAACGGCACAAGCATTGTAAAAGTATTAGTGCACTTTGATGCCTATAAATAGCGTCTAATATAACAAAAAGGGAATTAATTCATCTAAATACACATTGCAGCTCATTAAATTAGTTAAATCCTTCATTAACGTTTCTCTTATACTAAAGCATTTGCGCAAAGTTATGTGTGAACCTTGCCCTTTTTAAAATAAATTAGCGTTGTGAACTACTGTTTGTGTACCAGGTAGCACCAATAGATAACTGCCTTTACTGTTAGTAATCCCAGGTGTTAATTTATGAAAACATATCAGATGCACTGAGACAAAAGGTTTCTATTACTTCCAGTTTTATTGTTAACATCGACGTGTTGACGAGATACTTTTATTATGGAAAAACATCTAATGCTTATAATATCTAATCTGTATAGAATTAAATTAAAGTATAAAAAGTTATCTTTTGAATACAATAAGTATCTTACTTTCAGAAGTAAAAAGTAAATAGAACACTAACGATATTAAGTTTATTATCTGTCAGTTGACGAGAAAATGGCCATTGCATACTTTAACATATTACGTTTCTGTGCAAAATTCACTAGGTTTTGGAAAAAGATTGTTCGTCCCTTACTGTTTCCTATATGAAAGTTTAAAATGCGTGGTTCATTTATTTGAAAAATGTTTCTAAAAATAGGCCTCTTTTAGTTTCCAAGGAAATTGCATAAATAGTGCTGACAACTCCTTCCTAGTTTCCAAGGCAAATGTGTAGCTTTGACGCACTCTTGTGGCATAAATAAGAAGTTGGAAAATATTCAATGTGTACTGTCTTGGTGGTGATAATGAGCAAACTAAATCAAATTACGAGCAAGTATTAAGTTGTTACAATTATGGCTTTCTGCGCCTATTTTTCATCAAACTTTGTTTACAAAGCTTCCCTCATGTTAACCGTCAAAAACGATTGTAATAACTGATTCATTATGCCTTTCTTTGTAGATACCATGGAAATAGAAAATACAGTTGCCTTATGCGAATAAAATATTTTCGGGGCTGGTCGCTATTACTGGCTATTTAAATTCTATTCTCTATGCATACCCCGGAAAAAATGAAAAGCGTCCTCCCGAATGAGAAAAGCATTAAGTAGATTTTAGTAAATTCTAATCAATAACTCCGAATATCTTGAAAATGGGTAACTTCACAAAAATTATTTCGTATAAACTGTGTGCATTAAGGACATCTACAGTTTCTGTAAGGTATTTTGGTAATCTCTAGAAGTACTTCAGAGACGGTGCTCAGAAAACTGAAAATGTACATTTCATTTGTCATAAAAATATCTTAAATGAATGGGATTTTAACGAAAATCGTGTCATGTTTGAAAATAATCAACACTTTTGGAAGCTTTCATTTAAACAGTAGTTTGAAGTAGGTGTATTTTTAACGATTTTTCGTTTCGTTTTTTCGTTTTCCCGTGAAATATTTGTATCGAATTTATGTATGGAATACAATGGTTACTCTGATTACTTTACGTATGCAGTAGAGGAAGAAAGGATAGCATTGTTATATCATAACACCAGAGAAGAATAGATCTGTAGCCATACATATGAAAAGTTGGTTCACTGAAAGTCATCATTTCCGTCCATTCAATTAGGTGTCTAGTGAGTAGCTTACATTTTACCGATTTTGTTTTATATAACACCTCACAATGTTGGAAAGTTGAATTAAATTTGAAAATTGAAAAGAAACAGCGTGGTACTTAAGGGAAGATTAATGGTAATGGAGTTTGGAGGTAAAGAAGAAATAGAAAAAAGATATTCACCTGTTGATTACAATTTGTAGTACTGTTATGTATAGCAGTATATTTCTGTGCCCAGGCCATGTGTTTTTCTAACAGAATTATATATATTCTGGCATGGTAATCTGTACAGAAATTTCTAAAGATAGGTAAATTAATTTTTAGTATGACAAAAGCACCTACAGGTACTGCTTTGAATATACTTTGTTAATGTTTTGTTACTTTTTAAAAAATAAAGGTTAACTCTGAACAAAAAGTAGTATAACTGAAAGAAGTATCTTCCTTAATAAAGAATTTTACGAAACAAAATTAAGAATTTAAGAATTTTTAAGAAACAAATTTTACCTAAAACGAGTTAGGCCAATTGGCCTTTTTTCAGTTCATCTCAGTCCAGATCTTCCCGGATTTCTTCTGGGTATAGCTCCATAGTATAGCGTCCTTTCTGGGATCTGAGTTGTCTATTCTCTGTAGATTTTCCCCCCATTTTCCCCTATATGTTATCATTTACTGTGTATTGCAAACGTATTTTAAAATATCTCCGTATTTCTTGCCTTCTCGTTTATTGAACCTTATGTGTATCAGTAGTAATGCCGTTTGAAATTTCATTTCGGTAGCTTGTACACTGCAAAAGGTTTTTTTTTTTCATGTTATTCTATTGTCAAATTAACGTTCACGTCACAAATAATTAAAATGTTTAATGTTCTAAACCGCTCTTTTCCAAGAAGTATTTAACTCTTGTTGTGTATTTACGCTGGAATAACATGTTTGCTATTCGCGGAAGGCGATGCTTTTTTTTAACTGTATGATCCTTATAATAGAGAAGTAAAGCTTGCACTCTCATGTGTAGATTTACAGGAAGAAGAAACATCGCCTGATAGAAAGATCTCTGAGCAACTTCAAGCAGTCCAATATCGAATGGTACGCAGAAAACCAGAGCGTCCTTAAATAAAAGTTTATTTTCCCCTTAAACAAGGGATAATTGAATTTCCGCATAGAGGCAATAGCAATTGAACTGAAATATTCTTATTTGATTGCTGGATACACAGTAAGTTTCAGAAGTTCGGAGTCAGGGTGGCGCCACTAGTAAAGCATCAGCACAACTTTATAGACCGCCTCGGTAGCGTAGAGGGTAGCATGTCTGCCTCACGTTCAAGAGGTCCCGAGTTCGAATCTCGGTCAGGGTGAGTTACCTGGATAAGGTTTTTTCCGGGGTTTTCCCTTATCCTGAACGACGAATGTCGGGTAACTCTTAAGCTCCATGGACCCCGGACGCATTGAGCATCATTTCACCCACTTTATTCATCGTCCGATATGACTAAATGTTGGAGGATGTAAATTTACACACACACACACACACACACACACACACACACACACACACACACACACACACACACACACACACACACACACACAAACATTATAACTGTGCTGCTGTAATGACAAGTAGTTAAACCTTATGATACTAACCATCCATATGTTTTGAGCCTCAGTCCTCTTCCGTCCCTATTAGGATAATTTTGGACGTTCTGCATTTCGTTTTCCTTAGGTATTCGGTTTTCATTCATTCGGTCTAAATGTTCAAATTCTTGTGACAGTTCTGCATACGATCGAGAACTCCCAAGTTCTCTCATTTCTTCAGTTGTTATGTTCAGTTAGAGACAAATCAGCCACTAGCCTTAGAAACTTCATTTCTGACGCTTCTGCTCTTTATCTCTACCCCAGTCTCTATATCACATACCTATATTAGCAATGTTGCTAATTTGTACAAATTTAATTTTTTATTGGCTTAACATCCTTTTTTATACTTGCACAAACATATTCACATTTGTTGAGTTTTCCCCCCGTGTCCTTGTTTATTCATCTACTTCTCAATGTCATCGTTAAGATAATATATTAAAGAGAGGCGTTATAATTAGCATCCTTGTTCATCTTAATGAAAAATAACTTCATGCATATTGTTCAGTTGGACCACTCCCCTTATTAGTATAAATTGCGATATAGAATTGCGTATTGTTCCATTTAAATAAGTAGTGGCATTTCTCATTTCTCTGAATTTTTGTCGTAGCGCGAATAGTATTTCATACAGATTGATTAGGCTGGCGCTCCTCACACACCACTTAGCCGAAATGCAATACGACAACACCGCAGGACTCTGATTGGTTGCTCACCTTTTAGCGCTCAAGAACAAACGCCTTCCCATTTGAAACACATAATATAGAAGCCCACAGTTTGAGCTGGGGTAAATACGTAACTACTATAGAAAATGACATACATGGAAGACAAAGGACGGCCTACAGAATAATGAAACACCTGAACAAAGATGAAAAAGCTATAGAAAATCGATAGTTATTAGATTGTGACACATGGCTTAAAGTTTGTAAAGATTTATGCACCAAGCATGAACATAAAGAGGAAATAGCATTAGAGATGGGTCAGAATACATTTAAAACTGATGTAGGTAAATTGGAATTTTTTGAGTTAGAACAAGCTATAAATAATTCCAAAAGCAGAAAAGATCCGGGACCAGAGGGAATAGATACATAATTACTGAAATACTTACCTGAAGGAATGAAATATAAGCTATTAGTATTTTAAAGCAATGCTGGCAAGAAAATAAAATTCCAGAGGAATGGGAAACTTCTTCACTAATTGTGCCCATATGTAAAAACGGTGATAAAACTAAACTCGGAAATTATAGAGGAACAGCTTGTTAAATAGCACGCAGAAGATACATGCGAAAGTTTTAAATTAAAGGTTCCGTAATAGTTCAAACAATTCTTTTAGAATAACAGGCGTGATTTCAGATAGGAAACTCATGCACCGATATTATTTTCACAACTAAAAAAAACGGAAAAGAGTAATATTTAATTGCCCAACTCATAATGACATTTGATAAAGTAAAAAGAGAGTTATGATAGATAATGACGGGAGATATTGGCTATCATAGGAATACCAAATTATATTATTGACATACTTAAAGTAATATATAGAGGTACAAATATATGTGTAAAAAGAAGTAAGACAGCAGGTAGTATACCGGAATGAGACGAGGGTGTTGTATATCACCAACTTTTTTATATTTAGATAACGCAATCCGAGAATAGAAACAGCGGTTAAATATTTTAAATGTAACTTCTGATATTAATTAGAGCAAATTTGTAATACAGATAACCAAGCAATCATTTCTGATAATGAAGATGCGCTACAAAGAGCCATATTTGAGCTACATAAAATAATTCTAAGTTATAATTTTCACATTTTACAAAGTAAAACTAAATCCATGGCATTTCGAGGAACTCGTCCATTAATATGTAAACTTTTTAGATAATAACATAAATGAACTAGTAAATACATTTAAATTTTTAGGATCTATAGTATCATGCAAAAAAGTATGACAATTTCTAAAAAATATGTGAAACAATTGAAGTAACTTTAGCAGATAAAGTAGAAGTATACAGTGATGAAATTCTGTAAAATTATGGCAGTTCTAATAGCTCTATACAGTAGCGAAACTTGGACAGTGACAAGCAAAGCTAAAAGATTACAGGTCCCAGAAACGAGATTTTTAAGCTCAGTTTTGAGTATCACTAGAAGAGAGAATAAAGAATGATATAAGAAATCGATAACAGATGTTGAA
The DNA here is from genome assembly GCA_030765055.1 of Mantis religiosa. Classification (NCBI taxonomy): domain Eukaryota; kingdom Metazoa; phylum Arthropoda; class Insecta; order Mantodea; family Mantidae; genus Mantis; species Mantis religiosa. Next base: position 301,464,681 of record CM060950.1, on the reverse strand, counting down.
CAAACGAAGACAAGACTTCATAACAGATGGACGTGGCTAGAACAGGTAGATAGAATGAATGAAGAACGATACCCAAACGAAAACGAAGCGTCGAAAGACCAAAAACTATGAATAACCCAGTGAAATAAATACGTACTTGGAGTATGCAACAAGTCTTTGGGGGTTTAAAACTTGGAGAACTATTGTTATATAATATTTTGAAAACTTAAAACAAGCAATATATCACGGATTTTAAACATATTATACCCTTTCTACACGTGGAACAAATAATTATGGTACCGTAGATCATATTTTCTAAGAGGTATCTAGGCTGTATTGTATACAAAGCTTCAGAATCTGTTTCATTGGTGAAAACACACGCACAAACGCATGAAACTTTTAAAATGGGCTTTCTCTTCAATTTTGCATAATTATTATACAAAATCGAAAATTACCTGAAAAGACCATGCTTACAGTTCCATTAATTATACTTGTAGGTACCAGGTTTAGTATTTGATTCATTAGCTAAAAATAAATTCCCTGGCTATTCAGTTTAAAATTTTGCAGTTTAAGATTTTCGGCGTGTATTTCATTCATTCCACTTCATATTTGGAACTGAGCAGCAAAGTTCAGCAAGCCTATAATATAGATCAATCAGTCCTTTATGTTTTAATACGTTTGAAAGTACGCAATTTTATCAGATGAAAGGTTAGCTCGTTATTGAAACTTAAGTGTACCAGTATGCAGTGATCAACAGGCTGTGTATCGTATTTCTAATCAAAGCAGATTCAATTAGTATAAATTTCTAATAAATGATACTCTTGACGTATGTGTTCTGTTGGCTTATTTTGAAGTTGACTATTTTCTCATCCCCACTGTTGATTATTAGATATTAGTATTCCATAAAACACTAGATTGTTCATTCATTTAGTAGGTATATCATCTGACAGTTGACATAACGGTGATGTAATTTTAATCAACAAAATACCTCATTAGAGGTTACTAGCTGCATATTATATAAATTCACTGGCGTTCTGTATTTGTAAACCAATCAAGAAGCTAGTGATACATTTATTTAATTTGCTGTCATCATCATCAAGCCAACAAGCCCTATATACCGGAAATTATCATTTACTCTATTATTAACACTATATAAACAAACACAATTTTTAATTTCATATTCCTTTAATTCGGGGCTTTCTCTTGACAGAAATGAGCCTATCTTACTGTAAGAGCGTTTCTGAGTAGATGTAATGGAAGTACATTACAAGGCCACCTGTGATGCGCTAATGCATTTCTCTTTTGTTTTCAGGTAAGTGATGCATCTGCTACATTTGGCAGTCCATTATTCTTCATCTCTGGAAGCTTCCAGACAGAGCTGAATACGGACTCCAACCGTGAGTGTTGTCACATAAGTGTTGATGGAAACATAGCTCAAATGCACTGCGTCTTCACAGTTCGAGTGGTGAACATTAGGCTGAGAGATACCTGGCGTCCATCATTTCTGACCTTCTCCTGTCTTTGTCCGTGTAGGCATTGCATATTCCGAAAGTGTAAAGGATAAACATCCTTATTTATTAAATTTCTGAATCTGAAATTTCACAGAAATGTTTTACATGTTGCACGTTTTACATCACTTTTTATGGTGATTAATGGGGTTGCATCTTGGAAACCGAAAACAAAAGCCAATTACATAATGGTATATAAAGCGACTCAATCAAGAGGTGGTGGTTGGTATTAGCCTCATATCCCTTAGTTGACCCTAAGAAACTGTTTTCCCATACATTAAAAGTCTAGATCTTAACAAATCCCTGCCGTAACGCATTGGTTTGAGCGTGGCTGCTTTGCTTCCCGGACGCGGTACGTTCCCAGCTTCTACTCTACCCTTAAGATTTCGAATTTCAAGCTCGAATATTCTTTCAGTGTTCACTTCACAGGATTCTAGTAGGAGGTAACAGCCCAAAATATCTTGAAGTCAAATTGCGAGGGCCGTTGAACACTCCAAAATCTGCACTACGTAATCACAATTAATAATAAACAATTAACAACCTGCTCTACTGTTAACCAACCACCAGTTTTCTAGTAGTTAAGCGTATTTTTAAATTTAATTGGAATTCTGTTAAATTGCATTGTAAATTTTATACATTATGTTATTGTAATAAAATTATACATATGTCGTAAATTAAACACGTAATTTTTGGCGCTTAACAACCAACAAAAACATCTTATATGTACAATTTGCTTTAAACGTCAGTGGTACTGATCGACGAGCAATAGTATGTAGAAGGAAGCTGTAAAATCTGCATTTATTCTTTCTTTTAGAAAATGATACTGAAAATGGTAATCCAAATGACAAATTCGATAGCTAACAAATGTTCTTCATATTCTTATACATAAAATTGAAAATCCATAATGAACTGCTTCATTAAAAAGGATATTCATGGCTTAGACCTATAGACCTCTTCCATCTACAAACATATTAAAATTGAATCCGCCACCTTTTCCAGACTGTTCCTGTTGATTTAATTCCGTGTAGCGTATAGTTAGTTTTTTGTGATTTTATATTTAGAAATTCTCAGTAGTACGAGTAGTAAGGGAAAAATCAACTTAAACGCCGCTATGCGTGGCGAGTTGGATTCTTACCAGCTAAAAAAATCCTTACTCACATAGCATACCATCTGGGACCGCAATAATACATAACTTCAGCTTGGTAGCATTTAATAAAAACCGCTCTTCCTTAAGTCAGCTCTTAATCCTTTAAAGTATACTTAACCTACCACCTTCCTTTCATCATTTTTCTTAGTTTCAAGTATGTGTCTAGCTAACTGCTTCACTGTGTTCCATGACTCCTTATTCATCGTCATAACGGTACATAAGTTTCCTGCTGACAATTCCACCTCCAATTTGTAATTTACTTGCCGTCTTTTTCTCTCCCATCGTGGGCAGTAGAAAAAAGTGTGATCTACCGAGTCGTGTTCGTTACAGTATGTACAGCTAGTGTTGTCAAGCTTTCCCATTCTATGGGCGTACTCTTTAAACCTTCTATGGCCGGCTAAAACTTGAGAAAGAAAGTAATCAACATCCCGATGTGGACAGAGCTACCATGTTCTCACATCTGGAATTCATTTCTTGGTCCACTGTCCCACCAGTGTAATCTCCACCCATGTCTTTTGCCAATCGTTCACAATTTGGTTTCTAATCCTTAGTTTTAGTTCAATAGAGTGGTAAACGTTCATGCATTTATGAGCTGCCTTTCTCTCACCATCAAGTCAATTGGGATGGTTCCTGCTATTACCTGCAGCGCCCTGTTTGACACCGTCCTATACGCGCACACTGTTCTCAACGATACCTTTCTCTGGACTCTCTCCATTATTTTTACATACTTCTTCTTTTCTAGTGCAGTATACCAGATCGGCGCAGCATAAAGCATTATAGAATATACTATATACACCACATAGCAATTTCCGCTTAATTAATCGAGGTCCTGCAATATTAGGGATTATTCTTGCGAGTTGTGAAGCTGTCTCTTCTGCCTTTTTAGCAGCAGTTTTCACATGTTCCCCAAAAGTTGTCTCTTCATCCACCATGACCCCTAAGTATCTGATAGACTTCCTAGGCAATATCGCGGTCTCACTCAGCATAAAGCAGCTATTAAACTTATTTCATAATAACAGCTTTCGTTTTGTGTGGTGCCAATTCCAACACATTATAGGTCATCCATCTATCTATGCGTCTTAATGATTCGTTAACTCTAAATATCAGCTCTTCTTTATCTTCAGCTGTAACCACCAGCGCAAGATCATCCGCAAAAGCAATTTGCGTAGTACCTTCTGTCAATGTCAACCTAAGGACAACATCATATAGGATATTCCAGGGAGTTGGTCCAAGTATGGATCCCTGTGGTACACCCGCAGTTATTTCTAGATCTTCTTTACCAATTCTTATTCTCCTTCCTTGAAAATAAGAAGTTAAATTATGTATCATATGGAGAGATGTTTCGTTCCCTAAGACCATCCAGTATTATACTCCAACTAGCTGAGTTGAAAGCATTTTTCACATCCAGAGTCACTAATGCAACGCACTTTCTATTCCATTCGTTTTTTTATTCTAAGTACAGCGTCAATAGCTTGTATTGCAGATTTCCCTTTACGAAATCAATATTGCTGGTCTTATAGTCCTCCATTTTCTGCAATCTCTTTTTCTAGTCTATTCTTTAACATCCCTTCAAATAACTTACTAAAGTTATTCAGTACACACAATGGTCTATAGGCTGAATGCTCTAGAGGAGAAACACAACTTTTGCTATTTTCTATTTGTCTGGAAACTCTTGCTTCAACAGTAAGGCATTTAACATCTCCAGGACCCAGTGTGGTGCTATTGTAACAGTTGCTTTAAGTACCGCTGGGCTTATTCCATCAATTCCCGGTGCTTCCCCGTCTTGATTTTATGCACCACATCATTCTTCTCATCAACAGTGAAAAGGTCTACCTTGGTCTCCCTGGATACCAGTTCCAAGTTGTCTTCTTTTGAGTACTTCTGAATCTCGGTTTCTCTTACGAAGCCTAGTCACCACTTTTTGTTTTTGTATGCATGCTTTCCTTACCTCTATTTCAGTGCTTCAGGTACCTGACTCTCATTCGTCCATGATCTCTTTATCTGGCTCAGTTGACAAGCTTCTTGCAAAATCTTGGTCAAACGTTCTGGAGTTTTCTCTTCTGGGTTCTGGTATTCATCCTTTAACTTCCATGTCAATATAGTATTTAACACCTCCCAATTATATTCTATTTTTTTCTTTTTGACATTTAGGTCTTTTGGCACTCTCATGCCTTTAATTTCGAAATATATGAACCGGGTCACTTAGGGTTCCTTCCTACAGCAACGGCCAGTTCATAATTTTACGTGCGACACTCTGCGAGGAACACGTCACATCTATATAAGATTCGTAGTTGCCTCTGACAAAAGTCGGTACTCCACCAGTATTATTCACCACCAAGTCTCGTGTTGACAGCCATTCTACCCAATATTCTCCTCTACGGTCTGTCACCTGGGATCCCCATTGCGGCGATTTTACATTTAAATCACCCAGAATAATGCATTCACCTCCAGTGCTTATGCTATCTTGCATTAGGAGGCCTATTTCATTCCTAAATGTATCGAAATGAATATGGTGGTGGTAGCGGTGGCGGTGGCGGATGATCGGTGTGTTTTAGAGTTTTTCCACCTTTAACTGTACAATTCGGGTGCTTGAATGTGCTTATTTTATTATCTGTTGCAGTTTTCACTCCAGTTGGCTGGGATTCTGAATATGCTACTATATTGCTCTTTCCGGTGGATATCTTCATGTTATACCTTTATCTGTCTTATTTACTTTAATAATTTCTCTCTTTACATTATTTTCACTTTGGTCGCCAACGTATAAGCATTGCCATGTGTAAATTATCATTGTAAAATGTTTATTACTATTTAACCAAGCACTCATCTCATCCATATAAATATTAAAATGTGTGGCTGAAAGAAGACATTGTTCGACTCCGTGTTTAATTTCATCCAATTTCTGCTTTGCTTTTCGAATAATTTTATCTTAATTTTCTGTTAAAGACTCTAAGCTTCTCTATATCCGGTAAAACTCTATACAAATTTTTCTGGCTTACTCTTCAAAAGCCTTTTCGTATTTCAAAAATAAGGTTATAAGTGGAATTCACGATTTTAAAGGAAATCATTTTTATGTTTGTCATATATAGTACTGTGTGCATAACGAGCAAATCGTGCACAATATATGCGAAAAAAATAATACTAAATAAAAACCTATTACATGACCACTAAGCAGCTTCTGCACCATTTACTGTTACAATTTGACATCAGAATAGGTTGGTAAAAATTATATTTAGACAACTCTTTCATGTTCGTAATGAAAAATCAGCTCAACTGCATAACCATCTGTTCCAGTATGTTCATGGTCTAATGTAAACAATTTTTAAATCTTTTAGCCGTTTTGAGCTGAAATTAAAACTGGTTAGTTACAAATATGAATGTCTCTTTAAACATTACTTCTATGTAAAATTTCTAAACCTAGATTTTCATCTAGACCTCTATAGTGTATACAAAATACTGTGTTGCAGTAATATGATTTTTAAAATCTAGATCTCGTTAAAGCACACAGTTTGTTAAATATATTTTAATTAAACATCCGAGATATTCTTCATTATTTGTCTAAATATGCGAATAGCTATCCTATTCATAAGCGGAAATTCGCTTTTCATTTTTTTTTTTTTTTTTTTTTTTTTTTTTTTTTTGTATTCGTTCAAAGAGCATGGAATTACAGTTACCTCATTATGGTATGTTTCTTTTTCCCGAAGTTGAGTATTTGGCACTTAGGAATTTGACGTACCGCCTCATCTTAACCTTTATGGAATTAAAAATCTGATCACTGCTTTTGCTTAACGTATCCTTACTATAGCTGCAACGAAATATGTAAAGGTGTATGAATAATTAAGAAAAAGTAAAGTGACAGAAGAACAATTTTTTGTGAGCATAATATGATGAGTTAACAGAGAAGGTGGTGTGAATTACTCATTACTCACCGAGGTCTACTTCCCATAAGCCCCAGCCCCGTAGGACCGGGAACCCGGGCCTCATCTGTTATTTCCATTAGGACAGCACCTATTTTATAAGCTGCCCCCCCCCCCCCCGTCTGCACACGGCAAACGGGACGGATGTGGATACGCCACATACGCGCCAGTCCTTAATGAACCAGCTACCAAATAACCTTGGTAGGGCCGCCAGTGTCTAGCTCACCAGCTACTAGCTCTGCAGGCTAGTCCCCGGGACTTATGAGGCAACCCTCTACCCCCTCCGGGCGGCCCTTGGCGGCCTGGCCAGAGGTACCCAATTGCCCGTGGGTGACGGGAACCATCTGCCCCCCGAGACCAACCCAATCCGAACAGCTCCCATGCGGGAGGGGCTCGTTATGTTCGGCCCGAGGTTCCTCTAGTAACGTCAGAGGTACCACGAGTGCTAGGGGTCCGTAGCGCCCGCACTTTGGCAGCTAAAAGGGACGGATCCCTTCCCCTACGGGATGTGGTGTGAATGCGGCACATCAGAATATTTTTCCTTGATGTAAGGAACTCATTCATATCAAAGGTTACCATTTGAATAAATTCAAAGTGAATAGTTGCGGAGCGATTCCTGAGCAGCTTCGTAAGTTCTGAAGGATAGACAAAGTGGCATTATAACTATCGCAGAGAAATTAAAGCTTCTGAATAACTCATAGTATCAAGTTTGTCATAAGTGAATTCCCAATTAAGTAGAATTTCTGGTAGTGGCAACTCGTTGCTGTTATGAAACTATAGGCCTCTGTTGCTCTGGTGAAGTCTATTGTTACACAGAAATACTCAAACCTTCTATGTAAAGCCAACGATGTATTATTATATGCAAGGCAACCTGGCAGAAAAGTTTTCAGACGTTTTTATTTATTACTATTTCATGGAACTAAGTTGCTGGGAAACGTTGTTAGTTATATCTGAAACTCGTCCGACTTCAAAACGCCTTTACATGAGGCATTCTCGAGGGAATATCGGCTTATTAGCGAGACAAATTATAGATCCAGTACTGCTGTGCCCCAAGGAAGTGCATTGTTCCCAGCCAAACCACTGCTCGCTGAATGGGCTAAAGATGTATTTTTCTGTATCTTTCTCTGCTTTTCTCTCTCTCTCTCTCTCTCTCTCTCTCTCTCTCTCTCTCTCTCTCTCTCTCTCTCTCTCTCTCTCTCTCTCTCTCTCTCTCTCTCTCTCTCTCTCTCTTACTTCTCCGGTTATCATTAGCGTCCCTTGTATTTTCGAACTCCTGGGAGAAACGGAGGAAATACATGGATGAGAAATTAAATTGTTTCCAAGGCAATGTAAAGTACTTCTCATTGGTTACCTCACCCCCCCCCCCCAACGACAGCTGAGACATACTATGAGATAAAACTTAAATTTATACTTTCTACACATACCAAGTAGGCAGAGGAAGCATTGTATTCGACCCAAAAATTCGATACCGATATTTCATCGGCAGTACTTGTTTTGAGACACGCTGAATTTTTTTCTACATAAAACGTATGTGTGATTGAGAAATAGTGAAAGTGAAGTAAACGCGAAAAGTGAAGGTAAATATGAAACTGTATGTTCAGTTGAGTGTTTTACAAAGAAACGACACGAAGTTTTCAGAGTGGTACGTGCACCAATCCAAAGTATCCGAAGAACAAAGGGTAACGGCCATTTTAAAAATCAATATGCAGAGTTTAAAGACATCTGCGTGATAAAATGTACATTTGGGACGTATTATAGAGATTTTTAGGATTCCCATTTTTATGAATTTGGTCGAAAATATTGGAACAAATAATGCTATAGATAATAATTATAAACTACCCTTTACGTATTTCTAATAGCATGTAGCTCATCGGCTATGTGATTCAGCTATCCCTCAGGCTGATAGCGTTGGGCGGATGTTGAAAATATTTGCCTGAAAGTAAAATTCCCTTGTCAAGCATATTCAGTAATATTTTATTGACATTCAGGTTTTTGTGGATGAATGAAAGGTTTCTCTAATTACTATAACATACCTAATGATATGCCTTGATGGCACATTTATCACTCAAACGTTCGGCGTAGTGCCTTCTCTTCTGAAAGTCGTAGAGTTTCCATTGGCAATGTACATATATTTTTGTACTCGACGATGTTTGAGAAAGCACGCGCGTACTTAACAATATTCTTCACATATAACACATATATAAGAATTGTCCAAAGGCTTACAAAAACATACTGCGCGAAAAATTATGCTCTTAAAATACAAAATATGGGTATTTAAAATAATGTTTTGGATACTATGTCATTTCTGAGTTGATTTTTTTTTTTTTAAATTTTCAATATACTTTAATGTTTGAAGTGCTCTCTCAATTGAGTTTTCCTCGTGAGATGGAAAAATATAGCATTTCAAGGTCAGCACATAACCATGCGCTTTTAAACATGTTAACTATCGTGTAGTATTTTCCCTGTATCTTCAACGAAAACTATAATGAAAGCATTCTTGAAAAGCTTTATCTCGATTATCATAAAATAGACCGAAAGTTAATTTATTTGTAAAACAATTTTTCAGGAACTTGCTACAAAACTGTCCTCCGCTGTGGCGTAGTGGGCTAGAGCGTTGTACTTTGATTCCCTGCCAAGGAATGCACTCGGGATCAAAGTCCCCTCTGGAGGTGTGGATTTTAAGTCCCGGTTATAGGACCGGTGCCCACCTAGCATCGTGAGGAATTTGAGAAACTACGCTAGGTAGCGAACCCTGATCTAGAAAGCCTACTTTCCAGCTGGGGTGCCGAAATGCTGATCACATCTCGTCCCCGTTTCGGTTGGATGATCGCCCACCTTTCCCTTGCGTATGTGGGCGTTAGGTTGGCAGTCGGGTTGGCAGGCTCTGGCCCGCTTGTGGGCTGTTACGCCGCGCGGCACGTTTTACAAACAAATCTGATAGTCGTTAGAGAATGTCGTCTCATTTTAACACAGTATTTCGCTTTCTCAATTGGTAAGAATAGTCTATTTTATTATTTGAGAGGTCCAAAGAAGGTGATCACGACAGTAAAGTGAAACTAGCCCCTATCAGTTGATTTACTCAACGTGGGAAAGGTATTTTGGTGCCTCTGGTCCGCTAAAAGCATATTTGAATCTGTTGTCATTAATGGAAACGAGACAGCAACGAACTCTACTCCAGCCAATGAAAGATGCGTCCGCATTGCTGTCCCACTACCATCCAGTAGGAATCGATTCATATGTAACTTTAGCCAGTCGGACACTCTAGAATACCTTCCCCACCTGAAGTAAACCACGTGGTAGGTGTTGTTTCGCAAATTCATCACCTTCACCTTCCACAACTGGTTTTCTTGTTTTTCGATGTTTTTCTGGAGTAAAAAGCCGGCCCCCTTTCACAACCTCACTTTGAGCGGCATTGATACTTGGCGCTGAAACACCGGTATATTCTGCTGACAAATTAATGTCCTCCATTGCTAAAGTCTGGTATTTTTCACGCCGCTTCGAACACACATTCAATATAATTTGTTTTTCCGCCATTTTCTAACGGTTTCCCTCTGATGTTTACATATTGCATGGAACCAGCCATGTTGTACAACTTCCCTTCCTCCTGCTTTCAAGCGCAGCGTGCACTCTGATTAATACATACAAATTACACCTACTATATTAAATAAAATACTAATTAATTACTGTTTGACTGTTTCATTTCTAATAATGTGACGTTGTTTATATATTTTGAAATAGATATAAAGTCTCTAAACATTATATCCGAAATATATTTTTCGTCCGCAGAGAGTTACAAGATTAAACAGCCAATGATGTCGCACACGTACACGTGCTTTGATTTACATTGTCCTATGAACTAAGGACGGCACCGGTATAGTGATATATGTGAGCTATTGCTAACAAATGAAATCTATGCTTTAAATGTTCTGAAAACTAAAACTGTTCTTTGTTTGGTCCTCTCAAGGGTTTGCAAAATATCAAACCTGAATAGAGTGACCTGTATCTAGCACCTATGTTTCTATATACCTACAACTAATTTTATATTGAAATCGCTTCTGTTAGCATTTATTATAATGTTGGCAGTAAAAAAAAAGGTAGTGTTAGAAGGAGCACAGAACATATTAGAGCATTATTTTCTCTGCCATGTACCTAGTAGTAACAAAGTATTGCATTCCGCCTAAAATCCAAACCTGAAGTTTTACCGCATGTGCGTTTGTGCACGAGCGTGCACGTTTGTGTATGGGAGAGAGAGTAAATACGTCATTCCTGCCTTACTGCCTGAAAACTAGGCATTTTTATAACACACTCTAAATTGCCCTGATAACGTTTCACTGAAATAAGATTTCTATGGTTTAAGCACTTATCTTGCTAGAATTGCCTCTTAATGATTTGTATGAAAATACAATATGTTTAATATATTTATGCAACAAAAGGTGATGGCTCAGTGGTTAGACCGCTTGGCTCTCACCAAGGCGGCCCGGGTTGGATCGCAGGCAACCGCAAAGTGAGATTTGTGGTAGACAACACGGTGCTGGGGCGGATTTTCTCCCGGATCTCCGGTTTCGCCCGCCATCTCATTCCACCGGTGCTCCACTTTCATCTAATGTATCAGTATGATCGCCAGCGGTGCCGTATGTAGTAAAAACGGGCGTAAAATACTACAAGTTCATTTTAACAAAAAGTGATGTCCTTAATTTTCTGAGAAGGGCCTGTGAAGTCTACATTTGAAGGAAATGTATACCTTTGTGTAACAATTAAACGTAAGGGATAGACAAAGCACGCATATCTCGCACAAAAGCACAATACCTCTTCAATACAGCTTTGAATTCTTTAATAATTTGTAATATTTAAAAGTACTGTCGTTATTCACTTATTTCTTACGATGTCGTGAAAAGTGTATGAAACTATTTTTTTTATATATTTTTCTTGGTCGATCAGCAGTACAATGCTTTACAGATCAGAGTAAAAAGGTTAGAGAACAATAAATTAAAGAGCAATAACACACAGGGGTAGGCTAACGGGCCGCCCCCTAACTACATTAAGTTAGAACTCCAATAATACACTGAGGAATTAAGTCAATATTGGAGATGTAAGACACACATCAAGCACTAGAATCACTGGACTCAGATGTATCACTCAGAAGAAGGTCCTATGGTAGTCTCCTCTTTAGGCGCGAGGGTTGGCGCATGCGGACGCCGATACTATAATGCACAGCTCCTGGAGCTTCTTGCAGCGCGGAAAAGAAATGACGGGCGATCCTACGAATGTAGTCGTGAAGAGTTTAGAGTCCTAGTTCGTGATGGAGCTGCTGATTACGGATGAACCATGGAGCGTTGGTAGCGATACTCATGAAGCGATTCTATATAACTAGAAGACGACGCAGATGACATGTTGTGCGGCCCCCCACACATGGCAGGCATAAGTAATAAGAGGACGAACGAGTGATTTGTAGAGTAACAATGAAGACTGTAGTCCGAGGCTGGAACGGAGATGTAACAGAGGTGGGAGTTTTGAAAGCCACCCGGAAGCCAGTGATATAAGACAATCGATGTGAGCATGCCAAGTCAGTCGAGAGTCCAAAAGCACTCCAAGATATTTAACGGGAGCAGTAGTGGGGAGCCAAGGGACATTGTTCCTAAAGAGACACAACGGAGGAATTGGAGTATATCGGCGAAGAGTGAAGATTTTAGCCTCGGTTTTCTGAGGGTTCAAAGAGATCCGCCAAGTGCTGACCAATGAGTTGGGCGATCTAAAGAGAGCTGTAATATTTGTTGTGCGTGCTGGAGATGAGAATAATATAGTACTGTGTCATCAGCGTAAAGAGCTAAAGAAGTCAGAGCGAAGTCAGGAATATCAGAAATGTATATATTAAAGAGAGTCGGGGCCAAGATAGAACCCTGTGGGACACCTGCAGTAATATTACGTGGGGATGAAAGCATTCCATCAATGCGTACTGAAAAGCTGCGGTCGTAGAGGAAACTGTGGATTAGATGTGACAAGTAATTAGGAAGACCGATGCGGTAGAGCTTAAGGAGCAAACCATCATGCCAAACCCTGTCGAGTGCTTGTGGCACATCAAGGAAAACAGCCGTGGTATACTGATGGGCCTCAAATCCGTGAACCAATGACTGAGTTAATCGTAAAAGCTGATTGGTGGTGGAATGTTTGTGACGAAATCCAAATTGATATGGCGGAAGAACATGGTTATGATTATTATTATTATTTTTTTTTTTTTTTTTTTTTTTTTGTAATTTACGTCCTCCAACGTTAAGTCATATCGGACGATGAATGAAATGGGTGAAAAGGGTTATGATTAAGGTAAGACAGAAGACGGCGATGAATTATTTTTCAAACAGTGTGGAGAGGGCTGGTAACAGACTTATAGTACGATAGCTTTCGGGGATGTTTGGGTTTATTGGGCTTATGTAAGACTGCTATGTGGGCAAACATCCAGGTGCGAGGACAATAGCCGAGGCATAGACAGGCATTGAGGATAGATGACAAGTATACAACTGCTCTTTCTGGTGAGCTTCTTAACTGTGTTAGGAACCAAGTCGTGCCCGGGACATTTCTAAAGGGGAAGGACTCGAATTAGGGAAGACAGTTCCCGTGGGCTTGTAAATGAAATCCTTTGTGAGACTGTGGTTCGAGTGCGATAGGTATGTAGCTCCATTTCCACGTCTGCAATAGTTTCATCATCGGCTGATAAGAGAAGAGCAAACAGACGCTCAAAGTGATCGGCCAAAATTTCACACTTGGTAGGAGTATCTGCAACCAACCTATCACCTGCAGACATAGCCGGTACAACAGTCGGCTCATGAAGAACACGTTTCGTGGCCTCCCACAGCGTGTGGTCAGAAGGAGAGAGTGACGCAAGACAGCGCTCGTACGAGGCTAACGAAAGAGACAGGCTATGGCGCGTTTGAATCAGCTGATAACAGTAGTCCTAACCTGTACAGTATAGGCTTTGAACTGTATGTCGTTCGTGTGGTCTGTGTGATATTACGTTTTACTTTTTTAACTAGTGAAATTAATAATATTTAGTGGTTCAGGTTAGTGAAAAAGTGTTATATTATCATGTAGTTAACACATATTCCAGTTTGTTCGTAAATTTTATGTATTTAGTAGTGTTTTCAAGTAGGCTGTAAGTTAACCTCTGGGAACGTTCTAACGGCTTCGATGCCATATTGCATCTTCTCATTTGAATCTAGATTGAAGCATTTATTTTAGTAAATTCTGCTTATTCTTTTATTATACGTGTGATATTACATAGTTCTATCTTTGTTTAAACGTACAGAAAAATTATCTCCATTATTAAACAAAATAATAACTTCTGTGTTCAACCACATGGTGGATACAAGTTAATGTTACTATTACTATTATTTTCCTTTTTAGGTACTCAGAGTTGTAAAAGATGCCTCGACTTTGTAGTGTCTTTGGGTGTAGATCAAATTATGACACAGAAAGTGAAAAAACTACAACATTTTCACTACCAAAAGACGAAAATCTTCGTAAGATCTGGCTACGGCATATTCCGACGGATTTTTCAAAATTAAAAAATCCTTTTGTGTGCATAAGGCATTTTGAGGAGTCGTGTGTTATAAGAATAGACAGGATTTCTACTTCAAAGGGAGAGTTGATAGAATATGAAAGAAAAATCCCTAAACTCACAGAAAATGCTGTACCAACAATATTTTCTAATACACCCTCTTACTGTTCTAAAACGATTCCTAAAATAAAACGTCTTGCTGATAAAGAAGACGAAAATTTGGTCCAGGCATTTCGAGACAGTATTCAATCAAATAAACAGCATGTGGAAAGGGATTTAATAAATAATGTAGATAGCATTATTTCTTTTGTAGATATAAGAAAACTCAATTCCAGTAAGGCTAATTGGACAGTAATTAAGGACGAGGGAACAATTTATATTTGTTTAATGGGTATAAACAATGCCACACCTTGTGTCATTTCTTTTATAACAGTCAAAGATGATTTAACTTATACTGTTGTATTGGACAACGTTTGCATCAATGCTTCTAGTACTAATAATGTGAAAAAATTGAATTCATTAAATGTTTTGGATAGTATTATGACACAAATTGAAAATGGTGAAATATTACCCACAGTTAGAGATAAAATAGAATCTGCTATCCAGCTGCTACAGTCTCTACCATACCATGATGAGAATGAGCATATGAAGTTTATTGTAGAGCAATTAAATCTGTCACAGACTCCAAAGAATAACAGGCGTTATGGCAACAAATGCATGATTCTTGCTTCCACTCTGTATGTCCATTCATCATCTGCCTACAATGCACTAAGAAAATGCGATATGTTGATTTTGCCACACCCACGTACACTGCAGAAACTAATTTCATTCTATGAATTGTCCTTGGAAAGTAGTTCTTACTTGGAAAACAGATTTAAACATTTAAAAAGTCATGAACACTTAGTATCTCTCGTGATGGATGAAATATATATTCAGCCACAACTGTCATTTAAAGGAGGTGCTATTTATGGCAGTAGTGCAACTGATCCTCAGAAATGTGCAAAAACTGCTCAAGTCTTCATGATATCCTCACTACTTTCTAAATATGTTGATGTCGTTTCCATTATACCAGTTATCAATTTAACAAGTGAACAGCTGAAGACATACATTATAGAAGTTCTGGGTATGTTGGAAAGAATTGGTTTTAAAGTTATTAGTTTAATTGCAGACAATAATATTGTGAACAGAAAAGCATATGAACTTATGACCCCAAATAAAATTTTGCAGCCTAGCATTACTCACCCACTAGACTCATCAAGAAGGCTTTTCTTTATATTTGACACCGTCCACATTTTAAAATGTATCAGAAATAATTGGGAGACCAAAAGAAATGCAAATAAGACCTTATATTTTCCTGATTTCAATCATCACTCCAATATACTTTCAGCTCAATACACGCACTTAGAGTTGATGTATGAAAAAGAAAAGAAAAACCTAGTTAAGTATGGGCACACACTTTCCACCAAAGTGTTATATCCATCGTCAATTCAGAAGCAGAATGTGAGCTTGGCATTGAAAATTTTCAATGACAATAACATTGTGGCCTTGAAACATGTCACAAAAGATCTTGGTGTTTCTGAAAATATTGATGAGACTGCAAATTTCTTAAATATCATTGTTAACTGGTGGAAAATAGTTAATGTTAAAAGTGTGTTCGAAGGGAAACGATTCAATGATCCATACAGAGAGGCCATTAAAAGCCAAAGAGATATGCAATTTGAATTTCTAAGTAAAATGTGTCATTGGCTAAAAATTTGGAGGGTGTCTGTTCCATCAGTAAATGCTTTAACTCCGCAGACATTTCAGTCCTTGATTACTACGCTGGAATCTTTCCTGGAAATCATTCCATATCTATTTGAGAAATACAACATAGATTACATTTTGCTAAGCAAATTTCAGAGTGATAATTTGGAGGGTCGTTTTGGATCATACAGACAGCTAAGTGGTGCAAATTACTATATAACTTACTTACAGGTATTGGAAAATGAGAGGAAATTAAGATTTAAAAATACTGTGTTGTTTGCTGCTCATAATGGTAGTGTAAATTTGAAAGAACTGTTACCTACCCAACAAAATTATGATAATGATATTGACTTGAATGGTTTTTCTGATATTTTGGATGAAGAGTTTGAAATGCAAGTAATTCCTAATGATACAGTGCCAATACTGACATATTTGGGGGGATTTGCATCTAGACAAGTGCTACGTAAATCTAAGTGTAATATATGCAGTTCATGGCTCCAATTAAATAAACAAGTGGAAGTGGATTCTTCATATGACTTTGTAAAGGACTTGGACAGAGGAAAATTAACATTACCCACAGACAAAGTGGTATTCACTGTTGGTTTGGCATGGCATACAATGTCATTATTAGCAAGAGACTCTCAAAATTTCTTAACCTCTGGGAAACAGCTCTCTGTAGTTCAGAAAATTTGTAAAATTAAACTTCTGAGATCAGATGTACACAATACTGGTACTGAATGTAAATGTTTACATAAGAAGACCCTATTTGAGAAACTGGATAGTGTTGCTCTTTGTGTTAACAAAATATTGATTAGTAATTTTGTGAAAATGACCAATGAGAAATCTTGTGATTCAGACACTACAAGAAAAGTGAAAAAACTGAAAACATAAATTTTGGCATTATTTGTGATCATAAGACTTGTTCCATAAACTGTTTTGATGGATTACATTACATTCTGTACTTTGTATATACTCAGTGTATATATCAGTGTTAAACCTGTGGATTTATCACTAACATCTGTAAAAATAATTATGCTAAAGTATGGAGTTTGACAGAATACAAGGATCACCTCATACGTTTGGTACGTATAAATATCTCCATATAGTGGTGTAATTGCATGTAACTCTCATTTGTTTATTTCATTACCTCACCTTTTTTTTCTAGGTATTATCCTAACATTTTACATTCATAGTTCCTGATTCGATAAACAATTATTTTGGCATTATTTGTGATCATAAGACTTCTTCCATAAACTGTTTTGATGGATTACATTACATTCTGTACTTTGTATATACTCAGGGTATATATCAGTGTTAAACCTGTGGATTTATCACTAACATCTGTAAAAATAATTATGCTAAAGTATGGAGTTTGACAGAATACAAGGATCACCTCATACGTTTGGTACGTATAAATATCTCCATATAGTGGTGTAATTGCATGTAACTCTCATTTGTTTATTTCATTACCTCACCTTTTTTTTCTAGGTATTATCCTAACATTTTACATTCATAGTTCCTGATTCGATAAACAATTAAACTGAAATTATTGTGCGAGAAATATAAGTAATTTTTTTAGGAAAAAGGGATTCAAAATGTCTTCTGAAAACTTTATTTGAAGGTGAGCGATATACTGTATCTTATCATTTATACATTATTTCTTTATTCTTTAAAGTATTATGTTTATAGATCTAAAAAGTATAATAACATAAGTGGTATATATTATAAATACTTAAGTAATTATAAGAAACGTAATATAGCTTAGTAGTACGAGCATACCAAAAATCAGTTCCGAGACATAAAATCCCTTCTAATATAATATTGCTTGTATAATTATGTTAATTAAAGTATAATTGTCTAGAATGATGAACATATGTGAAATACTGTTTATTCATAATCATTCAGTTCACTAACAAAACAATGTAACTTCTGCGCTACGCTGTCCACTCTCTCAGACTGCCTGTGTGACGTCACACGAAAGTTTTCCTGTCGCGCCGAAGCCTATCTCTTTCGTTAGCCTCGGCGCTCGTAGGACTGTGGACGAGGTCACCCCAACTCCAGTTTCACCCGTCGAATCAGTCCGTTGAGCTTTCGACGGAGCCAGGGTTGTCGGTCCCATTGCCACTGTCGACGAATTTGGTGTTTTTCTCGGATGAGACAAAATGAGAGGGGTAAGAAGGGGATAGAATGATGTCTTTGTGGGGAAGTGGAAAGTCGGGCGCAGCTGCACATAGTGTCAGTGAAGTACTGTATCGCGAGGTCCACATCGTGATCAGTGGCAAGTTGGTAAGAAACTGGTGAGTGTTGCATCCAGAGGAGACTGAAATGTTTCCCAATAGATGTAAACGTGGAGTAGCCTAGGAGCTAATTGGTGGAAGGCAGGTGGAATAGAAAAGGTGACAATCACCGGGCAATGATCAGAATCAAGCTCTGGTATGGAACAAACAAAATTGGGCTGGTTTAGATTACGGTGTATACCGATACCTAGAATATCAGGGGCAAATAAGGGATTGGAAGGAAAATGAGTAGGATCTTCGCGCGCCAATATCAATGGGTCATAAGTAGCAAGGGCTGTAAACAGAAGTCGGCCATTTGGATTTGTCGTTCGGCAACCCCAGGAGGAATGCTTACAGTTGAGATCACCTAGAAGAAGAGTGTTGTTCCCCGCAGGGAAGAGAAGTGAGAGACATGTAGTATTCAGCCTGCGATTCGGTGGCTTGTATGCGCTAAGCGTGACAAGGTCACCACCATCTGCACAATATAGTTTAATACCCACCGCTTTCAAATTGGGCACATGTGAGAGAAATATCTCGCTGTGTCTCAGAGAACGTCGGATGAGAAGAGCCACTCCAGCAGATGCTTTATTTGCGTCACGGTCCTGCCGGTAAATGATGTAACCAGGAACAGTGAAATTCTCATTGGGAAGAAAATGTGTCTGTTACACAAGCTATATCAACATTGTGATGCGTAAGAAATGCTATGAAGGAGGAACGTTTAGCCCATAGACCGCTAGAGCTCCAATTTAGGAGTGTGAGCTGACGTAGAGATGACAAATTACGGGTGGCTATTGTCGAAGATTGGAGAAAGAAGGGAACGAAGAAGCTGCAGCGGTTGCGGGAGAACTGGCGACAGCAGATTTCACAGAAAAGTACCTATCAGTGCAATCATTTCTTTCAAGGAAGTCCAAGACGAGGATGTAGAGGCTGAATCCGCTGGGGAAGGAATAGAACGTCCTTGAGGGAGGTGAACGTCCACTCGGTACCTGGGAATAAGTCCGGGATGGTGGAGAAGGAACAGGTGTGGAAGGACTATGTCGGGTTTATTGTTGCTGTTTTGGACGCTGTGCTTGTTGCTGAACCAGTGGCTGTTGAGAAGCTGAGGTTAGTTGCTGTGAATTGTGATGGGATGGTATTGCCTGCTGCTGAAAGCGCCGAGACTGTCGTTCCTTCAGCTGTAAGTAATGAGAACAACCGCGATAGTTTGCCGGATGATCTTGTTGGCAATTCACACACAGAGCTGGTGTAGTATAGGGCTTTGTGCACTGAGAAAAGTGATGGTTGCCTAACACAGCGGGGCTGTAGGTGGCAGTAATTTTTGGTGTGGCCATAGTTTTGGCAGTTAGTACACCGAGGACGTTCCGTATTGTGTTGGCGATGTTCTACTTTGACTGCGCTGTACAGTAGTAGGGAAAGATTAAAGTGTCACTATTTGGCATTGCATGTTCAGTTCTATTTTTATTGTCTATATGTTTACGCTATCAGTTGTGGTAAACCCTGTATAAGGATTATTAATGGCTAGAGATGGTTACGTGTATCGTGCATTAGATGTTTACGCTCTCTACTATGTATCATAGGTAGAGAAGGTATAGTCTTCTACCCAAAAATTCAGTATTATTTCACCGGAAATACACTTTTTGAGGTCCTCCGTAACCGCCAAACATACTTTCAAAAAAGGTGTGTGCGTGTGTGAACCACAAAACTCAGAAACCAAAAAAGGATGCTAAATGCCAAATTTATTTGTTACGTTCAGCTCTTCCAAGATTCTATGTGAAACATTTTAGAAAATTTACTTAACAAAAGTAATCCTTTACTTTAAAATATTTTCGAAAATGTTCATTTTCAAATATAGCACCTAAAGTTTGTGATTAAAGCACAATATTATTTAATATTTTTCCCTTTTGTTTGCTTTATTTGTATTCCGTCTTTAGTGATTTCAGCAGGTTTTATTGTCTATCGGCAATGTTACCTCGTATACAGTTCTCATTGGATTTCTGATATTTCTTTGGGTTAGTTCACACTGACATCGCTATGCTGACTCTTAAATTAGACATTGGGGAGGATATGCAATAACTTTTTGTAGAAAAAAGTAGCGTCCCCTAGTCGGGATTCGATCGCCGGGCCCCTCACTCAGCACGCAGGTATTCCTCTGAGCTTAATGTTTCATGAGGAATGGATATATTTATTTGTTTGCTTTTTTGTTTGTTTGTTTATTTATTTATTCATTCATGTATTTATGTATGTATTTCTTTATCTCTTTATCTGTCTGTCTATCTCTATCTATATATCTATCTATATATCTTGTGTAGTTGTATTGCTCGGGAGTGGTCATCCTATAGGAAGATTTTTGTATGAATTTCGTTTTCATTCTGTATCACTTTTCGATACCTGGTAAATCGTAAGAAGGAAACTAAATCTTACTGCTCAAAAACTTCAAATATCGTCAAAGCACACATTTTATTTAAAATATAGGTATATTTTTTGTGGAGCTGATCATTTCAGATTATTCCTTATTGCTGTGTATTTTTTCATATTTATACTTTTTTAAAACGGGATCCAGATGAAATTTCAGGGCAAATACAGGGCGACTGCCTCTTAAAATATTTGATTATAGTTTAAGCCTAATTATTCCCCTATTCCCAAATTTTTATGTGAGTTATAATATGATAATTTATTTGTACAGTTTCAGTCCAATGACTTTAACATCGAACATGCACTGTACAACTAAATGAAATTTCTGACCCAAGATTTACTCCCTGACTCAGGTCCCCTGGCCATAAGTCTTTGGTTTTCCTGAGAATCTTGTCATTTCTTCCTGACCTTCGCTTCTTTTACCCTAATCCACTTTTGTCTCAACCTATAAAAGAATTCTCCTATATATTTTTATTTTTACTCATCCCCGTTAACATGCGTAATGCCACTACCTCCTTACTCACGCTGTCCCACTTCTTATCCCATATTTTTCTCCTGTAATTTGTTAGCTCCTTACATTCTATCGGGTAATGAACAGTGCTTTCATCTCCATAAAATTTACATATACCTACATCATTACTTCTCAACACTTTAAGATGTATTATTACTACTCTCATCCATGCTATGCCTTCTCTTCCAATTTTGTCACATTTATCTGTATATTTTTCGCCACTCCATTCTGTCTTTAATTGCTTATAAAATTTCAAAGATTCGTTTTCTTCTATATATTATCCTAAATCTCCTGTCTATCTATGTCTTGTACCCCGATTCCCACTTCCTTCCAAAAACCGCTATGATTTGTCTCCCTGCTCTCCACTCCCATGCCTATCTTCGGTACCATTCTTTCCAATTTCGACCACCAACTATTTGTGTTCCTAATGCTTTTCTGTTGCTTCATGCACAGATTCAATAATTCCCATTTCTGCCCTATAATACACTTATACCAGAATTTCTTATTTGAGTTAACATGGTACTGATAGGAGAATAAGCTTTCCAAAGAATAGTTTGAAGAACTGGTAGAGAAAGTAATGTAAATGTAACAGCTATATTTTATTTGCTTTTGTATTCTACTATTCAAATTTAATTAGTTTTACTCAAATAACTATTTAAAGTTGGAGAATTTGGAGCTCTAGTAATAATTTATGAAGTGGCGGTAAACAGCATACAATATGCTGACAATATTAATTCTTGAAGTTTTATGATATGCACGGGAATGCACGTAATCGGACTGAGGGAGTGCGTAAGCAATTTTTAACTCTCGCATATATTACACCCCTTTGTTTACGATGTAGGTTACTACAAAGGGGTTGCTTATTTAAAATTACAATCCTTCAAGCGAGGTAGTTGGGTTTATGATTTTCATTATCATTACGGCCCTCCCCCTGTCTTCACAATACCAGTTGAAGATTTTATTCCCTGATGCTTTTGTACTGCGTAAGCAGCTTATGACGTCCTGTTTTGTTGTTGCCACCACTTCCGTTTCCGCTGCTGTTTCTGCCTTCTAGAAAAAATAGTCACCACCCTTTGCCTTTTCTCCCTCGTTATTTCTTTCCTTTTCCTGTCCTTCGCTTTTGTGAGCTGCCCAAGTCTGCCCCTGGCAAACTTCTATTCGCACCACTAGTCGACCGACAGCAGTTTTATGTACAGTTTTTACATTCTTTTATTTCGACTTTTTTTCTCTACTCTTATTACCCTTATCGCAGAGGCCTTGTGTTCGTCGGAATGGCGGGAAATATATACGCATTGCGTTAAAGCTGCCTTAAAGCTTTTGTTCAAGATGGACTTCGTTGAAAATATAACACGATAACTTCATTGGAGATATGCACAGGAAAAAATCCATGCTCCTTTGCATAGCTGACAACTACAGAGCACTCATTTTGGTCGGTTTGTCCGTTCTTATACATGAAAGAATTCACGAACCATGCATATATGGAGTTGAATGGTAAATTGAGTATATTGGGAATGTGATAGAAAACAAGTTTTCACTAGGGCAAAAAAAATTGCTTTAAAGAAAGCATTTTTCACCAACTCCCCTTTATGGGGAGGGTTTTCTTGATATTAGTGAGTGTTTAAAGCACTAGGTTCTACGCTTTAATCAATTAAACGTAAATGTATTCTACCATTGTAATGGAAAACGGCGTTAAACTTATATAATTTTGTTTCTCGTCACTTAAGTGCATTTTCTGTCATAATCAAGACAGTGAAACTTGGACACCAGTGAAGCAAGATGCCTCACGATCAAGAGCTCTGTAGTTAAAAATTTCGGTCAGGATGAGTTACCCGTATAAGCTTTTTCAGGGGTTTTCCCTTATCCTGAAAGATAAATGTCGTACAACTCTTGAAGATCTGTGGACCCTGGGCTTATTTGAGCATCATTGCATCCATTTCATTCATTTCATTCATCGTCCGATATAACTTAACGTTGGAGGGCGTTAATTAAAAACAATTTAGCAGGATAGGTGTAACTATGCGTTTACTGTGCCCGAGTTGTCAAGAGAAAGATCGGAAGTAAAAACAATTTAGCAGGATAGGTGTAACTATGCGTTTACTGTGCCCGAGTTGTCAAGAGAAAAATCGGAAGTAAAAACAATTTAGCAGGACAGGTGTAACCATGCGTTTACTGTGCCCGAGTTGTCAAGAGAAAGATCGGAAGTAAAAACAATTTAGCAGGATAGGTGTAACTATGCGTTTACTGTGCCCGAGTTGTCAAGAGAAAGATCGGAAGTAAAAACAATTTAGCAGGACAGGTGTAACCATGCGTTTACTGTGCCCGAGTTGTCAAGAGAAAGATCGGAAGTAAAAACAATTTAGCAGGATAGGTGTAACCATGCGTTTACTGTGCCCGAGTTGTCAAGAGAAAGATCGGAAGTAAAAACAATTTAGCAGGATAGGTGTAACTATGCGTTTACTGTGCCCGAGTTGTCAAGAGAAAGATCGGAAGTAAAAACAATTTAGCAGGATAGGTGTAACTATGCGTTTACTGTGCCCGAGTTGTCAAGAAATAGATCGGAAGTAAAAACAATTTAGCAGGATATGTGTAACTATGCGTTTACTGTGCCCGAGTTGTCAAGAGAAAGATCGGAAGTAAAAACAATTTAGCAGGACAGGTGTAACCATGCGTTTACTGTGCCCGAGTTGTCAAGAGAAAGATCGGAAGTAAAAACAATTTAGCAGGATAGGTGTAACCATGCGTTTACTGTGCCCGAGTTGTCAAGAGAAAGATCGGAAGTAAAAACAATTTAGCAGGATAGGTGTAACTATGCGTTTACTGTGCCCGAGTTGTCAAGAGAAAGATCGGAAGTAAAAACAATTTAGCAGGATAGGTGTAACTATGCGTTTACTGTGCCCGAGTTGTCAAGAAATAGATCGGAAGTAAAAACAATTTAGCAGGATAGGTGTATCTATGCGTTTACTGTGCCCGAGTTGTCAAGAGAAAGATCGGAAGTAAAAACAATTTAGCAGGATAGTTGTAACTATGCGTTTACTGTGCCCGAGTTGTCAAGAGAAAGATCGGAAGAAAAAACAATTTAGCAGGATAGGTGTAACTATGCGTTTACTGTGCCCGAGTTGCCAAGAGAAAGATCGCAAGTAAAAACAATTTAGCAGGATAGGTGTAACTATGCGTTTACTGTGCCCGAGTTGTCAAGAGAAAGATCGGAAGTAAAAACAATTTAGCAGGATAGGTGTAACTATGCGTTTACTGTGCCCGAGTTGTCAAGAGAAAGATCGGAAGTAAAAACAATTTAGCAGGATAGTTGTAACTATGCGTTTACTGTGCCCGAGTTGCCAAGAGAAAGATCGGAAGTAAAAACAATTTAGCAGGATAGGTGTAACTATGCGTTTACTGTGCCCGAGTTGTCAAGAGAAAGATCGGAAGTAAAAACAATTTAGCAGGATAGGTGTAACTATGCGTTTACTGTGCCCGAGTTGTCAAGAGAAAGATCGGAAGTAAAAACAATTTAGCAGGATAGGTGTAACTATGCGTTTACTGTGCCCGAGTTGTCAAGAGAAAGATCGGAAGTAAAAATAATTTAGCAGGATAGGTGTAACTATGCGTTTACTGTGCCCGAGTTGCCAAGAGAAAGATCGGAAGTAAAAACAATTTAGCAGGATAGGTGTAACTATGCGTTTACTGTGCCCGAGTTGTCAAGAGAAAGATCGGAAGTAAAAACAAATCGATGTGTATGCTCGACATACCTCGCTACTTTACCCTCCAAAATGTTTGAATATAAAAGTCGGTAATTTTCAACGTGCCCTTTATTTTAGATATTTCTTTCATCCAGAGAAATAATTTGTGTAATTTATTTATGGGTAATAAATAAGCACGTTTAATTATTACATTTAATTAGTATACACCAATGTGTATCTTCAAATCAAAATACATGCATTTTTGTGACAGATTGAGAACATGTATAAGTATGTCTGTAGTATCCACTTCGAAATACCAAATATTCATTGTGAAATAAGTGTTTAGTAATAAGTCTTGTTATTGGACCATTTCTTTTTTGTTTGCTTTTATGAATGCAGAATTAGCATTACACCTAACTTCAATATATTTATTCTGTTAAGTCTCATAAAAATAAATCTCCTGTTAAACCCTGTCTGTATTGCAAGCTCACGTGTTGTGATGGGGACAAAATGTATGTATTTGATGTGCTATTTATGTGCTTTGTTATTTTCAGGTGAAGTGTTTCGCTTCAACAGATTCTTGATATATATACAACTTGGCGTACCGGCGATTTTAATAAAGAATCAACGTGGCAGGACCCGGAGCAATTGCTTCCCTGTATCCAATGCTGGGGTCAACCTCGATGCCAGTTGGCCTGAAGTTACACTTCTTCCTAGCGCTGATAATCCCGGTAATGTTATATGCCTGCGAGATCTGACAGCTGGCTATCATGGCTTCAACGTGCACAGAATATAGGACTTATGTCTATATATTCTGTGGGACGTTATTTTCCTACCAGGTTGATTCACGAAGCCTCGAGTCTTCCATACGTGGCGGATGAAATTAGGCGCCGGGCATCAAAATTATACGCCAGTTTACCAAATCATGGAAGCGCCCTTGTCAGACGAATGTCGGGTAACTCTAAGCTCCATGGACCCTGGACTCATTTGAGCATCATTTCACCCAATTCTTTCACCGTCCGATATGACTAAGTTGGAGGACGTAAATTAAAAAAAATCACATCTCGGTATCCTTGAGAGATTGCAGAACAAACTATGATTGAAGTGGACAAAAATTGGATTGTAGCTTACCTTTAAGATATTAGAAATGTTTCCTACAGAGCTGTATTTTAAGCTTTTATGACTTTGGGGATTACTTTCCGAAAAATCTCTTTAAAGTTTTACGGGCACTACAGCATTAATTTTGCCACAAAACCCACATACATAAAGTTCAACGCCATTACTATAATCACTATCTTGCTTCCTTATTATGTAGACTTACATCACGCTCTCAGTTTTGAGGCCATAAGAAAGCAGGTGATTAGGTTGGTTATGAATTGTATTGCCCTCCACTTCCAAGCGAAATTCTTCCCTGGGCTCTTAAATGAATATATGGAGTTGAATGAAAAATTACTTACGTCAACACATAGAAAGCTGGCAGGTTACATCTGAGAATGTCTTATGTAACTGGATGCTGTTAAGTTAATCATTAGAATTGGGATAATTGTCAATTATTATTTGACGTCATTCTTGCCTATCGGGGTCTTAAATTTTGTCATTGCATACCACAAATACTATAAACGCGTTCGATATTTGTATTTATCTGGTCTTGACCCTCACTTCTCTGAATTCTCAACGTTATTCAGCGATGTGATCAGTTGCAACTCTTTACTTATTTCACTGAATTCTCAACGTTATTCGCTGATGTAGTCAGTTTCAGCTTTCATTGTGTCTCCACTTTTCTCCTGGCGTAACGTCGTAATGAAATGCACGAGACTGCCTCTCCGGATGAATCACTGGGGAATCAAATATAAGGAGATCTTTGATATCTTGCGAAAGCATTTCCCACTGTGTGTCACCGCTGTTGTAGAATTGAAATGCATTCACTAACTCACTTCCTAACCAATTCGCTCCCTCGCAAACACAATGGCTTATAGTGTTGTCATCGAGACAAAAGAATATTATGGAAGCATGAGAGAGAAATCCCCAGAAGATACCGGTTATCTGTCGATAGCGCTTCCGGTGTTAACGCTGGGCGAGAGCGCTATCGCATCTATTTATCTCTCCAAATGTGCCTCGCCATCCTCCCAATAAGCTGCTGCTGCCGCTGCCACCGCCATCATTTAATGCTTATTGAAAACTAGTGGTGGACTAAGGTAATAAATGAAATCAACAAAATGTTTCAAAACAATAGACCACTTCTTAATTTTTCCATGTAGAATATTCGATTCTTCTATGTGGGTCACAACTCTTGAGGTGCTACATCGCTATTCGATAGCAGCTCCGACAGAAGAAATGTGCGACATACATATTGTGGCTTTTGTTAGTTAACGATGCAGGTAATTTGTTTGCCCCCCTCCCCGCAACATCTCCAAAGCAATATCTCCAATTATATTGCTTTGGGCTAGCCTACCTGTCTTAGTGCCATTCGCAGTAGAAACATCGTGATAGGTTATTTCCAATTCATTTCTATCGCTATTCTATTTTGCCCTTTTCTTTTTGACACTTAGCGTAACCCAATCATAGAGATAGGTTGTAAGGCTCGAATGCTGTTAAGCATTACTTAGTATATTTCTTACACGATTTCACATTTTCCTATCGCCATCTAAAGGAACCGACCGTATTTAGTACTCTCCAGCTGGGAATCGAAAGGAGATCTTCGGATTTAAAATCTAGCATGCTAACCACTCCACTGAGGTAATCCTAGCCAAGTGCTACGAGTAGATTAGCTGTTGTTTCTAATTACACGGTGGTTTCAAGAAACTGGTACCTCTTCGGTCAATGGCTTCGTATTTCAGTAAAACATATTTAATTAGTTCCAAAAAGCAAGCAGTAAATGGGTAGGTTTGATGTGCCCCCAGTTGTCTTGATGTTTACTAAACTTTCTAGTCCAGGTATTAACTTTGCAACCATGCATAGGAATTCGTAAGCACTTCAATTACCTATTATCACGACAAAGAATGCAAAACAACAAGAGTTCAAGGGTCGGTGACAGGCAGTGCTGTCTGCAAACGCCTAAAGATTGTACTGGAGATGCTATTTTGTATGCCAGATTGAGATTTTTTCATTCCCCGTGACATCTCAATGCGGTATTGCAGGAGAAGAAATTTGATGTTTATCACATCCCCATACTAGCTGGGATTTGAGCTTAGAAGTATCCTTACTGTAGGAGTTTGTAAGCAGATAATAATATAAGCCTTACATTTAGCTGAGCTTCTAGGAGATCATAGTGTCCTCTACTTAAAATATGACTTTCATATTACATCCTAGAAAATATTCCAATTAGGAACTTCAAGGGTTTCTTTCAAGACTACGGCTTTCCTTATTTCTGTTACATTTGGAGCTAAAGAAGCGAGATTGATCAAGTTGTGGCACGATTTACATAGATCGTATTCGAGACGCGGCGCCGTAGAAGAAAAAACGGCTTAGATTCTTGATGTAGCTACTTGCTGGCTGGAAGCCAAGACCGTGTATCGAAGACGGCCATCTTAACCTCCACCCCCACAGCACTTGCAGAAAGGAAACGAAGATAAAGAAAAACGGGAAAGAGATGACAATCGCGTTGAAAGCAAAGGACGCCGAATCGACTTCTGATCTTGATATATAGGTTCCTTTTGTGTCCCGTAGCCCTCGAGGCCTTAGCCCACCCCGCCAAAGGAAGGGCATTGGGGCGGTATTAAAGCAGTCTTTATTTCTATATATTCGAAATGAGTTTATCTCATGTTGCTTCAGTTTTATGTGCAATTGGGAGAAAATACACCCAACGTTTAATGCAGTGACTTTTATTCCACATATTTTTCAAATGAAAATGTAACCCCGTTACTCCTAAGTAGACTTTTTTTCCATGTTGCACCCTTTAACATAAGTGAAGTAAAACGTGTCGTTATTTTTCAGGCCCCGAGCTTATAAAGAACAGCCCTGACATAAGACTAACAAGCTAATATTTTCTATATTACATTAAATCAAACGTTTTGAAAATATAGGGTTTAGCTTCTGCTCACTTAATTTTATTTGATAATTTTTTCCGTACAGTTTGTTGAAAGCGGTGATTTGTAGATACTAATTTCCATCTTAGTTCATCCTTTTGAGACAATGTTAAAGTTTCCATTGCTATATTATACTTTATCCAAGTAGTTAGGAACTTTTAAATATGAGTTCGTATAAAATACAAAATACTGGAACTTAATACGAAGTGCTTCAGTTAAAAATATAATATTATAAAAGAATGCCTAGGATGTTTTCTATTTTTGCCGTATTATAACTTTGGAAAGTGATGACCTGAAAGTGGGAAGTTTTCACCTTTGCCATCTTCTCTCCATTTGTTTGAACAATGATATCGAGTTTATATATTATGTGGTTCTGTCGATCTCTTGGGTTATAATTACAGGACGAAAGCCAGAGAATAAAAAAAATGTTAAATTTGATCTTTATTTGTTTCCGGGAACTATGTTTAAGAAAATGGGAAGTACAACATTCGCCTATATTTTATATCCCTTTCTTAAATTATTAGGAACATCGCAGGGTAATAAAAGGAGGGCCACTTCACGTATACATGTTAACGCAAATTCCAAAGGTTGCGTCTAGACTGATGAAACGATTTTCAGTAATTTGAACATTTTATGTTCATGTTAGCAGGATATAGAGAAAAAGGATCGAAAAAAGAGGAAGATAAATTCAGTATAGCACTACATAAACCAGAAAAGAGTCATCTTGGTTTAGAGCTTAATTACTTCATTTGAAAATCGTCCCTTTACCATAAAAAAATGGAAATCTTACTAACTTTATACGTTAGACCAAAATATTTTAAAACACATTGCGAATGAATTATTATTACTACGCTGCCTTAATGACGTTAAATAAAGTTTCGGTTCTTCCATTCTCTTTCATACTGATAGGAAGACAATTGCTTCGCACCAATAGACAATTCGAGATTAACAATATCTGCACAGTTATGATAAACAGAATCAGGTTGTTTAAGTTATGTTTAAGTGCAAGATTATTAAAATACTAACATTATTTGACACTTTTATTGTTTGAAGTACAAAATGGGAGGAAACACATGCAGTAAAGTATTTGCGGGGAAGCCTTCTTGACTGAATGGAGTACATTTATGTAATGCAGTGAACCTCATTTATAGGTTTTACGTTTTTCCCCATGTATACGCTGACTTTTTTTTTAAAACACCGTACTTTCTCCGGCAGTAGGCATATTGGGTCGGGCAAAACGTATTATTTCTGTACACGTTGGGCTAGGTCATTGCCCCTGAGATTGCATCTGACGGTATTGATCATAAAATTCGCGTAAATAATTAAATTATTTGCAGTGTACATTATTTCGCGCAATACAAGTATTTTTACCATGGCAAAGCCGGAATGATAGCGTTTCCATGCATATTGCTTGTGATTAGTTGGTATGATTTTTGTGGAAAATCTAAGAAGCTAAGAATAGTTGACAGCTTTTTTAAAACCAAGAAAAAACACTAATGCTATATACTTTTTTTAAAATTTGGCGTGCTAAATTAAGTATTACGTTCATGTCTGATTCATTTATTGCTTTTCTAAATTAAATAGTACATGCTTAGCTTGAGCAATAATTTAGTAAAACAATTTCAATTCCTTAAAGAACTCTCCTTTACTAGTTACACATTAAAATAGTATTTTCCTATGAAAATGAATGACTAATACACGGCCGCGCCGTGGCTGAAGGGTTAAACTGCTTGATCTGAACAAGGCGGCCCGAGTTCGATTCCAAGCGACCGCAAAGTGAGATTTGTGGTTGACAAGACAGCGCTGGGGCTGGTTTTATCCGGGATTTCGGATTTCCTCCGCCATCTTATTCCACCGGTGCTCCATATTCATCTCATGTATCATCAGTGTCACCGCCTGCGGTGCTGTATGTAGTAAATGCGGGCGTTAAACACTACACATTCACTATTTTATAACTAATACAGTCTATCTTTAAAACCGGTCGGGGACAGAAATGACAAGCGACCTCTGAAATGTGGGGGTCATTTACCAAGGTTCACTTCGTACACGTTGAGACCTTTTATTGTAATCTATACCTAAAACCCTTGATGTGAATTGCATAGTAGCATGTATAATTATCAGGCATATAACTTAGGTAGTTAGCTTCAATTATACTCTCAAAGTCATTAAGTACGTACATACATTCTGTCAAAGTACCGGGAGTTGATCACATAAAAAGATCTCGTATAAGAGTTCGAAATTAATGTTGTCGCTTAGTTGGTACATCTTTCCTCTATACCCAAGAAGAGTTGGTCATCTAGTTTGTTTACAGGGCACCATTTTGTTAGTGCATCTCAAAGGTGTGTTACGATTTTACAACGAATAAAGATATTGAACAAAGAATCTGTCTAAAATGTAGCATTGCGAATGGTATTTCGTGTGCCGAATCGCTGAAACTGGTAGAGGACTTACGCTGAATGGACTTTATCAAAAACAGTTGCGTATGAGTGGTGCAGTGAATTCGAAAGTGGTGGAAGATTTGCCTCACTCTGGTCAGCATCTACACTTTCAACTGAACTGAACATCGCTAAAGTAAGGGAAATGGTGTCTGAAAATCGTCATTTAGGTCTGAGAGAAGTTGCCGCTGAACTTTGTTTCCCATGAATCGATTCGTTCCATTTTAAACTGTTGTTTTGGGCATAACACGTGTTACCGATCGATTAGTTCCGATAGACTTGAACTTTCTCCAAAAACTCAAACGCTTAAGGACCGCTGAAGACATGCTAGAACGAGACAACTCCGACCCAACATTCATTAAACGCATTGTAAGTAGTGATGAGACGTGGGTTTACGAGTTTGACACGAAAATCAGTCGTGAAGCTTCCGAGTGGCGCCTTCCAACTGAACCGAAAGCCAAAAGGTTACGTCAAACTCAATGAAAACAAATGTTGGGTTTTTTCCCCAATTGTCGTGATGTCGTGCACTCGGAATTCTTGCCACAAGGTCAGACGGTAAATAAAGACTATTATCTGAGCATTTTGCTGCCATTCAAAGAACAAATATGGCGAAAAATTTGTAGAAAGAAAACTCGTATACTCTGCACCACAATAACGCCCCAGCTCACAAGGCTATCATTGTGAACGAACTTCGGGCGAAAAACTCAACAAATCTGATCGAACAACCAGCGTATTCATCTGATCTGACTCCGGCCGACTTCTTTCTCTTTCCAAAACTCAAGTTGGCACTTCGAGGCACCCATTTTCAGTCGATAGAAGACATAAAGGAGAATTCATTGTAAAATCGCAACATGCCTTTGAGATGCAGTAAGAAAATTGCGCCTTTCAAGCAAACTAGGTGATAGATGACAATGAAACTCCACGTGGATATAGAGGTAAGATGTAGCAACTAAGAGTAAACAATAATTTCGAATCCCCTCTGATACGAGATTTTTATATTGTGACTTTGTGGGTTCGTAGAATTAAAAGTCCAATTTGCCGAAATTTTAAATGTTCTTTATTTGCGTAGAAACACACTGCGTAGCAGCAGAATTACATCACATATCACAATCTACGACATCAAGGTCGATGACAATAACAACCAGCTTACTTAACTTCCACTGTTGACAACACTCTTGTTTACAACAACAACACTTTACAGCTCCTAACTGCTTGCAGCTCTTGTTTTACAACTCGTCACTTCCGTAAATACCTCATTCATAATTCGAGACTGTTCTGTACAATCACTAGATGTTTCTCGAATAAACAAGGCGTCTAATGACGTAATCCGAATTTTCTATTTCCTTCCAGAAGCGTGAAACCCTATCTGGGCCGGCAAGTTATCTCTGTGATAAACTAACCGTCTGTTTATTTGCCGACTCTTTGCTTGCACACTGCCCGATTATCAGTCCTTTGTATAAACAAGCCGCGCGGTTGTAGATAACGGGTTTCGCGACACTGCTCCCTCCTCAAGGCTGACCGTCCCGAACTGCACCATCGTAGCGGGCCAGACGATCCAGGTGTACCACCAACATCTTCCCACGGGGCACCATCTGGATGCGGTAGGCCACGTCGTTAATCCTCTTCGCCACCCGATACGGTCTTTCCCATGGTTGCTGAAGCTTCAGGCATCGTCCATTGGTCCGGGTAGGGCGATACAACCAGAGCAGGTCACCTTGCTGGAACCCTTGGCTATCAGCTTACCTGTCGTATAGGTCCTTCATGCGGTCGCTCACCTTCTGGATGTTCTGACGATCCATCTCATGCATGTCGTAGAGACGTTCCACCAGTTTCTCCACATAATCGGTTGCTGACTCTTTTTGCGTCCGAGGGGGGCTTCCAAAAGCCAGATCATAGGGAAGGCATAACTCTCGGGCGAAGATTAAGCTGGCTGGCGTCATTCCGGTTGTTTCGTGTGTTAACGAGCGGTGGGCCATAAAGAACAGTGGCACCTTGACGTCCCAGTCTCGCTGATGGCCGGCCACGACCTGCCTCAGGTGTTCATCTAAGGTGTTGATGTATCTTTCGATCATGCCGTCCGACTGTGGATGTAGCGGTGTTGTGCGGTTCTTGTTCACCCCAAGTCTTTCTAGTGCCCCCTTCATCAGGTTGGATTCAAAATTGGTGCCCTAGTCGCTGTGGAGCTTCAACTGCCCCCAAAATCGTCAGAACACTTGCTCCACGAGACAGTCTGTGATTTTCCCCGCCTCCTGGTTCGGGATGGCATGCACCTCCGGCCACTTGGTGAAGTAGACCAAGACCACCATCAGGTTCTTGTTGCCTCGGTCGGATACTTGGAATGGTCCAGCTATGTTGACGGCGATCCTTTCGATTGGCGCTCCAACGTTGTATTGCTGTATGCGACCCCGACTCCTAGTCTGGGGGCCGCGACTCGCAGCGCACACGTGACATTGACGGCACCATCTCTCGGCGTCTGTTGGGAGCCTCAGCCAGTAGTAGCGCTGTCGGAGTTTGTCGATTGTTCGGTTTGCTCCCAGGTGTCCTCCTGAAGCACCGGTTTGCACTTCCTCCAAGACTTCCGGGACCTTACTTCGGGAAAGTACCAACTGCTCCTTCTGCGTCTTCCCATCAGGTGATTCCCATACCTGAAACAGCACGCCCTCTCTGATTTTCAGTGAGTGCCATTGGGCCCAGCAAGACTTGTAGGTTGCGCTCCTCGGTGCAATGTCCTCCCAGGTCAGTCTTGTCCCTGCCTCCACTTCTCTCAAGAGTGACCCCAAGTCTGCGTCCGCCAGCTTCTCGCTCCTCAGGCCTGCGCTATCTCGGCCATCCGCAGGCACTGCCGTGCTACTCTGACTGCTGCCGCACGCTCATTCTCTTCCACTCTTGTGTATTGACCGCATGTCTCTGGGCAGAGCCTTCGGGACATGGCGTGTGCGTTACCGTGGCTCTTCCCTCTAAGATGTTTAGAGATGAAGTCGTACTTCTGCAGCTTCTGTACTCAGCGTGCTGTCTGGCCTTCCAGGTTTCTAAAGCCAGGCTAGGGCAGAGTGGTCAGTCCTCAGGTCGAATGGCTGAACATACAGGTATTTGTGGAAGTGCTCCAAGGTCTTTACTACTGCAAGTACCTCTCATCAGGTGACGCAATATTTGTTCTCTGCCTTGGACAGCGTCCTGCTGTAGTAGGCTATCACCCGCTGGTGGCCGTCCTGGACTTGGGATAGGATGCCTCCAATGCAGTGGTCGCTGGCGTCGGTGTCCACAATGAAGGCGCCGTCTGGTTGTGGAAATCCCAAAATAAGAGCACTACACAGTATCTTCTTCAGCTGCTCTGCGTTCAGGAGGTCGGCCGCCCTCTCTGTAAGCATTCCAGCTGGGGCCCCAGGTGTTGCGTTGGTACCGGCTGCCGTTTCTTGTCAATTGCTATCACGATGACCACGGGTTCGCACGTCCCCAGCTCCGTTCCGGCCTGGACTTCGTGATCGGTGTCCGCTAGGTTAATCAGCCTTACTGGCACCTCTTCTCAGCACGGCAGCAATGTTCTGGCTACACATAGTCCCTATACAGGCGTCTTCTGGTCCAACATCATGTTCTTGGTTCGCTGGCCTTCCAGTCGCGCTGTCACCACCACCTTCTTTCTCACGGTGACAATCACGTCTTCCTTCAAGATGACCCTGCAGATTCCAAGGCCTACTTCGGGTTGCCGTAGTATGACATCTTCTCATTATGCCGCAGGACCTTCCTGCCGTCGTCGACCGTAGCATCGTTGCTCCTGAGGGCATCCAATCCCAGTATCACCTCCTCAGCCACCTCCGCGACGAACACCCACTGACTCACGGTACTCCGTTCCATGGTCAACTGCAGCAGGGCCTCCCTCTCCACGGGCAAGGTGTCACCCGATGCCGTCACTAGTTGATAGGATCGACTTGGTTTCCTCGACGGCAAACCCTTGGCCACGTCAGGTCTGATGATGGTCACGGCTGCCTCAGTGTCTACGAGTACGTGGCACGGCTTCCCTCTCACCCAAACGTCCGCGATGAGTCGGTCGTCCATACGCCGGCTGACGGCGCGCAGTGTCACTCGAGGGAATGGTGGTGATGGCGCCGACGTGTTCCTCTCCAAGCCGGGCCTTGCTCGTTCTCTCGGCTGCTCTTTCTGACGTCGGTCATCTTCGCGGTCTACGTAGCGGTCAAGTTGCTATTTGCAGCTTCCGTCTTCGTTGTTAATTCGACCTTAATTTCTTTCATCTTCTCGGTGATGTCATTGTCCCACTTCCTGACACAAATTGTGACTCTGTGGGTTCGTAGAATAAAAAGTCCAATTTGCCGAAATTCTAAATGTTCTTTATTTGCGTAGAAACACTCTGAGTAGCAGCAGAATTACATCACATATCACAATCTCAACACCAAGGTCGATAACAAAAAACAGCTTACTCAACTTCCACTGTTGACAGCACTCTTGTTACATGTCTTTACAACAACAACAACAACAACACACTACAGCTGTTTTCTGCTTACTCACAACTCTTGTCATTGCTTACTCGTCATTTCCTTAAATACCCCATTCATAATTCGAGACTGTCCTGTACAATCACTAGATGTTTCTGGAATAAACAAGGCATCTAATGACGTAATCCGAATATTCTATCACATTCCAGAAGTGTGAAACGCTATCTGGGCCGGCAAGTGCTTTATCTCTGTGATACACTAACCATCTGTTTATTTGCTGACTCTTTGTTCCCACACTGCCCGCCTATCAGCCCCTTTGTGTAAACAAGCCGCGCGACCGTAGATAACGGGTTTCTCGGCAATATGATCAATTCCCGGTACTACACTGAATGTTAACAAGAGGGTCATAACTCACTGGGAGGTAAACAGGGCTCTGGTGAGTGCTATCTGCAAACTCTGACGGACTGTACAATGGTGGAGGAGATTTGTAATCTGCAACGTCATTGCGTCAAGTCCAGTAACAGTTAATTTCTTTTCAATCTGGATTTAATGCTTACAATCAGGCATATGAATTTCTAAATCAAATTATTTCATGTCTCGACCCTCTCTTCACTACATCTAGGCCCACTACTTAATGTTCAGTTTGGCATCCTATCGTGCCATATACATGATACTCACCTTTTAGTGAAGTGCAGGCCACTGGTTCGTTACCTTACGGTTCTAAATCGTGTAAAAGGAAAGTGATATCGATTATCGGCAAATGCCATCTGCTTCTGAAATGGTACTGGGAATTGGAAAATATTTATGAAGTGCAAAGGGGATGCTGGCATGCATTTGAAACGGAACTTCCAATAAGTTTGACAATCCCAGTGTATTCATGGCGGATCTGAGACTGATCGTGTAGTTTGTGGTGTGCACAAAACCATGCCATCTGGATTCTTTTGGACCGCCAGAGAAAACTGTTATTGTCTCACGAAACATTCTACTCATTGATGTTCTATGGAGGATAATCAGGAGAGTCAGATCAAAGGTTTATTTTTCCATTCGTTTCTTAACGTAGTTCATTCTACGCATTTTGACATTCCATCCCAAAATTGTACTCTCGTATTTAATAGGAAATATATACTTTCCAGCTCTACTTAATAAAATACAGGAACTTATAAGGCAGGTATAATATTACTCATGCAAAAAGTATTATTTACTCCATGCACGACACAGGTTTTACTAGAAATAATTTGAAATGTTTAATACTAAACGAAACAAAATCGTTCTTATGTAGAATGCATATTTTGAAAAAATCTGAGATGCAATGAAATATTTTTAAAACGACTAATGCAACATAGCATCATACGCTCCATATACATATAAATGCGCTTAAGTGTTTGTACAGTAAGCCCTTGTCCTTATGCCGTACCGGTTGTACGGAATTATTCAGGATTTGTTTTGAATGAAAGCAGTTGTTTGATAACGAGCCTGTCAATTACTATGATATCAGTACCGCAGGTGTGCCGGAATTTAGCCCGCAGCGCTTTTTTTTCCTTTACCTACCACTAAATCTACCGACAAGGGCGTTGCTTTTCAGCATATTTACGCCATCGGCCTGGGTTAGATTCGAACCCGGGTTCTTGAAATCAGTAGAGCAACGCTTTAAAACAGTGCACCCAGATAGAATATGGAGGACCTTGCAGAAAATTTGCTGCAAATTCAATTATGCAGAGCGTAATTTGGACTGTGGTAATTGTTTTAAAGAGATTCGTGCTGCCTCCTTGGAAGATGTGAATAAACACACAGTTTGGGTGCTTATGGGTCTCTTCGTTTCTTTTTAGTAATATTATTCCAACACATAGACCAGAATTTTATCTAAAAACTATTTTTCTTTTTAGTTAAAACTACCAAAATGATATCCATAAAAAGGAGGTAAGCATAAATACAATAGTTATGGAACAGTTTTCTTCTGAATTGAAGATGTATACAGTCACAATAAGAGACAAATTACAATCATCTTTATAAAATTTATTACAGGAAGGTCAGTGTGCAGTGTATGATATTGTTTTTGTGGCATTCTCACAATAAAACGATATCCGACAAATGAATGGAGCATAACCTTTTTCTCCTTTTTAAGACTAAAATCCAAACTAGAATTTACAGAACGTATCTTTATTGGTACCATATTTAGTGGACGCCCTCAAACCAAAGCCCTTTAAAAGGCAGTAATATGAACTTGGGTTAAAAATAATTTATTCTAAAGAAAAAAATTCCTCGAGGTGTCTTTTTTCTGTTTCAATATATACCCTAAACCTCCATTATTGTTTTCTTATTTATATTTTATGTACCATTTTAACTTACGGTTCTCAGCGTCCTGTTTTATATTGGGCCTGAAGGACCGTTTAATTTTGCTCAGAAGCTTCTTTATTAGGATTGAGGTTATTTTACATACCATTGATCAACGACATGAGACCACCAGCATTACTTTTCTTCTCAAGGAAGCCATGCTGCGTTCCGTGCTATCACGTACTCTGTCGCAGATGACGTATTTAGTCAAATCCAATGCGAATGCTCCCTGAATTTGAATATCCCATTCACGAATCATATAAATCAGGGACTTTGATTGTCCCAAGACGGAAAACCCAATGGCTTCAAATCTAATCATGCAACATTAGTATCTCAGCATTACTGTTACAAGAGCATATATTTTCTGAGATCCCTATACTTTGTGTATATGTTGAAACTCTAGCCGTAATCCTGTCTGTTATGCGGTGGTCTACTGGAGTTTGAATTTCCAGACGTTTCGTACATAGCTGCGGCGGACATCTTCAGTGTCGCAGTCCCCTCGCAGAATTTTGCAGAGCATCTGAAATCCTACGTGAAAGCCTACGGTCTGCAAACTGTTGTAGGGGACTACGACATCGCTACTGAAGATGTCCGCCGCAGTTGTAGACGAAACGTCTTGAAATTCAAACTCTAGCAGAACACGCATAACAGCCCGGCAATAACTTCAAGTTATACTGACTCATCTCATAACTCTAGAGATGTTGATTTCAAACAAACACATACACACACATAGACACATACACATTCCCATGAGAGGGACGCAGTAGTTAATGTAAATAGTACATTCAGTTACCGAATTATCGTGACATACCTTGTGCTACTGAACAGAACACTCCTCAGACGCTTTCTTGTCAGAGGTCTACCTACCTACCTACAGATCTTAAAGTTATGACGAAATCTAATCAGAGAAAGTTAGGAACAAAGTGGAGAAGAGTAAGTTGGAAATGACGCAAATGCCTTGTTGTTGTCCGTTACCTGGAAATGGATGTTTACCTGCCGAGTAGTACAATGGTCTGTGGAACCGTAATATAGCTGAAAGCTTGAGTGAAACGATTTCCCAGAATGCTGCGTTTTCGACTGCTTAGTCAAACAAGCTTTTACTTCCGGTACAGCTCCAAACATTTGTTTCTCACTTACTCAAGGCCTGGCCAATTAAGATTTAGTCAAAACTTAAGGTTAGGCATGTGAACTTCGTCACAATTTATTGAAAATAAAGAAATTATTAAATACACATTAGGAAAACTATACGTTGTTTGTGAAACTTAAATGCCTGTTTTTACCTGTTATAAATATTTGTTGATAAATAATTCACAAAAAGTTTAATCTTTCTAGCTGTTTTTCGTAGTTATTAGTAGGGCCCGTAAGTTGTTGACCTAAAAAGTCTCTAAAATGAGCTATAAAATACCCTTAAAATATAAAAAAATGCACAAAAATATAAAAAATGACCTAACAATAATAATAAATCAATAGCTCTCACAGACAAATAATTAATATATGGTTCGAATCACCATATTTTAAAATTAACTTTCTTAGTAAATAATGCAATTATTGCTACTAAATAATGAATAAATTAAAAATACATCAGGTAATTTTCAATTTTATTAAATATGAAAAAATAAGTTACTGTACTCATTAGCCAAAACATACCTTACTTAGCGTTGCAGTACATCACCATGGTCATCTTCAAGTTATCAAAAGTAAAGGAACAGCAGTTGTCAGCTAAAACGGTTTTATACTTTGAGAAACTTCTCTCCACGTCCACAGATGTTATTTGGTGCAAATTAGAAAACCCACTGTCACTGCCTGTTAAATCCTGTTCAAAAATATAATTTCTGAAGTTTTCTCCTAGCAAGATATCGGCAGTCTGCCAAACTGTTTCGTATCCTTTATTTCTGTCCAACACACATTTAGTTTCTGTCTAATTTTGTCCACAATCTCGCCTTTTACGTTTTGTATCCTCTCTTCCCCAATCTTCAGAAACTCAAGCGACTTTCATATGTCACGCCACTTTCTTTAAGGTGGCTTATGGTTTCCGTAAAAAATGTAACATTTGATATACTGTAAGCTAATTTACCTTGGATTTGAGTATCAGAAAACTTCCTGTGCGCACTCAGTTGCCTTAGAATCTACCCTATAAAAGCTACTCGGAGCCTCAGCCAGTAGTAGCGCTGTCGGAGTTTGTCGATTGTTCGGTTTGCTGCCAGGTGTCCTCCTGAAGCACCGGCATGCTCTTCCTCTAAGACTTTCGGGACCTTACTTCGGGGAAGTACCAACAGTTCTCTTTGCGTCTTCCCAACAGGTGATACCCACACCCAGAACCGCACGCCCTCTCAGGTCTTCAGCCAGTCCCATTGGGCCCAGTACGACTTGTATGTGGCGCTCCTTGGTGCGATATCCTCCCAGGTTGGTCTTGTCCCTGCCTCCACTTCTCTCAATCGTGGTCCCAAGTTTGCGTACGCCAGCTGCTCCCTCCTCAGGCTCCCTCCTGCGCTATCCCAGCCATCCGCAGGCAGTGCCGTGACCACTCAGACAGCTGCGGCACGCCCCTTCTCTTCCACACTTGTGCATTGCCCGCACTCCTCTGGCAGGGTCTTCGGGACATGGCTATATAGGACGCCCCCAATGCTATGGTCGCTGGCGTCGGTGTCCACAATGAAAGCGCCGCCTGGTTTTGGAAATGCCAAAATAGAAGTACTACACAGTGTCTTCTTCAGCCGCTTGACAGTGTCATCGGCGTCATTCGTCCACAGAAAAGGTCGGTATTCCTCTGTCAAGCGGGTGAGGGGCTTGGTGATGTCAGAGAACCCCTTTATGAAGCGGCGGTAATAACTGCACAGCCCCAGGAAACTGCCCAATTCTCTCTTATCCTTCGGCCGCGGCCAATTTCTCACGGCCTGGATCTTCTCTGGGTCTGTGGCCACTCCGCGTGGTGAGACTGTGTGGCCCAAGTAGTTGACTTCCTTGCAGAAGAGCTGGCACTTCTTCGCGATCGTTCTCAGGTTGGTTGCCTGCAGTCTCTGGTGAACTGGCAAAGTCCTTGACCTGTCGAGAAGGCTATCTTGTCCTTGTCTCTCGCGTCTAGAGCCACTTGCCAGTACCTCGACTTCAGGTCCAGGGTCGAGAACCACTGTGCACCAGCTAGCATGTCCAGGGTGTCGTCAATCCGGGGTGAGGGGAAACAGTCTTTTCGGGTGACAGCGTTCAGTTTCCTGTAGTCCACGCAGAAGCATAGCTCGCCGTTCTTCTTTGTCACCAGAACTACAGGAGAACACCAAGGGCTGTCAGACTCTTCAATCACTCCCCTGGATTTCATTTCCTCTAGCATATCCCGTATCACCGCTTGTTTCGCCAGCGAAACGCATCTAGGTGGTTGCCGAATAGGCCGGGCATATCCGGTGTCGATGAGGTGGAGTACTCGGTCCCTACGGCCGTATTCGCTATCGTCTTGGCTGAAGACACGCTGATATCACCTCAGCAGTTGTCGAACTTTCTCCAGCTGTTCTGCGGTCAGGTGATCGGCCGCCCTCTCCAATAAGGCTTCCAGCCGGGACCCCGGTGTTGCTTCGACACCGACTCCTGTGTCTTGTCGATTGCTGTCACGCTGACCACGGGCACGTACGTCCCCAACTCCGTCCCAGCCTGGATGTCGTT
This sequence comes from Mantis religiosa, assembly GCA_030765055.1. Lineage (NCBI taxonomy): Eukaryota > Metazoa > Arthropoda > Insecta > Mantodea > Mantidae > Mantis > Mantis religiosa. The sequence goes on along the minus strand of CM060950.1, from coordinate 301,423,075 downwards.
ATCGTTGTCTCTCAGGTTGAGCAGCCTCACTGGCACCTTCTCTCGGCACGGCAATAAAGTCCTGGCTACAGAGTGTCCATGCGCAGGCGTGTTATGTTCCAGCATCATGTTCTTGGTTCGCTGTCCTTCCAGTCGCGCCGTCAACACCAGCTCCTTTCTCGCGGGGACAACCACCTTCCTTCAAGATGACTCTCAGATTCCAAGGTGCTCTTCGGGATGCCGAAGTATGACCTCTTCTCCGTTAAGACGAAGGACCTTCCTGCCGTCGTCGATCGTTGTCTCGTGGCTCCTGAGGGCATCCAGTCCCAGTATCACCTCCTCAGCCACCTTCGCGACGAACACTCACAGACGCACGGCACTCTGTCCCAAGGTCAACTTCAGTAGGGCCTCCTTTTCCATAGATGAGGTGTCACCCGATGCCGTCACTAACTGGTATGGTTGGCTCGGTTTTCTTGACGGCAAACCCTTGGCCACGTGAGGTCTGATGATGGTCACGGTTGCCCCGGTGTCTAAAAGTACGCGGCACGGCTTCCCTCTCACCCAACCGTCCGCGTTGAGGCTATCATCCATTCGTCGGCTGATTGCGTGCAGTGTCACTGGAGGGGATGGTGGTGACGGCGCCGACGTGCTCCTCGCCGCTCCGGGCCTTACTCGTTCTTCCGGCCGCTCTTTCTGGTGTCGGTCATCTTCGCGGTCATCGTCGCGGCCAAGTCGCGGCCTTCATTTCTTCCAGTTTCTCAGTGATGTCGAAATCCCTCTCCTGACACCAATTCCTAAATTTAGATGTCCAATTTGCTGAAATTCTAAATGTCCTTTATTTCCGTAGAAACACACTGTTCAGTTCTCATGTAACATTACATCACATATACAACACAATCTTCCAAGGTAGATGAACATAAAGAGCGTTCTGATCACTTTACAACATCAGCTCTCGTTACAACACTTCACAGCTCTTTACTACTACACCCTGTTTGCGACTCGTCACTTCCTTAAATACCTCATTCATAATTCGAGACTGTTCTGTACAATCAAGGTGTTTCTGGAATAAACATCGATTGACGAAATCCGAACCTTCCAGAAGCGTAACTTAAATCTATGCCGGCAAGTCCTTTATCTCGGCTATCTTTATTTGCTGGCTCTTTGTGTACACTGGACGCGCTATCGTAGATAACGGCTTCGCGCTTTCTGTGCTTTTCGCCGAGACATTAGGGGATATTTCAAAGGTTTTTTTAATGACCTAAGTAGGAGGCTTTATAAAGTCCGGCATGTTTGCTACTTACAAGAAAGTTCATAAAAATAAACAGAAAATTATATTTTATATAAACAGCGTTTAAATTATATATTTTGTGCAGATATCTTAATTAAAATAGTCGCACAGGATTTTTAAGATTTATACTTCTCAGACATCATTTAAGATCGTATGCGAAAGTTTTAAAACATTTTTTCATTTGCATAAGGATCCAAGGGGACCTTTAAAAACAACTTAAGTATATAGTCTGGTATTCATCTGACTTTCCATGGTTGATTTATGCTGTTCTAAAGCTGCATACTAATATAAAGCGTCTTCTTGATTAAAGGAATCTCAAAACATACCGTAACATCTAGATGAAAATTGTTACATGTAAGGCCCCTGCCTTAGAATAAGCAGAGATTCCATAGTTTATTTGCATATATGTACCCACACAGGATGGTGATGGACGGAGGAATTAAACTACATTACACTGTTTGTTATGTCATTAGCAAGTATACGTATATGTTAGCGTTAAAGCCAGAATAAAAGGAAATGAGGTTGAACTGTTTCTAGAGATATCCCGGATAATCAATCTCCCCTATTCCTCGAGGTAGATGTAATTAGAGTAGCTACAAAATGAGAATGAACATGGGTTGAGCCAATACGATTATCCTAATGTCGTAGTGTTACCCAGTTCCACGGCAAGCGGGTGACAGATATGGAAGATATATCCGTCCTGGTCTCAACCTAGCAAGTATCATAGAGATGCTGAGATGTACAGTGATACAATGCTGACAGAGAAGTTCGCTTAATATTTCAGAAGTGTGTGAGAACATACAGAATGGTTATCGCATAATCTGAACCTCAAAACCTTGAACTGGAGAACAGTTCGCTTACGTACTAATGGTTTATATGCACTCAGAACAAAATGATTCAAATCAAATGCGTTGTACGAAATAAGATGTTTGCTACAGTGAAACAAAATGACATTTCAAAGATTTGAGAATATAGTTTCTATTTTAATGACGTCATATTTGTATACTGTCTGTAATGGACTTTAAGCCAAATTTGTTTCATTGAACTGCTTAATAAATACGGAGAATATGAACGTGTATTTATGAAGCATTTTTACACTATGAATCTCATGTACTAATTTTATGCTTTGTGTGCAGAAATTTTAGTCTTGCAGCAACAATATCACTTCTTTCAAGCAGAAATTTGCTACCATATTGGTTCTCCTATATTTGAACCCAAGATATTTCAGAATATTATGCATAGAGGATACAGAATTCGTATAGGTATCCTATTTTCTCCCTCATTAAATTTGTCAGTCTTTTGGCAGTTGGATATTCACCCTTGTCATAAAAATCATACATTTTTCTACGCGAAACACACTTTTAAAAATTGTGTAAATTGGTAGTACTTTTTCTAGCTGCCCGATGTTCCCTGGGGATCTACATATGAATTTTTTTCTAATTTGGTAAAATGTTTTCCTTCTTTAACAATGGTCGTCACAGAATGAGCATTCACGTGACAAGCTTGTAACATTAATTCTCGACTTTGAGCCATATTTGTTCTTTCGGAAATGTCTTGTAAAAGAATTACACATTAATAGGAATATTTGTAGCCTATTTTTGTAAAATGTTATGGGTTGTTTCGCAGTTACTACTAAGCGCACCAGCACTAGGCTTGCTAAGCGGTATATTTACTAACTTTGAAAAGCACGTGTGCGCTCTTAAAAGATCATCACTATACTGAATGCAGGGTACAAAATGCAACTGCACCATAGCACTGTGCTCTTCTTCACTGACAGTTAATAATTCTTTTATTTCTAGTCAGGCGCCTTATCTTTCCATTTCTCCGAAACCAGATGTGCTACAAACATGGGGTTTACACAGTAATCCTCAGAGAAAATAGCTCTGTAACATGGTAAAACTAAAATTCTTTAATTGGTATCTTTAGAATGCGCAAAGAAATAAGACGCATGCTTTGGCAAAGCGAGCCAGTATGGTTGCTTAACTGTACAGAATGATACAGAAGTTTTCTGATCGACAAGGGGATTGGAGAGGCAAGGGGAACAAAATCCGATTATCGTTTAGTTGAGTCTGGTGAGAGGAAAGGTCAGGTTTACCTGCTATCCGCAAGATATTCGCCTCCTTCGATTTTTTTTTTTTTTTTTTTTTTTTTTTTTTTTTTGTAATTTACGTCCTCCAACGTTAAGTCATATCGGACTTTGAATGGAATGGGTGAAATGATGCTCTAATGAGCCCGGGGTCCATAGAGCTTAGAGTTACCCAACATTCGTCTTTCAGGATAAGGGAAAACCCCGGAAAAACCTTATCCAGGTAACTCACCCTAACCGAGATTCGAATAATAGTAATAGTAATAATAATAGTAATAATAATAGTAATAATAATAGTAATAATAATAATAGTAATAATAATAGTAATAATGATAGTAGTAATAATAATAATAGTAGTAATACTAGTAATACTAATACCAGTAATAATAGTGATGGTAACGATAATCATAATGATAATGATGATAATAATGCTAATAATAATGGTAATAATAACAATAATCATCATAATGAGGAGGAGGTTCAAGCACAACACTGTGTAGTAAATTATACATTTTGTTATATGAGGTTCCAATTGAATGTCGAATTCTTTGTCTGATAAGTGCAATGCTTAAATATTAATTTTACTGTAGAATTGAATTTATTTTATGCTTGATAATAATTATTGAGACAGAAAATAAAGGATAATTTTCATTTAAAATAATATATAGGTAAAACTGAAGCCAATTTCTAAATCGATGCCTATGTGCATATGAAGAAAGGAAAGGATGGAAATATTAGCTTGAACATGGATGGCATAATACGGGTTAAGAAACAAACGATTAATGGCTTAATACCCGGTCCACCAACCATTTACATCCAAAAGAGTATTGAGCCTCCTAGGAAGAGAAGCGACGAGAGATTCACAAATATGAGGTCGTCTGCGCACGCTTTCCCATGCTTCCTGAACGTGATCCTCGAGGCTTTCAGGAGTTTTTTCTGCCCTGCAATCCCATTCGTTAACTATAATAGCCCAAATGTGTTCAATGGGATTAAGATCCGGTGATTTGGCTTGCCAAGGGAGAGGAGAAATTTCAGGATGTTGCTCTATCCAATCTCGCGTAAATGCTGAAGTGTGAATGCTGCTGTTATCATGAACATAGTTAATGATAGGCATATCTTCCTCAGGAAATACGGAACGAACACTTGGTAACATGCAGTCCTCTAACACCTCCACATACTCCTCAGAATTCATTCTCGGGGATACACAGACCAGTTGACCCACACCGGCAGCCGACATCCAACCGACATCCAACGGCTAATCCTGCCGCTTCTTACTGTGGTCACTACATGCTCTGGGTTGTAGCGTGTCTTGTCTGGACGCCAAAGTATCATCCTTCCCTCTTCGTCGGATGAGAACACGTTCTCGTCCGCCCATACTACAGTGTTCCAGAATGTCTGAGGCATTAGAAGGAAATTGAGAGCAAATCCCACACGAGCAGCTTGATGTGCTTCTGTGAGGTTCTCTTCTCGAGCTGGCTTCCTAGTGTGGATCCCGGCAGCATGAAGACGCCTTTTAACAGTCGAAGGCGCTATCTGAAGTCCCATAGCCTCACGATTGACGTAAAAGGGCGGAACGGATTCTCGCTGGAATTCTGCACTATGGCTGCATCCATATCCGAAGAGGTAACCCTGGGTCTTCCGGATTTAGGTCGGGTTTTTAATCCTTCTTCTCCCTCTTCCCGGAACCGCCGGATCTAGTAAAGAACGCAGTCAAGTCCTCTTCCCACAGAATTAGCTATTTGTGTGGTAGCAAGACCTGCTTCCCACATGCCAACAATACGGCACCGAGTGACTTCCGAGGTTATCTTATTCACTCTAATGCACGATACAATGATACTTCTTTGTCCTTTTTAAATCAAATGCAAACCTTCCGCTCATATATATGAAATGTGACCTTTGACCGCTAGGAGGTAACTACTAATCGCAGAGTGCATCGACCACATGCCCATTTAACCACAGTGACAGTCATATTGCCTATGTAGACAAGCTCACTGGAAGACGAAACTTTTAAAATATTCTTGAAGTACATTATTTCCCTAAAATACTTGAACGAAGAAAGTGCTAACACTAACGTATTAAATTGACCGGTTTCGGCAACGGCATCTACATGACAGTTGATTTTCGCAATCTTTGTGTTAATTTTTTATCTGAAATATAATGTTCACAGCCTCTAGAGTAGATAATTGCTTCACACTGCTTCGAACTATATATGCTTCAAATACGTAAACTATTTCTTGTTTAAATGTTTAATTCTGTTATAGCTGCATATTAGATTAGCGTTACACTCTTATTTAACCTTTCAGGTTTTCTTTGTCATCATAATTATCATCATCATCATTACCATCATCGCCCGCCTCGGTAGCGTAGTGGTAGCGTGTCTACCTCACGTTCAAGAGGTCCCGAGTTCGAATGTCGATCAGGGCGAGTTACCTGGATAAGGTTTTTCGGGGTTTTCCCTTATCCTAAAAGACGAATGTCAGGTAACTCTAAACTCTATGGACTCGGGGCTCATTTGAGCATCATTTCACCCATTTTATTCATCGTCGGGTAAGACTTAACGTTGGAGAACGCAAATTAAAAAAAAAAGAACAAATACCACCATCACCCACCATCATTATAAAACCTGATCAGATTGACTTATATACTGGCATTCTGATCCAAAGGTTGTGAGTTCAAGCCCGGTCTAGTTCGATGGTTTCTACGTATAGCTAAAACTGAAATGCATCATATCAGTTTTACTGACATTTAAAGAACTCCTTCGTGAAACCTTTGACATGCCGTTGACGCTATCGTGATCATTATCAAACAAAATATTTATTTTATTTATTTCGTTGGTCGTTAAAAGTATACATATATAATATATAAAGCTTTCAATTTGGTGACTATATTATCGTAGTATATTCATATAAGCTGTTCTTTAGAACTGTGACAAAAGTAATATATTTATTTTCGGAACAATATATAAATTTTAAACAATAATTTTAGATATTAATTTTAAATACCACGCAGTTTAACATTATAATATCGCTAACCTATGAAAGGTAGAAGTATTTCAGACTTTTATATAGGAAATGTATTTAAAAGGAAGAAAGGGAGATTAAAAGGTTGAGGTATGGTGTGCGAGAGAGAGGAAATAACGTTGTTAATAATGATCGATAGATACAAGGTTGATAATAGAGAGTTATATAAAATCACCTACGATTCATGTGGCAAAATTGCTTCTATTTTCCATTGAGGCTTAAATACATGTGCGCCGAAATCGCTGGTCAGGTATAAGATAAGTGAATCACCTGGCGCAACTAACTGGTAAGAAACCTGCCTCCCTCACGTAGGCCAGTCTTGCCCGCATCGAAAAACATATGCTCGCTTCTGTACAACGTTGCACATGCCGCATTGACTAGTAGCGATAGAACAGCAACGCCTAGCCCCGCCTTATGTTCATTCCTTTTTTGTTGCTATCATAGTTGGCATTCTGCTAGCATTAAATTGAGTGTCCAAGTTTTTAATTCATGGGGTAAATTGAGTCTGATATGTTTAGATTTAACGGTCACACGGTGCTGTAACTTCAGGCTATTTATGGCATAATGCAGCGTACACTAGTATATAATCTATTATACAATTAGACTGACGAAAATTTAGGAGGCATACAATTTACCCATCATGAAAATTTAGGAGACACGCAGTTATTTTAGAAATATTCAAAGGGGAACTCAATTTATCTAACTCAACTCCTGGCAGTCTTTTGGCGCCTGCAGGTAGAACTCAAACCGGCTTTTATTTGGCTGGCAATGACCATTTGCCTTTGTTGTTGTTTCTTGGTACTGTTAATGTTTTGAGTGTAGATAACCTGAAGCAAAAGAATTCGTATTCCTCGTTTTTAAGCCCAAAAATGCGCTCACACAGAAACACACACACACGCTTCACTGCATGGATTAGGCAAATTGCCTATTTCATGGAAACGGGGGAAAAAGAACGTTCAGCTCTACCTCTTCCTTGGGCGTCGAACAGATGTTCTAATTCGAGGCTGCCCTCTGTGGTCCAGGAGTAATTTAAAGCGTAACCGTAGGTTTTAGTTCCTAAGGTCGCGGGTTCATATCCGGTGGGGGACGAAGAGTTTACGGGCGCAAAAGGCCTGAGCACGGCTTAGAGGGCTAGATTTAAGGCACATCAAGGAACCTCATGGTTGTTAGAGAGTCCTCTAAGATCTTTCAACCTCGGTAGAGTATGGGACGCTGGGAACCATTGCAGTTAGAGAGAGAGAGAGAGAGAGAGAGAGAGAGAGAGAGAGAGAGAGAGAGAGAGAGAGAGAGAGAGAGTCCGTGTGTGCGTGAGTACATGCGTGTGCACGCGGGTCTCTTCTGCTTTATTCTCTATCATAAATGGTATTCTTTATTAATTCTAATAAAATATTGCTTCCCAATTCACTTTTATACTAACGCCGACCATCAGCACGCAATATAATATTGTGACTTTGTGGGTTCGTGAAATTAAAAGTCTAATTCCACCACTCAAAAATGTTTATTTCCACCGAATTACAATCGGAACACTTGCCGATTACATAGAATTACGTAACGCACACAATTACTATTCACCAGTTCGTCTGTCACAGGTCCACTGCACGCAGTTACGTACACTCCTCCGATGCACGTACACAGTCCGTTCCCTCACTGGGCGCTCCACACCGCTGCTCGGTAAGAACTGAACTTTCCTCCAGCCCGACGCGTTGCTTATATAGGACCAACTGGCCAATCTGGAAGGTTCCGGATTAGATGAAATATCCTCTATGTTAGAGAACTCGGGGGAGGGGAAGGAGACGCACAGTGATGTTTTTTTCAGCCACCCCTCTTTACCGCTATAAGACAAATGGGTGGGCGTTGTCGAACGCCTCCCGTCCTGCCCCACCGCCGGCCGGCTCCACAGGAAGTCCCGACGTTCGGGTGACAATATTCAAATTTCCCCATGTTTGTATACCTGAGTTTTACATGATGCGTCTTCCTAATTTTTACAGCATCATCTATCTACGTGTTATATAGTGTTTCTGATAGACTCCTGCCTTGTTTAACACGCTTATTTGTGCCAATATATTCTTTTTGATATAGCAGTGTATAATTACATTAGTTCCTCTATACTTATTTTTGACTACCTCATTAAAAGTTTGGATATCCCCTGCATTCACTTTGTATGCAGTATTCAGAAGGCTTAACGCTGCATAATTCACACCGTTCAATATGCCGATTAACATCATTTTTTAAAATCCTGAGATTTCCAAAGGTATTACGATGACAGTAGTATTATGTGTATTTTGTATTTACAAAGTTATAACAGGCAGGTGAGGTTATATTGATTGTGTTGCGCTTAAAACTGTTGCAGCCGCTGTTCTTGGAAGTTACAAATAAATATTAGCATATTAAAATTGATGTGGGAAGTAGAATGCCGTACGTCGATATTTAATATTTCGAAGATCTCGCCAGCATCCACATAATCCCAAGCATGCTCGGCGGAACTATGAGAAGTGACTATCAGGGTTTGCGTAGGTATTGTAATAAACGACACAGCTTAAGTCTTTTTAATCAAGTTTATTGCTTTAAAACTTGATATATGTTCAAAATATGCTGATCACATATATATTATTAATTCACTTGTTATGAAACAAATATATTTATACATTGTAGATTTCTGAAGAAGTTTAAGAGACGGAACGCTACCTAGGTCGGTTCTCGTTGCCAGCCAGAGGCGAAGTGAGTTGGAGAGACGCGGTGAACGGTTTGGTGCTACAGTTACGTAACCACTGCTTTCAAATCGATATTCGTTTATTTATTATATTTTTACTTCTTTTTTATTTTGAGTTATTTCCTATTTATATTCTAATTATTCCCGCTCCTATTCTCTTACTAATTATAGTGTATAAATGTCTCTTAATCTGCTTCTAAAAGGTTTAACTTATTTAATGTAGAGTTATACTGATGATGTCAAATAAAATCCCTCACTACTAACTCCCAATTAATTTCAGTATCAACGTCACAGTTTGTAATTATCGGTAACCATAACCATATCTACAAGTTACAATGTGACAGTTAGGATTATTGTGGTAGATTGTGATGGGAACATAAATTCTACCATAGAAGTTCAGTTGGACTTAGATCGTGCGAACTTCGCTTGCACTGCAGTGTCCTCGGTATATTTCATATGATGGTGAGTAATCCCTCAAGGTTATCTCTATCAGCTATGTTATACGTTTATTTCCTGCCTTCCTTTGTAGCGCTGTAAAGAGTAAAAATTTGTTAATTTTGAATCCTAAAGGTAAGGTTTAATCAGTACCCATATGTAGTGTGTGTATTACATTAGATTATTCTGCACGGAAAGGCGTACCCAAAAATCCCTGTTGATCATAGAATTTTTATGTACAATACACACGTAAAAATCGAAATATTTATGTATGTGCATTGACAGTTTCTGTAGAAATTTCCTGTGTTGCAGCTCCAGGTTGAGCAATTTAGACACCTAGTTCATAAAAAGCAAAAAATAAATATTCTAACGACGGAAAAAATTTACGAAAGTGATGCATCATTCGAATGCCCTCCCAAGAATTGTGTAAGATGCTTTGGGCATCAGGATGTTGTTTGGAAAACCTTTGTTCATATAGTCGCTGAACTGTAAAATATGAAACCATACAGAGTGCCTGTTTATGAACTAGAACTCCGTGACTACAAGTAATAAATACGGATGCACCCAGTTTCTCATCACAACTGTTACGACACCTGAATAAGAAATGCGGATGGTTTAGAACGGTACTCTCCCCCATCACAATGTAATACACGATCCGCGGCCCATTAAGTCTGTGGAGCGCACTCTATTTCAGTTTGAAATGCATCACACTCCGTATACTTTCGCACATACGTTGAGTGAATGCAAAATCTAAAACGGTACAAATTTTCTTCATTGCCCTCCAAAATAGTTTTCACCTGCTACAATACACTTTTGACAACGTCCGTACAGCGCGTGGAAATTATCAGCGAAGGCCACCTGGGGAACCGATCGCAGAACGGCGGTCATATATTTGATAGCATTAACGTCCGCAAAACGTCCGTCTTTCATGGCCGTCTTCAAGCAGGGAAACGGGAAGAAGTCTGCAGGATCTAGATCAGGGGAATACGGAGGGTATTCAAGAACAGTTACCATCTTCTGAGGCAGGATTTGGCACACGGGATCGCACAGTGTGTAGGGGGCATTAGAAAATGGATGCTACTCCATGACAGTCCTGTGCAACTCTGGCCGACCCCTCCGGATAAGCTGTAGCAATTGGTTCAAAACGAACTGATAAAATGCAGCATTAATGGTTTGACCTGCAGGAGCAAAGCCGTTCTGGATGATGTGATCAAAGCGTTTTCACCTTGGATTCTTCCATATGACTTTTTTGTCGAGGGGAAGTCGGTAAACACCATGGTCTTTATTGCCGTTTTGATTCCGGATCGAACTGGTAGCACCAGAGCTCATCTCCTGTAACGATGGTTTTCAGAAGCAGTGGATCCTGGTCACACGTGGAAATGAAATCATCAGAAGCTTCCATCCGTTTTGCTTTCTGCTCGCTTGTGAGCTTATGCGGCACAAATCAGGAGCAGATCTTCCTCTTAACCAAATCATCACCGACAATTGTCTGCACCGTGTCCTTGCTAATGCCCAGTTCCTCCGCAATCAATCTTAGTCAGTCGCCGATCTTGTGCCAGCATTTATCGCACATTCTCAATTATTTCTGGGGTTCTGCTTGGCGATGGCGGACCTGAACGTGGCTCACCTCAGTTGTTTCGTGCTTTTCACGGAAGCGTTTAAACCATTCGTAAACACATTTTCGGCTCACGGCTTCCATCTCGTACACATGCACCAATATTCCATGTGTGTCATTTGCAGTCTCTCCCAATTTGTGGCACAACTTGATGTTTACACGTTGCTCCATTGCGCTGTGACACTTCCTCTCACACTGACTACGTCCAACTGATCGCAGTCTGTTTACACTACCAATGACGTGCATTATATATACGCGCACATGCGCCAAGCTACGGTTCCGATATAACACTATTCACATAACTTTTTAGACACATCACTATTTGCTGGCGTAATATTATATACACTAATGTTTCTTTCCATATAAATCACATGTTATGTAGTTATTATTTACACATATTATTTCATAGGTAACTGGAGGCAGAAATCTTCTCTACTACGAACATATGCATAAGAAATATTGTATTACACTAAGATTCGTACCCATATTTCACTAGTGCGTCTCTGTGAACATAATTCAAGAAAAAAATTCAGTTTAATATCAAACTTCACATGAAAATTGGCATATTCGAGAATGCGAAATGAAGATTCTCAACCACGTAAGTAATCCCTGTATTAAATTATCTTCCTCCTCCACCTTCGTCTTCGTCTTCTTTACCTCAGCCCTAGTATTCCACTTATCGTGGTGTTAGGGGATTCTTGTTTCTCTATCCTTTAAGGAATAGAGGAACCGAAGCTTTGGATCAGACACAAAATCAGGATTGGTTATCAGCCCAATGCCTGCTGTGACAGTGAAAGAAGTAGATGATAGTATGAAGGCGAGATGAATGATGGGACAGATGATGGAGCAATTGGTGGAATGATGGCGGGGTAAACCCGCCAAATCTCAGAGAAAATGCGCCCCAGCGCTGTTTTTTCCACCATATATCTCATTTTGCGGACGCTAGAGATCGAATCCGGGACGCCTTTTTGGGAGTCGAGTGGTTTAAACACTCGACCACGACTCCGCCTAAATTACTTTTTACTGGGAAATATTTCGAATACTTTTATTTTCTAAAAATGTAAGCTATTTTCATAGAAGTTTAAGTATGGGTGTATTGAATTTTCTGAGAATATATCCTTAAGTCCTCATTTTGAATGTCTTTTACTAATCGTTAAACGTAAGAGATAGGCAAAAATATTGCTGAAGGTGTAGATCTCGTTCAAGTACACAATTTATTTTTGTTGTTATTATTATCATTATTTATTATTACTTTATTATTATTATTATTATTATTATTATTATTATTATTATTATTATTATTATTATTATTATTATTATTGTTGTTGTTGTTGTTGTTGTTGTTGTTGTTGTTGTTGTTGTTGTTGTTGTTGTTGTTGTTGTTATTTATTATTTACTATATAAAATTGGAGTGAAACATTCCCGGGATATTCCTTGTCACGTTTTCCTCCCTTGGTCACAACAAGAGGAAGGAATTTGTAAGTAATCACTCAACATCTAGCTCTTAAAGGATTTGGTACTCCACTAAGCCTACTGTTCCCATATTCCTATTAAACCTACAAAGAAATATGCATTAAAGCATTTCTACAAATGTATTTCTGGAACGTTATAAGTAAGTAAAGGCAATAAGCGTTTAGAAGAATAATTTCTTTAAGTTTGAGTAAAAAAGCGCATGCGAGTGCAGTAGATAAGAATTTATAAATGGTGTGGCATCTGCTACTATATACTGTGAATTCTGCACTACTTTATAGAAAAAATTCCTTTATAAAATCTGTAGCAAACAGCTAAACTTTGGCCCTTATTTTCGGAAAATGTTTCCTCTACCAGGTGCTACTATTTTAATGTGGGCGGCTACTGCATAACACATATCTCTATTTTTGTTTTGAACAGGTTTTACTCTGAATGACGTTTTCTGGTACAAATCATGTGTTTTCTTAGAAACTATTGAAATCGGCCAAATTTAATTTCAGGACGATAAAAACGAAGGATGTAAAATTTGGTCTCGTTAGTGTTTATAATATGGTTATTTTTAACAATAATCGTTGATTAAATTCTAACGACAATGCCATGTAAATTATGAAAAATGTACCTTATCTTAATAAACCAACTTGGGTCTGTGAATTTAAAACACACGCATTTGCATAATGTAAGCATTTCTGTCTGGTATCTTAAACATTTTGAGACTAGGTCATGAATAATCATATTTTATATTGATTCTTCACAAGTTAATTTCTACCCCTTTGCTATAATAATGTAACTTTTGTCATCCCTATTTCATGCACTGCAGTAGGACTAATTCGTCACGCCCTGCTAATGTGATTCTAGAGTTTTTGCATGTAATTAGGATGCAGTTCCCTTTATTGCTGAAATTACATTTTCACGTAAAGATGTATTTGGTGCGTACCCCAAGGACCAAGGATATGTGCCATGAGGTATCTGCAATCTGTGGTCCGCACGGCTGAAATGCTAATATGCAAATGAATTCCAGTACTCGCTTAAATGTGGTGCCTTTGTATCGAGTTGGTCCATTAAGTTAGTAGTTAGCAACACGGCAAAGTTTGTTAAGCGCCCCCACCCGCCCCCGGTGATTGAGCACTACAACGAGCTTGTGTTTGCCATGCTGGCAAACTTGAAATATTAAGGATGAAACGGTAGAAATAGAATTCAGATTTTGCTTAGTAGCGGATAGAAACAGTCCATACATCAGTTTTATGTCAAGAGTATATCGGAAATTAGAGTACTCTTAACTAATCAAAGTTTATTGCCTAAGTGTATGACAGTGTAAGTGACTGCAGCTGTATTTAATAAATTCTCTATGCAACACGGATTATACTCAGGATAAATGATCTGGATATCCAGACTGCTTTACTGTTTTAGGGAAAGCACTTTGTCAGAAATGAAATGGTCCCTAAAGAGGAAACACTGCTCTTCCTCTGCATCCCCCTTCTCTTATATGATGCTCATTATTTGGCTGTAATGTAATGCACAACAACATTGACCAGATTATTGGTGTAGGAATGTCAAATTCGCTGAGCTCTTTAGGACATGCCTGTATACGAAATGCTTTCTTTTGCTTTCAGCGTAAAGTTTCGATATAGAAATTTCATTTGGAATAGAATACTTCCTCTGTTTACTGCAGATACGTAGTAAATAATGTGAAGACGTATTTGAAGGGGAAGTTGAAACAATATTTCTGTTAAAATCTCCAAATTGATATTGTGAGTGAAATAAGTACTCTTTATACTTACCATAGGTAGCAGGAAAAGTAAGAACATAAGAAGTAACTATTTATCTATATATCGTCTACAAATACACTTTTTCGAAATAATGAATAAGGCTATTTGACATTCTGATAGCGATTCTGCAGCATGTTATACACACTTTGCTCGTGACGAAATGTGTGCTGCCATCGCTGTGAAATGACTAATGGCTGGAGTATCTTGTGTTTGACAAAAGAGACATACGTGCTGAAAGGGGAATATCTCGTGAATGGGGAAAACCGTGGTAAAAACAAAAGGGCTGCGGTGTTAACACCCTGGGCTTGCTTGTAAATTGTGGGGATTGTGTAAGGGGAGAAAGATGTTTGCTGTGACGTGCAGCAGCATCTGTTTTGTACCTTCTTCAGTGTGCTTTTTCTTCCAACATGTAGCACGTGGGAGGAAGGGGATGGCAGGAGTATGATAAAGTTTGAGGGGTTCTTGTACACTCTAGTTTGATTTACAGATTGATAAACATACCTCTAAATGAAGAAGAATTTAATGCGGAATATAAACATATTGTAAACACTGCTTCAATTAACGGCTTTAATAAAGATTTTATCATCAGAAGAATGGAAAAATTTAAATATCAAAAAAATGTTAATGATGTTTCCACTCTTAAAAAAGTAAAAGAGGACTATATTTTCAAAAAATTTACTTATCATCCGTGGGCAAATAAAAAGTTCCAAAAAATTTTCAAAGAAGTGGGTATAATACTAGCACCTCATAATAATTACAGTATAAAGAATTTGCTACAGTTTTCTAAAAAAGACAAAATTTCAGACAACAAAAAATCTGGTATTTATCAAGTTAACTGTTTAGAATGCGATAAGATCTATATTGGTAGAACCAAGCGTAATTTAGAAACCAGAGCGAAAGAACATTTTAGAAATATTAAATATAAACAGACCGAGAAATCGGCAGTAGCTGATCATTTTTGGTCATATAATCATGAAGTAAATCCAGAAGTTAAATTATTGAAACAATTGAAGGAACCGATAGATTTAATGGTTTGGGAGAAGATATTTATTTTGAAAAATAAGGATCGCGTAATGAATTTTGATATCCCTCCTATAGACATCATCAATAAGTTTGTGTTGTCCCCGATAGATGGCAGTTAGATAAGGAGCTATCCTTCAAACTCCGGTAGTGGTCAAGGTCAGTCCGTCAGTTAGTGGGTGAGTGTCAAGCTGAATGGCTGAGGATAAAGCAGATGTTTGCTTTGAAACCGGTCCCCAAGAGTTAAATAAGATAAGTGAAGTTGTGTTACTAGTGTTTAGTTATTATTTATAATAAACAATAGTCTTTAACATCTGTACATGTAACTGTTCGTTAATCCGATATACCTTTTAAATAAACCTTTATCACGTTTAAGGTATAGTGATTTTTATGGCCTGAATGGTACAGAGTTTATATATGGGGATACTTTCAAGTTGGTTATGTTCTACATATCTTAACAAGAGAATCCTTCTAAATTGTAGTTTTATTTTATTTCAGAAAATATCGAATAAAAGACATGATGGTACAAAGCGAGCATTTATACCCTTTTGTCACAGCATTCGGGAATGCGATCTTTGATATACCACTGCTGCCTACTTGCTTCCTTTTCCAACCTGTATTCTCAATTATTACGAAATTCCTTTGCTTGTTTTACAGTTTTCATTTGTTGCTTTCTGTGCCATTAGGAGTAAGGGTTCTACTTCAAAGAATAGTTTAGAGCGTGTGACAATCGAAGAACAAAGAAACAAAAATGTAAAGTATAACTACAAATGTTTTAATCGGATATATGCCGTGTATCCAAAGTTACAAACTGGAATGGCAGGCTATCCAATTCTGGTGGGTCACATACACTCGCATCCAGCATGTTTTCCTCATTAATGAAAGGATTTTCAACAAAATTAGCTTTGTTAAAATATCTCATTATACACGTTCTGGATGCGGTGCTACGTCTGTCTGTCGCACTCTCTCGCTCGCTCTCTCTTCTCTCTCTCTCTCTCTCTCTCTCTCTCTCTCTCTCTCTCTCTCTCTCTCTCTCTCTCTCTCTCTCTCTCTCTCTCTCTGTGTGTAAATTACTACGTGTCGGCCATTCGATCATTCTTTCACTGGCGCTTCCATAACGAGTGTAATAGGCTTTTAGTTCATTTACATTACACATTTTGTACTATTAAGATTTAACTACTTAGATCATTCCTTTATGAGGCATAGGCAACTTATAATGATCAGGTGTAAATGTTTAAGGGCTAATAAAGTTAACTTTGCAGCAAATTTAAAGGAACTTCTAATATTTCTAAGCTTTCTTTGTAAAGCAGGAAATACAAAATGCAATTAAATTTCTAAGTACAGATTATATTTTGAAACAGTCGTAAAGCATTACGGTTTTGAGGTAGAAACAGTAATAGTAGTAGTTTTAAGGGTATTACAAACAATATATACCCATGAACATGTTTTATACAGAGTCATTGTAAATTAGTTATACTTGTTCAGCTGATGGTAGTGGCGAAGTCGCATCCTTCATTGGCTGGAGTTGAGTTCGTTACTATTCCTAATCGATTCCTGTCTAACTTTAGCCAATCAGAGTCATCAGAATATCTTCCCCACGAAGTAAGTCGCTTGATTGTAGCTGGTCATGCTTTACCGCTGTGAATACCTTAGTTTGATGTCTGTGTAATTATAAAATGGATTGCATGTAAAATTATCTCAAGCTAGAGAGTTCTTGTTCTATATATATATATATATATATATATATATATATATATATATATATATATATATATATATATATATATATAAGAAGACCAGGAGAGGCATATGTTTTGTAACACAGCGTTCTTATGCTTCTCTTAGCCTTTTGATTGGTAGAGAGAAATTCTCGGGTGTAGCATTTACCGGTACACACACTGTCGGTCTGTCTGTCTGTCTGTCTGTCTCTCTCTCTCTCTCTCTCTCTCTCTCTCTCTCTCTCTCTCTCTCTCTCTGTGTGTGTGTTTTCCCTTCAATGTGTTCATAGCTGGATTGTTCTAATTTGTGACAGATTTATGGAGCACTGTGCCAAAGTTGGAGCGAAAGGTTTGTATGGACTAGAAAGAGGAGTATAGGTAAATGCCTTCGTAAAAGGGAAGATACGAATTAGCATATACGCCCAGTATGTGCAGAAACCGAAAACTTGCAAATAAATCGTACAGCTTGTTACGAGAAATTGTGTGAAAGATTATGTTGAGTGTAAAAGAATAAAACGAGTAATTAAGAAAGGAATCTTTTCGGAAGGAAAATTAAATGATGGAGAAGATTTTTTTTTTTTTTTTTTTTTTGCTGCGAATTATAGATATTTCAGTGATTTGTGACCCGTCATGTTAAATAGAAAGATGGTGTATCAACAAATGGGACGGAAATGTGATACTAGTTAGTAGAATGATCACGTGATGACTGAGTGAAGAATAGCTCTCTGATTCACTGGTTTCCTGTGTTTTATGTAGACAGAAGTTTACAGGCTCTCAAGTTTGTTTTCCAAGTTCATGCTGACTGCCAGTGCACACTAATGGATTAAGAAACAAGCTCCAGTGCTCTGTATGCCATGTATGTATAATTGTGAATGGCTCTTGTCATTGATTCGTTGAAAAACATAACATTTTAAATCATCCCTTCCTCATAAGGGATAATATTCTAATAATGTCATTAGTCAAACTGGAGACCTTTTTGTTCTTGCTTTTAATTCGCCCCTTTTAAAAGTACGAACAAACTTGCTCACATGTTGTTATTGAACCACTTTTGTACTTTCATTTTCTTCCTATAAACTGTAATTTTAGGACACTTACGCTGTCTTTTCCTTCTGTTGGCAACAATATTTTGTTCTATGATAGTCATTTGCCTTTAAAGAAGCTAATGCCTATATATAGGTACATTTGATATAAAGTAGAGGCTTTTAATCCCTTCTCAAAAATAAAACAATGTGGATTAAAGTCTCCTATATCTGAAATAAAATTAAAGATATGGAACTCCCGCTTCAGGAGCAAAGCACCGCATGTAAGCTACCGGCCCTTTGTGCTTCTATCGTAATTCTTGGGAGGGGGGGATGAGGAGAGAGATCCGAAAGGCAACGTGATTCAAATGGCGTGCGCAATGATAGATGGAGCCCCTAAATCTTCCTGATCCAATGCATTCGACCATGTCCGAACCTACCCACACGCTTCCAGCGCCTGGGGGTATCTCCTGGAGGGTCCATTTGCAGGCGGACTGTCCCGATTGACGCTAAGGGAAAATCTTAAATTCAGCGCACATCCACCATCAAAGCGCACATCCTCCCTAAACACAGTATCCTGATACTACAGCCGTATAAGAAATGAACAGGTGGTATTACAAATAGGAAATATGGATACCAATTAAGATATTAAATATATTTCCAATATTTTTTTCATAGTTCAAGCCACTAACAACCTGAGTTGTTGAATATTCTAGTTCAGTTTGAAAACATGATACATGTCTTCTTTCTTTCCATATGTTGTTTACTGTAACGTTCACGGGTGCGCCAACTGGCAGGTAAATTACACTTTCCCATTTAACGTTACTAGGGGGGCGGTAGGTCAGGAGGGAGGTGTTCCTACCAAGGTCTGGGTTATCAGGCGGGGTTAGCTTAAGTTAAAATTCGACATGTAGTTCTGGTTAAATAGCGTTTATTCTACAATCTACCCAAAACCAAGAGAAATTATCTATACGAGGACGACTGTGGCTTTTACCTGGCCTAAGGTTCCTGCTCATTGCTTTTTGATGTTCATTCTTGAAGATTATAGACGTGGCCGTCAGAGAATCGGGCGACGCAGATTCTGGTAGCACGTGCGAGACTACTCCCGCCTGGGCCAAAACCCTGGGGTTAAAATGCCGAAACTCTGCCGAAGCAGTGACTGACGCACTGCTTCGTCAGCTATGTCAGCAAGGCTTTCGACCTCCGCCTAACAGCCCAGCATGCTTTGCAAACCTACGTGACCGGATGTCGCGTGTACCGATATTATTCCATCTTCCAAGTATACAATTTTTACCAATTTTGTCTTTTTCAAAAGTGTATCAAAATATTAACGTCACAACCTCCCGCCGCGATAAGAACCACAGCTGTCCTCAGCTGATCACATGACTATATCACAAAAAATTCCCCCCCCCCCAAATATACATGAAATATATACAATAAGATAAATGGGCTAGACAGACAGGAAAATTGAGGACAGGACTACGTGCATAGGGGATAGACAAGGCTAGAAAAATAAAAGGATGCGAGAGAAAAGGGGACTGGGGAGAAACAACAAGGGGGAACACAGAAGCACTCGCCAAGGCACTCGTTCATGGGACTAAACGTTGCTGTCCTCCAGAGCAATTAGGTCCTGAGGAGCACACCACGACATCTTAGAAGCACCTGTACGAGCATCGTCGATCAACCACTTTGCAGAGCTAAAATCTGTTGTGCAGGAAAAGACCAATAAACATAAGTTCGTGGACGACACTGTAGGCAACCATGCGACACAAATTATTTTGTAGCAATACTGCCTGCTTGGCACTGAAACTTCCAAAGACAAGTTCAGGCTGTATATACCTGTAAAGCCGGCCCCACCTCCGAGCAGGATGGAAATACCTGCATGTTAGAAGAAAAAGCACTAGATGCAGTCGCCCGCCTGTGATATTCCTTGAGGCAGAATAAGTCCCACAGCGCCAAAATGAAGGTCTCTGCCGAAAGGGGTGTGTCCTCCCAACAGGAGTCTGGCACGCCGCAGGTTGGAAGGTCCGTCTACGAAGGCGAGTGTCCGTGGGACAAAGAAAGGAGTCCACGTACACAGGAGACTCGATGAAGCGGGAAAGAAACAAAACATAAATTAGTAAGGGTAACAAAATATAAGGGGGGAGAGAGGTAGAAAGGGGAAAAATGCCCAGTACAATAATATTACTACAATATAAATGTCCAATACAATGAGCTCATTACAATATAAATAACTGTGATACATATTCTGTTGACATTTCCTAACTACACGTATCATAATTGGAGCTGACTATACATCAATAATTGCCTTTTTCCTGTACAATAAGCGCCCTCAACTTTCGAAGTTACCTCTCACACAGTTTAGGTAAACCGTCTAAGTCTAATTCCAGTTATTTAAGGATAACTGTAAAGCGGAACAGCGATTAGTATCGAAAAGAATAAAATTAAAGTTAAAAATACAAGTTAAATAAATTTAAAAAAAATGAATGAAAATTTTGGGTGTAAATCTGCATGGCAGAAAATTAAAAGTTTGAACCAAGGCAATGAGCTGAATTTCGATCGTAATCCCGGGTGAACATTCACAGAAAATGAACTGCTGCGTAAGCAATATGTGTCACACAATGCGATTCTGCGAAAGGCGAAGTTTACAGCTGATTACTACGTAAGCAACACACTCGCAGCCAGAGCCATTAGCCGTACGTGACCTTGCTGAAATAACTGAGTAAGCTCTGTGGCTCTGACATACATACCTACTGATCATTATTCGCCTACATTTCTTCCGTACACAATGGAAGCTTATCTGAAACACCAGACATAGATACCTTCAAAACATGTATAACTTTATCTTAAAAAACGCAATTGCTTATCAGAACGTTAGTATACTCTCATCTTCTCTTCACTTCGGGACCTTGCGGTTTGACACCCGTGTGTAATAAAATTCTCTTAAAAATCTATCATCACAATTAAACAATAATATTCACCGTAAACTCACCCACAGAGACCTTGAGGTTTGACACTCCAGAACGAAGTTTACCCATAATCGTCGTCGTCGTCATCATCGTATACATAAAGCTCACACGTCGTCTTACATATAAAACATAACATAAATGATGTTTCTAATACGTCACAACTTCAATCTATAACAATATAATGAAATAAACGGTAATGGCCTTAATCCTAATAACATGGGCGTCCCCGAGTTAAAAGTATAACAATATAATTAACTAAAAGGTACCGGTCATAGCAAATATAAAGTCACATAATTCGAGTAAAGGTGACAATTGTGGCACACACGTGGTCCTGACCACAACACTTACAAATAAGTGCTTACTTCTTTTACAACAAATTAATTATTACTGTTTATTGCAAGGAACACTATTTCCATTTCTTTCTTTCTCTTTCTTTTTTCGGATTTAGTTGCTTACTCTGACTTAAAACAAAAGGTGTTCGCTACTCCATTGGAAACAAAACAAAACAACTATAGAATACTTCCTATGACTGGGAGATGGACAATTGGACTCCCTTAGAGGTTATCCGAGGTTATCCTAGGATTCCCGGGGGCGGCGAAAGCTGACGTCCTTTAGAGTAGCTGATGCGTCGACATCGGAAACCACGTTGTACCAAAGCGGAGTAGATGTTCTTGGATGAAGAAAAAACTTAGATACAGCTACGCCGTAAAATATCTGCAACACAACTCGTAAAACCCGTATAAGTAACATGAAAGAAAATTAATGTCAAGTAACAATTTAAGTCCTGTTTTGTTTCTGGAAATAATGCATAAGTAGCGAGAACACAGCGTTTGTTCGATTAACGCAAGAAGTCTAGTCCATCAAGGGTTACGAATAGCCAGACATTGAATAAATCTGTAAATCTTCGACAGAAACATATAAGGAAAGCAATATGAAGGTAGGATATCAAAGATTCCATTATTCTTTATATGCAAAACAGTGCAAGTGACAGGGAACTGGATAACAGCATGTTTTATGTTCTGTATTAATTACGCAAAGATCACGCGATAAGCTATACAGCCTCTTGTGTCTCAAGTGTCTAAATGGCGTGGTACGTCGTATAGTGGTAAGGTATTTAGAAAAATGTAACAATAAAATAATGCTACTGAAAACGAAGGCATTCTGTAACTTCAATGTAATCACCACAAATATAAACAGTTCAACCCAGGAATGGAGACTCCATTGTAAAATACAAGAGTGAATGGTAATGAAAATCAAAGCACGTACTAACATATACAACATAATATCACATACAATGCAATATAAAGTACATAAAACAATAATACTGGAACAGAAGAAAAAGAACAATTCTGGTAGGAATTGTATAGAATTTTTGGACGTTGTAATCACATAAGCAAGAGGAAGTTTGACATTAACTCATTTAAACAAAAATAAAGCACGTGGAACAGAATACAGAGAAAGCACTCGTGAGGGTTTTGAATGGCATGCACAGCAGAAAGAAGAAAAATTTCGCTGACTCAGGTTGGACTTTGTGCCATGTGAGAAATGATACATGAAACAGGATGTTTGGCGATGCAGATTGCCAACGAAAAATCATTCAGTCCGAGAATTAAATTAAAGGTGAAATATGGTGTGTGACTAACGCGCATAATACAAAAGAAAATGAGGTGTTCTAGGAATTTGAAAGAATATGTGAATTAGTGAAAGAAAAGAAGGAACATTAGTGCAGGATCCAGATGAACTTCAGTGTGAAATGTAGGATTATCCTAAAGTCACATACACAAGGCGGTAAGCAAAGATCTGGTTATCATATACTAGGAAAAGCAGGTTAATACCAAGGATATATTAACAGGGAGGGTAGGAAACACAAAACTCATACTCACAAGATCTAAAACTACATAGCGTACTCAGAACATAGATACAGAAGAGGTAAACATTTATCTTCTGCGTGAGTGCTTACTAACAAAGTAAGAAATAACAAAATGATAAGTGTATACATCAAAGCACCAATATTTCAACATTTTTCTATTAAATATGCCAGGCCAACTATCACCGAAGAACTAATTACAGTATTGGAAAAAAAATAGCATGGGAAGTGTTTATCTACTCGCGAAAAATAGTAACGAGGCACTTCAAAATAAAAATCGAACTTCCTGACGTTCCTGGCCTTAAATGTGCCTAATATGATCATCATTAGAATAAAATGTGCAGCATTTATGTTTGAAGCGAATAAAAAAAAAATACATTCATCTAAGGTCTAGTAATTAAATGTTACTTGTTACTAACGCCAAATGGTTTTCAACAAAAGCAACAACTCATTAAAATCCCGTACAAAATTTACTCCCAATCTAAATTTCATTCAACCTTCAACTTCAATTCAGAAATATGAACTTAATAGACACTAGGAAACTGCAAAAAGAAGTAGTTGTCTAAGACTAAAAGCTGTGACCCCAATAATGATCCCAAAGCATGCAGATAATACAATGCGACATTAGTATTCATAGCTTACCTCAAAGCCTTAGGAAAAAGAAATACATTTATCACATCCATAACATTTATAAGCCTTAAGTACTATAGGAAAAATTATATATCATAATATATACATATTCCAACGTTGCCAAAATATGTAAAAATATTCAAAGGGACTAGTTTCCATTAAAAATGTACTAAATAACCATGGCTTTAAAACTAAAATATTCTATGTTGTATTTTTATATATGTAACAAACATAGTCATCACAGAGTGGCAGATCTGAAAACGTGAAGAATTTCAAACGTGCATATATTCTCATTTTGTTTGTTAAAATAGATCAATGTGTTTGAACCAGTGGCACAAAATAATTTTAGCATTTATTTACGACACTTGCAATTTTCATAATGGGTAATACATCAATTATATAAATAAGTCATTGAATTCTCAAGAAACCGTTTCAGGTGGCAATAAAATATTAACAAGGAATGCTGAAAAATAATGCTACATAGAGGAATCTATACCTAAACATGCTTAAAATGCAGAATGGTATTCATAATATTAAAGATGATTGTAAATTTAAAGTGTCTCTTAACACGCCATGAATATTGCGCTTTTAGTTTAACTTTTCCTTGTAGTAAAACAAAAAGAATAGATACAATTACAAATCACATATGTAGGAATCTGCAATGTTTTAGAAATTGCTGCCATATTGTGAAATTTCTCGTTTTAGGGGAGGAACGGATATAAATCCATACTCATCCTTGTGCAATATTTTGATTACATGTAGGTACTATAAATACAACAAAAAGCAATTTAGGTAAAAACGTACAGCCAATATAAAAAATTAGCTCTTGTGCTGAAAAGTTAAACACGAGTCTAAACACGTTTTACGCAAACCAGATCTACATGTCACTTAGTTATCAAAGGAAGAATAAAATAATCAGTTTCTACAAGAGCATTTGAAGTGGGGTATTTCAGATCATAAAACAGCAAAATATACATATAAGGATAAACTCAGAAACCAGGTATGCGACCGGATCAAATCCCTGAAGGCAAATAACAGGGATGAGTGCCAACCACCAGATTTTACCCCAAAGTGGTGGATCAGCATTTTATAGGTATGGGATCGAACCTTACCTCTCAGGAAAAACAGATGTTAGAGAGGTCAGCGTCTCCGCCAGATGTAGCGTTCACGGTTACGCCAACTGGCAGGAAAATTACACTTCCCCATTTAATGTTACTAGAGGGAGGGGGAAGCTCAGGAGGGAGATGTTCCTACCAAGGTCTGGGTTATCAGGCAGGGTTGGCTTAAGTTAAAATTCGACATGTAGTTCTGGTTAAATAGCGATTATTCTACAATCTACCCAAAACCAAAAGAAATTACCTATACGAGGACAACTGTGGCTTTTACCTGGCCTAAGGTTCCTGCTCCTTGCTTTTTGATGTTCATTCTTGAAGATTATAGACGTGGCCGTCAGAGAATCGGGCGACGCAGATTCTGGTAGCACGTGAGAGACTACTCCTGCCTGGACCAAAACCGTGGGGTTTAAATGCTGAAACTCTGCCGAAGCAGTGACTGATGCACTATGTCAGTAAGGCTTTCGACCTCCGCCTAACAGCCCAGCATGCTTTGCAGACCTACGTTACCGGATGTCGCGTGTACCGATATTATTCCATCTTCCAAGTATACAATTTTTACCAATTTTGTCTTTTTCAAAAGTGTATCAAAATATTAACGTCACAATATAAACTATATAAACATCTAAGCGTTATTTCCATACCATACATGTAAAAATATCCGTAGTGAAAGTATGAAAGTATATATGTTGTCGCGGCGCTGGACATAAACGTTTCGGCACAAATAGATAATAGACGGCGGATAATGTTTTACGAGCTTGCATAAGTAGTCAACGATAACGCGGCGAGTGATCACAAAGCCGGCAAATAATGTTATCTCAGATAAAGGACTCGCCGGCACAGGTGTGTGTGTATATATATGTATATATATATATATATATATATATATGTATGTATATAATATTTAAGCGTTTGCTGTGGTAATTGAATTTGATAAAGGATCAAAGGAATATATAATAATATGTAAGAACATATGCAGATTAGTAATCGGTATTGAAGAGTGTCATAATCGCAGATAAGACTTCTTGTAATTGCTTCAGAAGATTATGCAGATACATGCTAATAAATATCTCGGGTAAATGCAACGGCAGAATGAAGTACGATATATACAACTTTTGATTACTTTCTCTATTGTGTATGGTAAGAGGAGGAACTACTGCATTTCCACCTAGAAATTCGCTACCGCGATTTCAACGAAAAAGCGCGTCATGAGGCCTTCTGAATCCGGGAACAAAGTTCGAGGGAACGCTGTGAGAGAGCGAGACAGAGAGAGCAGGATAAATAAAAACACCCAAAAATAAGACTGTCAAATACGAATCATGTATACATAAACATAATAAAATGTATACCTAATTTACATTAGCCTGTGAAACCATCATTCTCAGTGACGTTTGCATAACTGATAAACCACAAGTGGTAAGACAAATCTTACTACACACAAAACGTATGTATCCTTAAAGCACACAATTCAGGCACACTATATTTTTAAGGGGTTAACTTCTTCCAAAGCTCTTTGATATTGGTTTAAATATTTTAAAATGCTATATCTGTATCTAGTCTTTCCAAGTGGTAACTCGCTATTCGCTGCTTTAAAGGTCATGCAGAAACTTAGAATTCAAAGTGACCTGCTTTTTAAAAATACGACTATCGCTTTAGCCTTCTGTAGTTATTTTATACCTACAGCGAAATGTGTAAATGTGCATTGCACTTTTATATCAGCTAATAAGAAGTAGATCGAAGAATTTTAAGCTTTTGTAAGAATATTTTGTAGTGGAGTGAATAAAGAAATTCATACGAAAACAACTTATCAGATATGTCTTATAATACTCTCTTTTCTTTAGCACACGCAGTTTTGTGTATGAATTCTGAGATGCGCACATAAATTGCTACAAAATGAAGTATTGTAAATGTAATTCGGATTTCGGTTTAAAATTGGGTATCGGAATTCCGTTTATAACCTGTCATTCATTTTCAGTTACTTAAAATACAGGCATCTCTCGAAGTTGCCACGCCTGACACAAACTTGCACGTAAATTCTGTTGAGGCGAACGTTTAGTTTGTCCCTTTGTACCAGTTGGATAACAGAGAAGAGCTGAAATTGTCGTCGGGGGAAATGTTTGGGGCTTTGGGGTTAAGGGCATGGGACTGCAATCAAGTGAGAGTACCGTCTGTGCAAACAGTGCCGAGTTAGAACCTCGTTCTTGCTCTTTCAGACTTGGACCTACCTCTACAAGAGCTCATTTGCATAGACGGTGCTGGCAAGTACTTAGCAGAGGATGATATAGTAGTGCAGGAGCATGCTTCAAAAGGCCGTAATGCGACTTTGAATCTTGTATGACCTTATTTAATTAAAATAGGATACAAGCTATTGGCATTTACTAATTATTAGATTTAACATTATGGTACATAACATTTCAAATTAAAATGAAATATAATAATTCGCTTCTTAAATATCAGCGTTTGAAAAATTGATATCAATGTTTTATCTATCAAATGTAATTTTATCCTACAGTTTTTTTAGATCATATTGTTTTGCAGTTACATAAAATTTAATGAGAATGAAAAGGATTTACCAGATCACGTTCTCATAACATAAAGGATACATTTTGTAATTCTGATGACTCGATCATACAAATAAAAGTGTCACAATTTTTAACAAAATACAAATGGAGTATTTTTCAGGTGAAGTGTTGCCCGAGGTGGAGGAACTTCTTAAAAATATTTCCTTACATCCATAAACTGCGACTGACTTATTTTTATTCTGTATCGATATTACCAATTGCTACAAATTTCAAACAATTTGAATTAATTTTTTATTAGTCATAACCTCATACTTTTAGCGTGCGGTTAATTATCATGGTTGTATTTGCCTAATTTTCTTATGAAACAGAATATGAATAAATTAAAATCAAAGCTCACGTAAAACATCCTAATTGATAAAATTTGAAAATTTAAAGCTGTTAAATGCAATATACTGTTATTCTGCTATAATTCTTTGCAATGAAGGATTAAATTTTGTGTAATGTTAAAATTGTTCCTGAAAAAGTAATATATTTAACAGTTTTAGCCTTATAAATGTCCAGCATATCTTGAATTATTAAGGTGTTTAAGTCAAAACTATATTTGATAGCAAGAGAGGCTCTTGGGGACTCTTGATACCTCAAAGAATGTAAACTGAGAATTTGAAAGAAACAGAACCAAAATTGTACCATTGAAAACATTTTAAATTGGCAAAAATGAAAAAAGAGAAAAATGGAAATAGGTGAACTTCCACGCAATAATGTCGCTCATAAAACATTATTTTATTGACTGTAGGGGTACTAGCGCAAATTCATCCTAATTATACAACGTTTATGCACTTTTTGTACAAGTGTTTTACAAATTACATTCTTAGAAATTTGTTATACTTTTGAAAGCTTCAACGAAATTTCGTATTTGCTTTGTCATTTTTAATATTTCACCAGAAACACCTACATGTCTTTGAGGCCCCCTAAATTCAATAAGAAAACGTTTTGATGTACATGATCCTTGTACGTACATATATCTATGAACAGCATACCACCAAAACGAAATGTTCAGTAATACCAAACTTTAAAGTTCATTTTTTAAAGATGTAACAAGATGATGTTCAGTTAATTTCTCGCCAACCAAACTACGTTCCCACATATGGTTGGTATTTTTATTTCTCTGAAAAATTACTAAAGATTT
The DNA here is from genome assembly GCA_030765055.1 of Mantis religiosa. Classification (NCBI taxonomy): domain Eukaryota; kingdom Metazoa; phylum Arthropoda; class Insecta; order Mantodea; family Mantidae; genus Mantis; species Mantis religiosa. Next base: position 301,394,663 of record CM060950.1, on the reverse strand, counting down.
GTATTAAAATATCGTATCTTTAAAATATTTTGACAAAATTGGTGTCTTATGAGGCTTTTCCCTGAGAATAGCCAATGAGGTTCTCTTCAATCGCGAGAATTTTTGTGTAATTTTGCATACTGGGTAAATCTAAAGAGCTAGACGAACCTTTACTTAAGAAAATTGTAGATATCGTTAATAAACATCTACAATTTATTTCAAATGAGGTTCTTTTGTCATCAGCCATTTCCGAGTTATCCATTAATTTTCGTTCAAAATTGTGAACACTTGGTCTGTCTTTCCTCCCGAAGTGTTGTATATTGAGTTGTCTCTCCCTATATCAAGGAACAAGTGTGGGATTTAAAGACCAGTTTACAGCTTTTAAATATTTAACCATTTATTTGTTTTCTATCTCTCTTGTATCTACAAAGAAATTTGTAATAAAACTGTATTTGTAAAGCTTTACCACGATTTGCATGAAGTAAGCTGTCGGGAAAATAGTTTGCAGACAGGTATGAGTAGAGTACCTACAAGGGTGTCAAGAAGTTCCCCTCACCTTCTGGCCACGAAAGTAGACAAACCTAGTAAAATGGATGGGAAACCGGTGCTACTTAATGTGTGTATGTGTGTCAAAGGTATGAAGGTAAGGGACTACTCTGTTCACATCTTTGTAGTAATGCTGCCCTGGTCTATCTATTACAGGAGCTATATAAAAATTAACAATGGTGATTAGAGAAATTAATGTGAATTTTAACACAGAGTTTGTAATAATTTGCTGTTTCCAACATGTGAAGGCTGGTCATTTTCCAGGGCTGCAAAACTTGCTTTTATAATTGAATATAAGTTTCGGTGTTATGAGACGAATACAATATTTTCTCTGCCTTGCGTAATCGGAAGATAAATTAAAAGCGTAAAATAAGCCCTTTTAGTTCATTTTTAAAATAAATTATATACCTTGTATTTGTGTTTTGTTTGAGGATACGTATACCGAAATCATCCTGCGAGGTAGTTATGCAACAATGTAGAACGCAACAATGAATTAGCGAACAGAAGCTACTTGATACGTATGAATTTAATGAGATTATTACGACTGGCTTCCTGAATACCTGGCTGTGTGGTAACCATGGTAACTGGAAGGTCGACAAGGGGCGCTCTAAAACTGCCCTGGCGGCAGAGGAACCCCAATAAACGGTGTTTGCACTGCCACCTGTATGACATTCTGTGTAAATATATGCAGTACTATAAACGAATCTGCTTATCTGTGTGTACCGTACCTAAGCTAAGTGCAGGGGCACAAGTTTCGGAATTAATATGTAGGGCGCTGCAATGGAACACCGGAAAGCGTGCAAGTTAGGTTTATGAGAACTAAAAGCGGGGTATATCCACGGAAACTGCGGCCCGGATTATGTCCGAGCGTACTTTGTCATCTGTAATTTCATGAACAGTCTATAAATGTGTATGGAGCTTCGTATTTCTATTCAGCATCTCAAAGCTCTTGAAATCTTGGCAAAAAGAAAAATAACGCAATAACGTTTCTTTGTAATGGTGAGTTGGAATGGAAGAGTTGTGTTCGATCTTCGTGCCTCTTACTTGGAAGGTTCTGAAGTATCACGTTTTGTACTTGGCGAAATTTTCGATTTTAAATTTTCGCGCGCGCTTTTCTTTGGCTTCAGGGGCCTCAAAAGAAGTATTTCCCGTGAAATACCGACTTCTAATTCTTGGGAGAACGCAATATTTCCTCTACCTTTCTTACTTAGCAAGAGGAAGTAGTACATAGTACATTGGAACACAAATATCGTAAATTAGAGAACGAGGAAGACTTTGAAAATACGAAATGAAGTCGAAAAACTACATAAAATGCCGAACATGCCATGTTCTATACATATAAACCTGCGATACGTGTAAACCCGAACCATTTCAATGGGCCATAACTTTTGAACCAATAATAGGACACACGTGCAACTTTGGAAGAATATAATACACAATTGCGAAATTACATTACACTGTCTATATCTCAGAGAAAATGTTGGAAGTTTCCTGCACCAGCATCTGTGCATGCTTGCACTCGTCTCAGCATATTATCTGAAGTTTTACGGAGAGTATCCTCGCCAATGTTACTTATTTCGGTTCGTATGGATTCCTTGAGAACATCAATTGTCCGTGGCCTATTCTTGTACACTATTTTTAGATGCCCCCACAAGAAAAATTCCAGTGAGGTTGGGTCGGGGATATGGGGACCCACAGACCCTTTGAGATTATTCGATTATCAAAGAAACTGGTTACAAGTTCCATGGTGTCATTAGATGTATGGCACGTTGCTCCATCTTGCTGGGAATAACCTTCTCTCAATTAGATATCATCCAGCTGCTCCACAAATGTCTTGAAGATATCCATATAAACTTGAGTATCTACAGTCGTATCAAAGAAAATGGGACCAACGATCCATAGAGGCTGGTACATTTTTTCTGAGATGTAAATAGTGTAGTGCAATCTCCCAATTGTGTAATATATTCTCCCAAATTTGCACGTGTGTCCTATTATTGGTTAAGAAGTTACGGCCTGTTGAAGTGGCTCAGGTTTATGTGGATCGCACTAGCCAAACCCCGTGTACTAGCCAAATGGAATCAGGAGTGAAATTCGATGTTAATTTAGTTTACTTGTGTGCGTCTATATAAATGTGGCAAGTGCATCATTGAAGCACGTAAGAAGCGTTTGAAAGTTGGACATTGGGTTAGTATTTTCCACTTCTAATATTCTTTAATGCACATTCTTTAATGCTCTTCGTATGGGTACTGGACACTATTTCTCCGACAAAAAAAGAATATATGGCGGCGGAAATTACTGCTACTAATAGTTCTTGAATATGAAGATTCCCTTAGCAAATTTAACCCCATGTTACTTGACGTACAGTTTGTAGAAATTGTTTTAATTAACATTTAGTTGTAAGTTCAGTAAGCCTAGGGAAATGTATAGTAGGGCGTAGGCTTAAGCGACAGTCAAGTCTTTTGATGTAATAACTTTGAAATTACCTTACCGTATAAGAAAATTATAAAATATTTGAAAATTAAACAAATAAGAATAAATATCTCATCCTTTACCCAATAAAACTTCATTTAAAATATTATATGCTTTAATGACATACAGTTTTTGTTTAGTTACGCAAAAGTAATTCAGAATGAAGGGGAACGCTTTTCTGTTCCCAGAAAAAATAGATAAATTTCTCATTAAAATGCATTATTTATGTTTCCATTAATTAACTTTTGATGAATATATCTTAATTTCAGTGTTTATAATCAAAGAAAAATTAATAAAAAGTAATACAATAAAAGCTAAAAGTAATTAATATACGTTATGCAGTGATTGCTCAAATAATAAAATAAAATGGAACAGAATAGTCTAACGAAAACAAAGTTACTTGACTTAACTTATTGCATGATTTAATAAGCGTATTTAATTTAAATAAACGTCTGTATGATGCTTTTGTGTTAAGGATACTATTTTAAACAATGGAGAACGTTTGTAACATTTCAGTTCTAAATTTCGGAATAAAGATGGATTGTGGAAACCACTAAAATCAACTTCTGGAACAACATTTTCTGACGTATATTTATATAATCAATTATAGTAATTTAACAATTTGAATAAAAAATACTAACAAGTTACATTTTCGTTAAATGCATAATATTTCTATTGTAAATTTCGTAAGAGTATTATTGTAAAATAAAATTAATCGAAGCCACATTAGAGAAAATAAAAATTTTCAGAACGTTATCCAAAGTAAATGGTAGCTGGTAGAAGTAAGAAGCAAGAAAAAATGGTGCAAAAGCAAGTTCGCTATTTAACCGATTTTTCTTGAGTTATGCTCCTCTCTCTCTCTCTCTCTCTCTCTCTCTCTCTCTCTCTCTCTCTCTCTCTCTCTCTCTCTCTCTCTCTCTCTCTCTCTCTCTCTCTCTCCTATATAATATATAAATGTTCATAAACATAGCTTTTTGGGTTTAGGTGACCTCTGGTGAAATCTCAACGCTGAATTTTTTAGAGGAATGTGATATTCTCTCTGCTAACTGCTCAGTGCGGTAGGAAAAAAGTATTAGACTAAAGTCCTTGTCTGAATCAAGTTGGAAGTTCGGTATTTGTTATGCTTCAGTTTTGAGTTGCTATTTGCTGTTAACTTTATACGTCTAGACCAACTAGACCGCTTGGCTCTCACCAAGGCGGCCCGGGTTCGATCCCAGGCGACCGCAAAATGAGATATGTGGTGGACAACACGGCGTTGGGGCGGGTTTTCTCCGGGACCTCCGGTTTCCCCCGCCATCTCATTCCACCGGTGCTCCATCTTCATCTCATGCATCATCAGTGTCACCGCCTGCGGTGCCGTATGTAGTAAAAGCGGGCGTTAAACACTACACACTAGACCAACTAAACTGTTTATTTAAATATTCTTGCATTTATTTTCATCACATTCAGCTTTCATATTGCATTTGAATCATACTGAATGACCGATTTTGATGGTTTAGTTTTATAATTGCGTGCTTATACAGAATGCCCTTCAGTAACAGCCAAGCATATTTCTATTTTACCATTTCTCTATTACATTTCCTTCAGCATTTTGTGATATACAAAAGGCTGATTTCTTAAAACTTATACATTCTTCTGTAAATGTAAAGTTATTTTAATTTTTTAAATTTTATTTTAATTGTTATATTTTATGAAATGAGAAAAATATTTCTTTAAAAGAAGGTGTCTTTGGAATGTGATACCATTAAAATAAGTTGACTTTAGCCTAATTGTATTTTTAATTGTGATTTTTAGAACTGAAGTAGTCATATTTTTACTTAAATAGAAAACGCAAAACTCAGCAATAGTTTGTAATAAAGTTTTCCTCGAAGAGGAGATAAGACCGGAAGTTAATTCCTTTTTTGTTTGAAAATCATGGTATGTTTAATAAAGAGTGAAGAATATATTAAACAGTAGTTTCGAATTTTCTAAAAATAAAATCCTGTAAGTTCATAGGTTGTTATGCACGATATAGAAGCTGCAACATTAAAAGGGGGGCGGGAAATACCTATATGCTCAAAGGTTTGATAATAGCCTAATGTTTAAAAAAAAGTTTATACATTTGTGCGATTTTTTTCAAAACAGTTAAATAATGATTAAAATTCCGTTACAATTTAACTGCGGTAATTACTGAAATTATTCCTAAAATTTGCATATGTATATGTTACATCACGGTATTAGTATGCTCACAACACACTGAAAATGTTTCGAGGTAATGAGCTTTCCATTTATGTACCCAAAGATTGAATTACCGATAAGCTTCCTTTATTTGTTTTACAAAGTTAATTGAAAACTTCTCTGTTGCTTCTTTGAAAATGATCTTATTCCAGAGTTTTTATATGCTAATCGAACGCAGAATTACTTTTAGACCAAAGAAAATATCAGCATCCATCTCTCTCAATGGATGCTGACAAAGAAGGAAGAATAGAGAAAAGAATACAAAAGCCGTAAGACAAGAGAGAAACGAAAGTTTGTTACGTCATAACCACTCTAGAGCCTTCCTTTGTTTCTTCTCGAAAGCCGTAGTGGGTGGGAGAGATACAAAACAATAACCGTTCTCTACTTGCAATTTGGAAGGAAACGGCAGAAAATAGCAAGTCTTCATTAATTTGACTCCTATTCTGTATAATGTTCTGCTCTTTCTTCATTGGCAACGTTTAATTCCGCTGAAATCAATTTCCACCTCCACAGATTTGCAATTTATATTAAAAGCTTTCCGCTGTTTGCAAACAAAAGCAACTTAAGGCTGAAGTAACTGAATCATTACTTGGTTTGAAAGGGCTGCGGGTGTAGTGCAACAGAAATAATGGAAACCAGAAAAACAACAGGGTCCATTTCAGGGATTTCGGCATACAATACAGATGTCGAACTGAGCATAAAGACTTAATTGAAAACATCTTGACATCTTCAGTAGAAAAAAAAACGCGATAGCCTTCACTACGTTTATTTACACAGACGTTCTGCAAATAATTCTTAACAAGCTTTGTTATTTTGTCTGGTTTCGATTGATAATTGTCGCGGACCCATTATTTACGATAGGCAGCGATGCGCATAAAAGGTTCGGCACAGATAGATAACAGACAGATAGTGTATCACGGAAATAAATAGCTTGCATAAGAAGATAAACATTGCGCTGAGATGAAAGGCACGCCAAAACAGATAAAGTTACAACATATTGGTAACATCTTGATTGATGGAGAGCTTTCGGTTTTTTTTATTGTTCTGGCACAGTCTGGTATTATCAGTGGAGGTATTTAAGGAAGCGACGACTCGCCAAGGGGGAGTCGTAAACAGTTAGTCGTAAAAACAGGTGCTGTAACAGGAGTGTTGTAAACAGATGTAATCAGAACGGTGTGGTCATCTACCTTCGTAGATCATGATTGTGTATGTGACGTAATTCTGCTTCTGTTAGAATTGGACAGAGTGTATTTCTACGGAAATAAATAATATTTCAAATTTCTGCAAATTGGACTTTTAATCGTACGAACCCGCAAAGTCACAATATTCTTTTGAAAGCTTTTCCCAGAAATGGATTTAATACACATTTTGAAGTAGCTATACAGGAAACTATAAAAGGCTACAACAACACTAAAATGTTTGAGTAGCAGGTCGGTGCATGCTGTTCTTTATATTTTATAGTAGGACTCCGTAGAATAAAAGAATGACATTGTAAGGCAATGTTAAAATATCGGCAAATGTAAGCATTTGCGGGTGTTTAGAAAATGTGCAATGCCATCATAAAAAGTAACACGTCTTACATACTTTTAAGCTAAATAAAATTCAGAATGGCTTCACAGTTTACTGATGAAAAATTCAAGGATTGCGTACTTTGTCATACAGATATCTAATTCGCCTTAATCAAGTTTGTTAGTTAGTTTTTATAGTGGGACAAATAAGTAACGCTTATTACGTAAAAATCTATTTGGAATGGGTGAATTTTGAGCACTTTCACATGGCTTTTTAATGGGATTTAACTTCGTAAACAATGTATATTTTTCAGACATCGTTTTTTCTTTTCCTACTGCGTTTCTGTTAACTACAGCAACTATTGCATTGTAAACATGATGTCTATATTTCATTGGAAAATACACATTTCGAGGCTCGGATTTAAATATAGCCTATTTAGCAAAAGATCCTTTGGGGGTGCCTGTATATGTGAAGAGCATAAGCAAGTGAATACCTAATGTTTCCATAATTTTGATTTTCCAAAAATGATCAACAGCTTTTAATAAAATACTCTAAATTGTATAGTATTTCCATGAAAAAAAATTGCATGTTCTGTATTTTCTGGACCAAGGCTGTGAAATTGTGTTCATTCTTATCTTGTGGCTCCGTTGTGTTCATTCTAACTGCATATAATTGGTCAATAGTAAGAGATACTGTGACTTTGTGGGTTCGTGAAATGAAAAGTCCAATTGCACCACTCAAAAATGTTCTTTATTTCCACCGACTTACAGTTGAACACTTGCCAGTTACACAGAATTACGTAATGCACACAATTACGATTCACCAGTTCGTCCGTTAAAGTTCCACTTGCACTCGTAATTACGTCAACTCCTCCGACGCACGTACGCAGTCCTTACCCTCACTGGGCGCTCCTCACAACTCGGCAAGAACTGAGTGACCTCCAGCCCGACGTGTTGCTTATATAGGGTCAGCTGGCCAATCTAGAAGTTTCCAGATTAGACGAAACAACCCGCACGTTCGAGAACCTAGGGGGAGGGTAAAGAGACGACTCAGTAGCCCGCAATCCCTCTTCTATCATTCCTTCAGTTAGTCACAGGAGACAAATGAGTGGGTGTGGTATGGCCTCTGGTCCCTTCTCAGCTGTAGTTTGTTGTGCTTCCCGATAATTGGGTGACAATACAAAATCGCACAACACAAAAATCGTGCACCTTCGTAAACGACTTACTTATGCTTTTACTTACCTTACGATAATCTCAGGGTATTGAATTCCATTAGAATATTTATTGTAAAATTCTACTGAAATACACGTTTTGAGCTCCTTTGACTCTACATACCATTTTAGAATGCGGCCCCGGTACGTGTGCATGTGTATGCGTGCACGCTCACCGGAAAGTGGATTAAATATCAAACTTCAGCACTTCTCCAGCATTTTCCATCCGAAGGACACGAAGATTTTCATGAAAAGCCCTCACTGTCAAACGACATTTACACGAGAGATTTTTAAAAACGGTTGTAATTTTCTCAAAAATCCTCTAAATACTAATATTGGAATACCGTATATTGATATCTTCATGTCAAACGAAATGTGTAACTTTAATTTTCTGTGACAGTGAAAGTGAAAGTGACAGCTTGTTCTTTCGGATGATATAGCATAGCATGAGTGGTAAACCATAAGAGATGGACAAAATATTTCTATAGACAAAAATGTATTCCTTTAAACTGATACGATTTAATTCGAATCAACATTTTTATGGAGATATTCTATTTTTCGAGCTATTCCTTATTTGGTTTTAAATTTCAAATATTTATATTTTTGTGAAGTAGGAAGTCCTTATTCATTTTATGTGCCAGCCATGCAAAGAATATGGAATACAAAAGCCATGAAATATCAAAGTCATCACATAGACAGTTCTCAAATTGACTACCGCTTAAGGCTACTTTATTCTCTTATTCTCATTGTAGCTGTAAGGAAACCTTACGTGGAGTGTTTCCATAACTTTTTATCTGGAATAACATGAACTGCATTGAACAACATTCATGCTTTTCATATGTTTTGCGAGTCGAAAAAATTGTATGTCTTATATATTTTATGTTATTTATTTGTTTTTGTTGACGTTAGACATTTCATATATAGTGTTTGGTTATTTTTTCAAAATATTAGACGTATATATTTTCATCTGTCTCTGTTTCCTTTCGTTCTTTTTTCTTTTTCTCGTGGTCTCAAAAGTTCATACGTTCTAAACAAACACATAGCGCTCCGCTTCTTAAAAATATGACTGTCGTGGTACCTAATGAATCCTTCTTACAGCTACAATGAAACATGCCAGTGTGTAAATGAAGGAATTAACAAGTGATAAAAGAATGAAACACAGGTTCCTTTTAGTGATCAGGCACACTGTGCATAGCTACTTAATATCTCTATTTTGGTTCAAGCTAGTGTATCGTATACACCCTAATATTAATTAAGAGTATTTATTCACAATCGAAGATTATGAAGAACTTCTGTTGCAGTTAGATATCTGTGTTTAAAGGTAATTAAATTCTGAAGAAGAATTCTGAAGTTTTGTGAATGTACTGGTTGCCTTCATATTATAACACTCTGATCTTACATTCAAGTCTGTCCATAAATTAGCGGTGCAATTCTTGAAACGTAATTTTTCTTTCGTTTCTGATAACCACGAAAAAAATAAATAGTGTGTACGTAATAATCGAGATAAATAAACAGTAATACTGGTTAAAATCAATTTCATATTTTTGATATTGCGCAAATGTATTAATACTTAGTTACAATATTTAGAGCATACTTAGACACATGGCTTCAAATGCCAGAAGGCTAAGATTAGACGATTGTTGCAATTGCAAGTAATTTAACTGGTCCCACAATCAGTATTCCTCTTTGCTAGAAAACCCATTAGCTTTATAAGGATTTTCTTAAAAAGGGTTGGCATTAGGATAAATGATGAAGCAGCTATATGTAACGGAGCTAGAGCACCTCACGTTGGCCATCCACTATGTTCCTTTGTAGTTCAGAGATGAGAGCGAGACTTGAAGAGCGACCAGCTCCAGAAGGCCACATGCGTGACCTCGGACGGGGTTTTTAATGATTTCAGATTAAACGCATTCGTCACCGTTCAAGCCTGCCCACAAATCCCGACCCCAGTATTTCGATACCAGGGAGAAAACTTCACCTTAACGCTCCGAACACCATTGTGTGGTACTTTATCCACGTAATTGATTATGATGATAAAGGAGATTAAAAGTACTTTAAATGGACAGAAGAGATCATGGTAAAATAGGAACCACCCCAGCATTCACCTACCGACCGAAAGGAACTACGAAAAACCCGAGGGAACCAAATTCCTGATTTCTCGAATTAATTCAGCACTTTCCGAATTCGAGCCTTACAAGTTACCGCGTAATTATCTCGCTGCGTAAGTTGTTATTGCAGACAATTAATACGATTTAATCTGGTAGTACTTACATATCAGCAGAAACCGAGTACCCCGTTGTCGACTGCTTTGTTTGGGGGGAGGAGCCCTCGGCATCATAGGCTCTCCAGACAGACCTATAGAACACAGGTTTTTCATTTCGGACATGTTTGACTTCAAATGGATTCGTCATGTTTGTCAAATGTTACTCTATGCATAATTAAAAGCAATTTTGATGGACGTTTTGGAGCTAAATGGGCCAACTTTTCATTTTACTTTCCATTTTACTGATGAATCCAATATTGCAAAAAATCTGCTCGGCTTTTCTACTATCAGCAAAATGGTAGGCAATTTTGCTCGTTATTTTAAAGGCTTACTGATTCTAAGCGTAGCTTTTCTTATTTCCTCTGATGACATAAATTGATGAAAACAGAAGTATATAGCTGCCTCTCCGAAATAAGTTGTTCAAAGTAAGCTTACCCTTTTATTTCAGGATATATTAAAGAAGCATTTGTTATTTTGCTTCTCAAAAGAAATGCAAAAAGTGTGAAAAATGTTGTGGTACTTCGGTATTTAGGCGAAAATGCTTTTATTAATTTAACTTTGCATTTGACTCCATATTTTACCATTCTCCACAGTTGACAGTTGTTCAAAAATAGGTGGATGTTTCGAAAGCACACCTCCTCGGTATAGGTTTGCCTGTCATTTAGGAGATACCGAGTTAATAGTGAAATAGCTAGATAATTCTGTTTTCTGTTATCCTCGGAAGGGTAATTTGTATATTTAAGCTCTATGATCTTGGAGTCATTTAAACATCACTCTACCCATTTCACTTCCGACCTGGTTTGCCTAGTTTAAAGACGTTAATTTTAATAAACTTTGATTATATCTTCTATGAAGTCCTGCCTTGTTTCAGTTGAAATATGTCTTCTTTTTGTAATATTTTAATGGAAAAAGCTTAACTATCTTATAAATGATTTCCAGGTAGGAACTTCCAGCAATTTGCTGAAGAGTAAAAGTCCCTCCCTGAATCTTGAGGGCAACTTCGCGCATCCGGAAACAAATGAAGATTTAATGAAACTGCTACTCTTTTTTTCACATTCCTTTAACTAGTAATAAAATGAAGAGTAATTCTGTTTTGAATGACCGTTCTCCAGTTACATGGATCTTTTTTATTATTATGAAAACTGCGCTGTGAAAGGATTCCCGCGATGATAAATTGCATACTGCACAAATTTAGCGGATTTTAATATCATTAACAAGGAGAATGATAGCGAGCACACCTCTATAGAGAAACTTTGCTATCAATAGCTATGTATTTCCTTGTAGAGAAATATAACTATGTAAATAGTTCACTTCTTTCGATGAGAAACTAAGTCGTGATAGTACAGTTTAAATAATAGTGGGACAAACTACCTATTGCCTAATTTTCATGCCTAGGAAAATCTCATGGAAAATAATAGACGATATAAAGTTTATTCTGATTGGGTTTAAAACAAATTCAAATAGCAAGCAGCGGGATTAAAATATTATCCCAGGATTCACGCTGCGAGTGCCACATGCTGGTTGGATTTTCCCACCGTAGGTTTCCAATACCTTTGTCCAGATTGTTTAAATGATACGGATGTCGTACTAAGGGGATGCAAATCTTAGTACGGATAGTATACAGTGTATAACTTCTCCCAAATTCTTAAGTTATAAGAACACAATTTTTGTTCTGTTTGGCCAATGACTATTAGTTTTAAAGAGGATGAAAGTAAATGTAAAGGTAGTCTTTTATTGGGTATATTCAGAATACTGTATGATTATAAATAAGGATTTTCGTAATATGTTGGAGATATGATATGTAACTTTTCCAAGCTCCTATATTATACGCATTACACAGTATTAAACATAAATTAACGTCCTCCAAATTAGATCATTTCGGACGATGAATGAAATGGGTGAAATGATACCCAAATGAGCCACGGATCTATAGAGCTTAAGAATTATGATATCTTTGAGAATATCCCCGGAAAAGCCCTTATACGTTTAACTCACCTGACCTATATTCGAACTCGGGACCTCTTAACACACCTGAGAGGAAACCTCATGCTCAGAAGAAGTTTCCTCACAAATATACTTATGCATATTTGTATGAATATTTCTATATATAAAAACATATACGAACAGGCAATGTAATTGTGATCTTCTGTAGGCTGAAGAAGAGCCCTAGGTGCTTAAATCGTTCTGAAAGTTATCAAGGTAAGGGAACACCACGGTAAAAATCTATCCGGGCAACTAGCTGTAACCCAGGTTCGAAATCTACCCCTACATCACAAAGGCCTAAGCCCTACATTGCTATAAAATTAGTTTGTCTTGAACTCAAGTTTATAAAATAAGTAATACTTTGTTCGTCTTATAATAATCTTATGCAATAAATTTAAACTGTGTAAATTGTTTTTGTATCTTGTCCTGATAATGAATTCAGTTGTGACAGGTTTTTGTTTTTATGGTTGAAAGTCCTATAGTACAGCAATTGTTTGTATATCTCTTGTTTATAGTTAGCACTTTTTCCCTAAATGTGTCTTCATCTATTGGTGTGAATGCAGCAGATAAAATAAAAGCCTAACGCAATCCACACTTGGATCGCTGCGTTCTGTTTTGTAACGCGATCTCATGTAATCGCAGGCAAATCCAATCTATCGCATGCTAGCCTCCATGACTAAACCAAGATTTCCCATTATCATTCCATGCACGCATCACGTTCAGGGTGAGCAACCTTTCCGCTCCAGTCGCCTCTCTGACGTCACAGGGTAGCGTTTCCATAGCTACAACTCAGAATGGCTGACGAAACGTTGCCTTTCCTCGGTATCATGATACGGTGTCGAAGCTGTGATCTCTGGAGCTGATGACGAGCAGAGCTAATGCACCAAAATACGTGCAGGTGTAAATACACTGTCGATTTGCCTTGGGATGTGCCTCTGATGCAGCAATGTTAACTGCATGTGACATATAAACAACATGACACGCCGTGAACCTGTTTCAAATCATTTTAGTTTTATAAATGCATGTATTAATGTAACATTTTAGAGAATAAATTATAAACTAAACTTCGCTTATATAATTCCAATAGCAAAGTTGTAAGAAAACTTCCAATTTTTTTTTTTTTTTTTTTTTTTTTTTTTTTTTTTTTGCATTCTCTATAAAGTACACGCAAGGTGGAGTAGGTATTGCTTCAGCGCGCGTGCATGTGCGTGTGCTCAAATGATTTCGATTAAAATTAGTAAAGATACATTACAAATAACTGTATACTGAATTTTTTGGGAGTAGCCTGAAATAGTGCCAGCTTCTTCGGCAGAAAATTTGTATAACTGGTAACTGATACACAAAAACGTACTATGCAAAATATGGAAGATAAATTTATTTCAAAAGACTTTTTCATGACTTTATTAAGTTCTGAGGTATCCGTTGTAATATATTTGAATTCTCCAAAAGCACTGTTTTAAGTACTGTGATTATTCAGTTGTTTCACGCGATGTAATGGATATCGTGACTAATTTTTAGACTTCTGAATGTCAGTGTGCAAACATATTTTATTCGTCCTTATATCTACAAAGAAATTCTTAGTGAAATTATTTTGCAAATATGTGTCTCGATTAACATGAAGTGGATAAAAAGTGTATGAAATAAATGGCGATATTATGTTTACTTCTCACCTTTTTGAAGATACTCTTGGTTTCATATTTTTGAGAGCGTCGCCAATTTTGTAACTTCTTCCGTGCTTGTTTTGAAAGTGGCTTGAAATGTATTTAGTAGGGAATAGTTTCCCTAGTACTCAAAATTTCTGTGAAGACCCGTCTTAATCCTTTGGAATAAAAACGTCAAATTTCAAATTATGGATGTTGTCTTCTGAATTTTCGGCAATACCTCTATTTTTGCATAACTAATTTTTGTTATTCGCGAGATTGTTACACATTATGTAAAAAAATAATAAATAAATAAAATAATTTTAAGTACCAGAAACGAAAATTGGGTTTGATTCTTCTCCAAAATGTATAAGAACAATAAAACGAAAACGTTAAGAAAATAGAACAAACCAAACTACACTATCATTGTGCTGTTAATTTTAGTACTACTTAGAACGAAACTTTAAAGAGGAAAGTAGCAGTGTCTGAAATTAATTAATGTTTGTATATTTAAATATTTGTTTTTCTTTTTTGCACTCTCTGCAGCTTTCATTCAAGATATACATTCCATTATAAAAGGAGTGAGTTTTTTTTAATCTTTTAAAAAAGATAATTCATGAATCTTGACTTCACGTGCCTTAAACGGCGTCTGGATCAAATGTGAAATTTGTTATTTGCTGGCCCTGGATTTCGAGTTAGCTTACATAAGACAGGTAACACGTTTTAATTTTCCGATGGTGCTTAATGTATTCTTTGTATATGTGGATAGGGAATGAAAGTTTATTTCGATCAGCAAGTGATAATTAGTAAGAATAATTTGTAGAAGAATGAGTAGAGAAAGCCATGCCAATGAATCACTCAGAATTTAGGATTGCACCACTCTTGACTTGTAAATTCGCCTTATTATATTTAAAGATACAAAGGCTATTTCTAAAACAAGTAATACAATTTGGTTACGATTAATAGCATTTAAGAATTATATTGTATAGAGATATTTTTATGTAATAAAACTTTCAAGGCATAATGAACACTATTAATATATTGTATGCTAAAACGACTGACCAAAGGCATAAAGAAAAAGCTCAAGAGGCTATCATCTGAGGAGTCTCTGGGACACCTTAAAGTAAGGCAAACATCAAATGTTTCGCTAGGCATACATTCCATTTAAATTTGCAATCAGTAAACAAACGTAAATTGTTGCACAATTTTCAGTACTTGTTAAGCTTTAGAACTGAAGATAGTCACTGCAAATTGTTCAGTATTTGCTCCTGCACTAAACAAATTCTTGCTGACATATGTACGTTTTTAATGCTCAGCAGATTCAAAAACGGAACTAAAAGGAATGCTATTTGCAGACTCGTTCCAGAACAGCGGTTTTATGTGAGCTACTGCTGGGTAGAAGTATGCGTTTTACCAAATAAAATAGCATTGTAATATTATATAACTAAATGGGAACAATCAAGTTTGCATTATCCTAAGAAACGGTTGTATGATGAATTACAAAAGTAATTCACTTTCAACAATACTAAGGCAATGACAGCCCAACTCGAACATATGTGATCAGAAGAGCATTTTCACATTAGTTCAGTTTCAAGATGCATTTATAGTTCAACCATAGTTTGTTTTGCCAGGTTGGTAATAACGGCAAACATATTTGTATAAATTTAGAACCTCTGTTTTCATTCCTGTACCACAAAATCGAGCGTTTAACTCGTAAAATGGTTTGTTGGTATACATGTAATATGTTGCTTTGAATGTATTGTTACATCACAGGAATAAATTCCTGTTCTAGCGCACTAACTCAAGTATACTTCAACCAATTTGTTCCTCGACAGAAACAAAGAGCCATGTGTTTAACTTAGATTTAAACCGGTTTCCGTAAAATGAAACTTCAATTGAATCTCTTTTTATACGTTATTCACTTCCACGTTTTTTTTTTTTTTCGCAAATAGACGTTAATTATTTTAGTTCTCCAACGTTGTACATTAATATTTAGCTCAGTTAAATTGTAGGTCTATCGGTCGTAGGTTTTCTCGCTAATACGTGAAGTATGAATCACACTAAGTGATAATTACAACAAATATGCTATTATATATCTGCTAAATAAATCAATAAAGAAGGAGAAATCCAAAAGAAAGACCATGTAAATAGGTTTAAAATATATGAACATATCCAAAGATATTCATTTATATATGTAATTGAGCTTAGTTAAAATGTATAATCATTTTTCTGTAGCTACTAAACATAAATTATAATTTGAATGTAAGATAATGTTTAAAAGAGAGCTAAAAATCGTGCTTCCACCCATTACTAGGGAGAATAGATTGCTGCAAAACTGAGATAATATGACTACTGTAAACATACGATGGGTTGAGAGACTTGGAAATACTATGTTAAAAGCTCTATACATGGGGTAAAATGCATCATTGTTGATCTAATTTTCAAGAGTTCATTATTTATTGTTTTCATCGAAGTGATTAAAACTATTATTATTATTATTATTATTATTATTATTATTATTATTATTATTATTATTATTATTATTATTATTATTATTATTATTATTATTATTATTATTATTATTATTATTATTATTATTATTATTATTATTATTATTATTATTATTATTATTATTGTTATTGTTATTGTTATTGTTATTGTTATTGTTATTGTTATTGTTATTGTTATTGTTATTGTTATTATTAATGTTATTGTTATTGTTATTATTAATATTATTATTGTTATTATTAATATTATTATTGTTATTATTATTACTATTATTATTATTAATATTACTATTACTATTATTATTACTATTATTATTATTAATATTACTATTAATATTAATAGTAATATTGTCACCCAATTATCGGAAAGCCAGACCAACGACAGCTGAGAAGGGACCAGAGGCATTCATTTCAAGTTGGTATTGGTATTGATAAACGCCTTTGGAATAGGTAACACTAGGATAAATATAAACGAGTTTGCCACACTGGTACATGGAACGTCATTGATATCAGCTGCACGGCAGCTAGCAGATCATTAAGAGTCTGCACTGTTGCATAATCACAGTTGTTGTCCCCATGTACGAGCAATATTACTTTACTTACCCATTTATATGTAATTTTTATGACATGTTTAAATATATGATCTTTGTATGTTTGCAGAGTAGGCATTTTGGGCAATACAACAACAACGCATGCTTGCGTTAAAAGTACCTACGCCCGGACAGGCTATATGCAATGAGGGTGTTGAAAAGTGTTCCTAAATACTGAACGTGTTACCATGTGCATGAAATAATTCAAGCTCTAGAAATTTCCTAACAAATTGTCATCGCAAAGTTTTTTTGTCAAGTAGTCAACTAGTATAAGACTGTGGGGGGGGGGGGGGATAGGAAAAGTAAAGAAAACTAAACTTTATTTTTAAACCACAGTTTAAATACCAGCACTTCTGAATCCTAATTTTCCCTCCTTTATTTGTTTCTGTTAGTTTGAATTATGAATAACTAAACTACCACGCGCACGGCACTCTAAATACTGTATTATATTTATTGTTTTCTTATATTACATGTTATTATATTATTTGTTTGAGTAGTAATCTAATAAAACAGTTTAAGGGCCTTAAGAGATGAAAATTCACTTTTGTATTTTCTCATTTCTACATATGATAGCTGTTTCCTCTGACAATGCATATCACCACCTAGTATATCTAAACGGTAAATGGCATAAGAAATGGATATGCATAGTTAGCTTTCCAGTGTGCACGAATTTCTCGCTAGCAAATATTTTATAGACAAATTTAAAGTATGGAACGAATTAAAAATGTTAATGCAACTAATTTGTATTACTGACTATTTGCCATAATCCTACACGAGAAATGCCTCTTCTGATTAAGCCTTCCGAACGCTGTACATGCAAGTTATAATGACAGCTTTGATGGAGCGTAACACAAATTACTCGGTTGATTTAATGAGGTAATACCGTAACTAGAGCTATATACGGTGCTATGTAAACGGTCCATAATTCTCGTTTTGCAGTAAATCACCGAACCAGAGACCCCTGTAATTACCTTTAAGATGCGCCAAACGACTCTAGCTAGTACAATTACTTACTACTTGTGGAACCTAAACTTTATTGTTTTGACTCTAAGCTAGTTAGTTGTTGGTTTAATAAAGGGCTTTCTGATCAGGAAAATGTCTCAGACAGACATCCTTACTCAATGTTTTAGTTCGCAGGGAGCGCTGCTTCAGTGCTTTGCAAAGCAGTACTTTGGCTATACAATATGGCGATTTTTTTAATTTGACGCATTATTGCATTATGGTTATTGTTATCATTGTTATTTATGTTTTATTGTTAAATTATTTTTATGTGTTACATTTATACCCCGCCTTTAACTGGTCATATCGGCGGCTGTTCTCCTTTGGTACATATCGAAGGCGTAACTCGTATTCGTTGGGTTTTAATCATTACATCACTCACACATTTGCACTCCCATTCATACTTCCAGACTCTGGGGAAGATGAATTATCTTGGTCCGAGAAAAATCCCCACCCCACCGCCGGAAATCAAACCCGAGACCCCTATCACGGTAGGCAGCTGCTCTACCAACTAAGCTAGGGGGCCAGCCCAGTTAAATTATTATTACTGTTAATATTGTTACTTTTATTGATTACTTTGTCAGCATACTCCATTACCTTGGTAATATTACATTTATAATACAACCTATTCACATTTTATATAATACACTATTTTACGTGCATTTGTCATAGAAATCACGGCGGACTCTGTACAGACTGGTTGGCTTCCCCCTCCCTTCACTAAGAGCGTGACGTAAGTATGCCGTCTGGTCAGGCGTGCATGGCTTGATTCATGAGGTAGAATTCCATTCTCAAATTGCCCTACAATTGTTGTCCCTCATCGCAAAAACAGTTATACACTATAAGGTGCTGTTAATGAATATGTGGCGTTTTATTATTCCCAAATACAAAATATTGCGTCAAAAGTAGATAAGAAATACCCCATGAAAAGACTTGACTCCTTCAGATACAAGTGTCGTCTGTATTTAACATTTTGAACCAGACTGCATTCAATGTGAAATCTATCAAACCTGGATAGGGATAAAAAGAGTGTTTGTGCATGAAAACCCTAAACTAAAATGTTACTCTATTTCTACAATTTTTGAAGGCTTGCCAGCATATCTCTCTGAAGATCCGCCGGCGAAAAGAAAATCTCGAAGAAAGAGCTGCCAACATTAAAAGAAGACAATTATTTACTGAACTTCAAGCTTGTAAGATGCTGCTTAAGAGGACAAAATAACGAAATTTGAAGAGTTAATAACGAGAAATGAAAAGAAATTGCCTTTTTCACAATTAAAAAACAATGTAATCGATTCTAAGATTAACAGTGATAAACTTACTCTCTATAATATTAACTTTGAATCTATATAAATAGAATTCTGAAAGAATGTAGAGAAAAATCTTAAGTCTCTGCTTATTGGAATCACAACCCAATTTACTACCAGGACAGTGACATTCTTGGATCGAATTTACTATTAAAAAGGAGGAGCTGCTTATGGGAGTTGGTCAAATAAACACGAATTCTTATTTACGTCCTCCAACATTGTCATATCGGACGTTGAATGAAATTGGTGAAATGATGCTCAAATGAGTTCGGGATCCATGGAGCTTAGGTTACCCGACATTCGTATTTCAGGATAAAGGAAAACACCGACAAACCCTTATCCAGGTAACTCACCCTGACCGAGATTCAAACTCGGGAGCTCTTGAACGTGAGGCAGACGCGCTACCATCTACGCTACCGAGGTGGGGTCTTCGCCTTGTGTAGACAATAGTATCTAATGATTGTAGTTTAGCTGAATAATTGGATTTTTTTAACAGTTCTCCATGGCTTTAGTATCAAAGTGTATTCACCTCGCATGATTATTATAACCTTCATTATTTACATGCAATCAAAAAAAATGTTACGAAACACTTAGCGCAAACAAAATCTTATCTTTGCCTTATCCTAAATATTTGCAACAGCTTATAACTTCATTAGACGTAACTCCAAACCAGAAATGTGAAAATGATAATTTTCTAAAAGCTATTGGCGATAAGCTTTCAGGACTGTAAAACTGGGTTATTCTGCAACTAGATGAAATATATGTTCACGAGGGAATAGTGACAGATGTAAAGATTATTGGTGTCACAGAAAATCGCCATCATCTCGCTGACGCGGGTTGGAATTGAAAACTCATTAAAGACCTCTACTGTATCCTCTTTTACTGGGTTTCTCCAGGACAAATTTACAAACAAACAAAAATTTGGAACACTAACATTAAGCGGAAAAACGTAAAATTAAGAATTCTGTGGTGCCATATGTAAGCTAAACAATTAAGTTGGTGTGGGCACATCAGAAGTATAGAAATGGAGGAAATACCCAGAGCATTTGGAGATGGTGTCCAACTGGGAGAAGAAGAAATAGTTGACCCAGAAATACTTAAATGTTGCAAATAAGTGTGACGAAAACATCAAAACGGCTGAAGGACTGGAATAGACAACTGGGCGAAGAAAACCAAAACTTCAGGAACATAAAGATGCGAACACGTCGTAATTTTATACACGTATAAATAAAATTATTAGGGTAGAGCGGGGCTATTTCGCTCATGGGGCTATTCCGCTCAAAATAGCAAATTCTGTTACTGTGCATTTATTAAACGCAGTCGACATCTTGTCATGTGCTTGCCATACTGCTGTGATTTAGTGTAGAAGCAGCTGCACAATACTTTAGTGGTTACTGCTCCAGTTTTGGATTAGTAAGGAGAAACTTATTTGAAGGTAAGCAAATACAGTGCATGTTTAGCAAAGATAGCTTTCTGCTCCCGAACATAAGTGATGTGCTAGTTTGTGATAACGCAAACATGTATGCCTCAGGGCGGAGGTTACTGCTTGTCCTACTAGAGGCTAGAGAGTAATGCAGACTGTCTTTTGTCCTTCTGCTTTGCAGGCGCGTATTTTTAAAACAGTGCATTTAGGGCTATTCCGCTCAGTGGTATAGGGGCTACTATACTCACTTAATTTTTCTGTACTATTGTAGTTGTTCATTGTATGTTTACATAGTACGAGAAAGACTTCTATATTTATATATTATAAACGCAAAGGCCCAGGTAAATAATGGAGAGATGAAGATATGTATCACGCTGTCTCGGGGATTCTTCAAGGGGACCTCAGCCTAAGAGGAGCAGCAGGTATTTTCAATGAACCTTTTTCCACACTTAAAGACCGTTTTAAAAACATAAAAATACACAATACATTGGGAGACAAAGGTACATTTCGAGCAAACGGACACTTTACGGTTTTTACCGAGGAGACAGATCTGACTGAAAGATTATTTAACTGGTCGTGGTTTTGACTGCACACCAGAGCAAATTAGAAGAGTAGAATTTGCATATGCTCAAGGCAAGGGCAGCAGGAATGAACAAGCATGTAGTAGAGACATATTTTTATTTATTGAGAGACATTTATGCAGAATTATATCTTGGGAAGATAGTCAGACTGAAAAATGCAATGCCATAGCCAGGATTTGAACCACGGATCTTCTGGTTGCCGTCCAGCTGCTCTAACCCTTGAACTACTATGGCCAACGTGCCAACATGACATTAAATTCTCCAACTGACTCGTGTTGTTCCCGGTAAACCACTTAGGCGTTCTCATAAACACATGAGACAACTACCTTAATGGCGACTTACAACATGTAAGTACTTTAAAGCCTGGGCTTTATAGTTAACCACTATTAGGTCAATTAATGGAAATTAATTGTTCTTTCACACTGGCCGTGTGTAGGCTGAAGTATGGAAATATAGTCAGACTGAAAAATTCACGAATGAAAAAAGTCAGTTGGAGAATTTAATGTCATTTCGGCACGTTGGCCATAGTAGCTCAAGGGTTAGAGCAGCTGGACGGCAACCAGAAGATCCGAGGATGAAATCCCGGCTATGCCATTGAATTTTTCAGTCTCACTCTATCTTTCCATACTTAAGCCTACACACGGCCAGTGTGAAAGAACAATTAATTTCCATAACTAAATCTTATTTCGAACAAAGTGCACCTCATATTTAACATGGATGAGACTGGAATACACCTAAATAACACATCATTGAAAATAGTAGCTCCTACAGGAGCAAGAGAGGTTGTGAAGTCAAGTATGGTGAGGGATGAAAATGTAACTGTAAATGTAAATGTAGCTTGTTGCAGTGCAACTGGGGTTTTTGTTCCACCATTTGTGATTTTTAAAGGGGCCAGGTTTAGAAATGTCTACAGGAGTAATTTACTCATAGGATCCGAGATTGCTATGACGGATTCTGGATTCATGAACGAAAACGTATTTCTGAAGTGGCTACATCACCTTCAGAAGAATCGACCCCAAGGAAGATCTTTGCTGGTACTAGAGGGTCACACTTCACATTGCAGTCTGGATAGTCTAAGACTTCTGCAGAGTAAATGAAATTCAAGTTATAAGCCTGCCATGTGTCTGCGTCACATTCAAGGGGTCCCGAGTTCGAATCTCGGTCAGGGTGAGTTACCTGGATGAGGTTTTTTTTCTTCCGATTTTTATCTTATCCTGAAAGACGAATATCAGGTAACTCTAAGCTGCATAGACCCCGGACTCATTTGAGCATCATTTCACCATTTCATACATCGTCCGTTATGACTTAAAGTTGGAGGACGTAAATTAAGCACAAAAATACATAAACCGGCCACCTCACACAAATCATGCCTTGCAGCCTCTCGATAGGACAGTGTTCAAGGCCCTAAAATCATTTTATCTACATACTTCTCGAAAATATTTAAAGTTCATCTATCTCAAATTTAATTTTGAAAATTTTTTCTCTCAAGCATTGAAGAAATCAGCTACAATTTGTATGTATCAATTTAACCCTTCAGCTATACCAGGGCACAAATTTCTGCTCACAACTACTTCCAATCTCTGAAAGACGCTGCTGAGACATCCTCTGCAAATCCTGAGGTGCATGCTTATAGCAGTCAGTCTTCACCATCACATTTATCTCAAGGTTAAAAACTCAAGGAAGTTAAGCCCGCCTCGGTAGCGTGTCTGCCTTACGTTCAAGAGGCGCCGAGTTCGAATCCCGGTCAGGAAGAGTTACCTGGATAAGATTTTTCCGGAGTTTTCCCTTATCCTAAAAGACGAATGCCGGGTAACTCTGAGCTCTATGGACCCTGAACTCATTTGAGCATCATTTCACCCATTCATTCATCGTCCGATATGACTTAACGTTGGAAGACGTAAATGTAAAGGAAAAAAAGGAAGTTAAGAGGTTATGAAGACATACCCGTTCATTGTCATTATACCGTCACCTACGAAACAGAGTACCAAGAAAACCAGAAAGAGGTCAGCAACAAAACGTTTCACCTGGGATGAAGATTATGAAGATGTAGCTAAACGCAAGTTGAACATGGAGAAAGGATCTAAAAGGCTTGCCAAAGGGATAAAAAAATCAGTGAACCCACAAGTAGTGAAGAAGACATTCGCCATCTTACTGTGGAAAATGAGGGAGAAAATATTGTTTGTGGGTTTTGCAACCTAAGATACTTATCATCTAAGTGTGTGTTAAAAGGCGACTGGATTAAATGCCTTAAGTGTGGAACATTGTACAATGCAGTGTGTGCTGGTGCTGGAAGGCAGAAAATGTTCACTTTTGGAAAGTGTTTCTCATTTTGATTAGAAGAAACTTTGAACGAAATAGCCCATACAGTGAGCGGAAAAGCCCCTCTGTTTTTTTTTTTTTTTTTTTTTTTTTGTTTTTTTTTTTTGTCATTTTGCACGTTTGAATTCAATGTTTTTCTATAAGTTATTTCTGCAAAATGGCGATTTAATTGTTACGAAATACACTATAACAATCATAAGAGAAGTTTAGCTTTTAGTATTACATCATTTTCATTTCCTTCATTGTCTAATTTTGGTTCAGATTTGAAATGAGCGAAATAGCCCAGCTGTACCCTATGTATTAATTACTAGACAGTAAAATTCCATTTAAAAATCAGAATATTTCTTAGCTGGTGAAGCAGATGTTTTTTTTTTTTTTTTTTTTTTTTGTCATAAAATATTTTAATCTGCCTTAGCTGAAAGAAAGAATAACGAATGCTATATTTTAAAAGCATCCTTATGTGCCATTTTGTTTATCGAAAACGAAACATGTATGCCTCAGGGCGAAGGTTACTGCTTGAGGTGTTGAGCATCTCTTCAGTATTCCACAAAGTATATTCTTATAACGCTTCTTCTTCTATTTAAATCTTAATAAGCGAAATAAACTTCAATCACATATTTACACATTCGTTATAGGTAAAAGTACAATAGGCTAAACGGATAATCAGATTTCATGTAGTAGTTGGTTATGTGGTGTCTTGAAAAATATTTACATGTTCCCGAGAAAAAAAAAACGACTGACGTACCATAAAGAAAACTTAACTATTTCAGAATTCAAACCAATAGCAAAGAATATCTCGTTAAAGGTGAATTCCAGAACAAATTTACACATTTTGTGCTTTAATCATATGGTTATTTTTTGTGTGCGGTAAGATCTTGTTTGTCAAAGACTTGGCAGTTATGCAAAAGTCATTCAGAATGAAGAGATCCTTCAGGCTAATCCCAGAAAAGTCGCGGTATGCATTTTGTTTGTCATACACATATCTAAAACTTAAATCAAAATTGAAAACCTCTAAGGGAGTTGGTATTGAACAGAGTTAAAGAGCGACCATACATAAAATATAAATAAATAAACTTTTCGTTTTAGAATTACCTATAAACACACGTGAGTGCTGGCCTTGAGATCTAACAACTGCTTTTTATAATCAGGGAAAATCCGGTGAAATCTGGTGTTCAACTTTTATAAGGTGGGATGCAATACTTCTTTACTATCTATAGCTAAGTAATGTAAGTAAAAGTTGAGATTTTCAGCTGAAATTGTATATTATTAAACCAAATTCATTTCTAAAGGATTTGCAGCAACATGTAATATAAAGACGAAGTAAGTTAAACACATAGTACTAAAACGAGAATAGCAGTTAACTGAACTCCTTACTTGGGACCCAAAAGTTTGTCATCTTCCTTTTCTTCGTCGTCTTATTCGCCATTTACTGTTTTACTTTTTCTTCCCTTAAGATGCTGAGAAAACAGCAAGATCTCGAGGATCGGAAATAGATGGCGACACAAACAAGAATGCTAAGATGCTGTTAGCGACTGCGTCGTTGCATTATCGATTACAGATGGAGCCAATCATTACCCATTACTTACTCTTCTCTTTCTTCTTATAAAAAGAAAACAAAAACAAACTGGTGTAGAAAAGCGTCTGCATGGCGCCAAGAAGCTGTAGTATCAAACTTTCAGAGCGATCCTGATAAACCAGTCGACTGTAAGTGTAAGTGTTATCTGGTTAGCTTTCACTGTGCAATGTCTCTGTGAAAGACTAAGTGTGCTACTTGCCAGTTCTAAACAGGTTCTTGCTGGAATACTGCACGCCTCGTTTCAGGTCATATGCCAGCCAAATTCGAATTCTCGCTGAACTCCCGAATCCACGAAAAGCTTCATTACGCTTTCCCTATTCTGTGTTGATAGAACATTTTATTTATTTTTTAAATATTTTGTCCAAGCTAGTCTTTTGAATCGACTAAATGTCGAAAAATTAGCAAACAGCAAGTCTTCTAATCGTTTCTCTTATAAATTTGAAGTTACTCTTCAATTACATGGTAAATATCATATATAATCGTGGACACAATACTTCCTTTAAAGATACTTTCACTTTATCCCCTAAATATGTCCCGTATATAAATAGAGGAAATATTGCACTGTATCAAAAAAAAAAATAGCTGAAATCCAAAATTGACTCAAAATACATGTCAGCGGCACTTCTAGAAAAAGGTCTGTGTCTGTGAACAGCATATGTGTAGAACAAAACCAAATGGGTATCGAACTTGGCTTCAAGTTCAGGATCTTCCAGACATGAAGCTTCTCTAAAGAATCCCTTCATTCCAACCATTCTTTACAAGGAATATTTTTTGAAAGTTCTAGGTATTTTTTCAAAGATTGCCTTCAGCTATTTGACTAAACTACATCTGTTAAGGATATTTCCATGACAAATGAAATGCATATCTTGAATTTTCTTGGAATAGACTCTGTTTAGCTCTTCATTATGAGTAAAAGGCCCCGCCGTGGCACAGTGGTTAGACCCCTTGGCTCTCGCCAAGGCGGCCCGGGTTCGATCCCAGGCGGCCGCAAAGTGAGATTTGTGGTTGTGGACAACACGGCGCTGGGGCGGGTTTTCTCCGGAATCTCCGATTTCCCCCGCCATCTCATTCAACCAGTGCTCCATCTTCATCTCATGTATCACCAGTGTCATCCCCTGCGGTGCCGTATGTAGTAAAATTGGGCGTTAAACACTACACATTTCATTTCTTCATTATGAATGACTTTTGCATAACTGGTAAACAGTAAGAGATAGACAAAATAACTCTAAACAAAAATGCAGGTCCTGTTAAAGTACACAATTTTTGTCAAATATCTTCTTATTCTGGAATTAAAAATTTCCAGTACAGTCATTGTTATTGTTTACAATGTTCATATTTTCCTTCTCCTGGTCATACAAATAGAACGTATAGTGTATTAGCTTATTCCCATTGTACTTGCAAGAAAATAGTTGCTAGAGATCTGGATTAACATGAATAGAAGAATGTCCCTTTGTAAGAGTAGTTTGTACAATAGTGGGTACAGTATGCCATTTCTGTCACATCGGATTTTTAAAAATCGTGCTCCATATGCCAATTTGCACCATGAATTCTCTTTATGGGGCTGGCATCATTTAGTCATATACACCTTGTAGCAAATGCAAACATAAGCTTCACTTATTTGCTCTACAAATCGCTGCGCCTGTGAAATTTGGCAGGTTTTGTGTTCTCAAATCGTTTAGTGTTCTTTCTTTGTAAATATACACCAATCGTTTTTCCTATTTTTATTTTCAACAGTCATGGGTATATGATCACCTTTCACAGAAACCAATTAGGTGCCAGAACGGCATTCTGGGGTGAAATTTTATAAAACGAGTTATTGCCAAAATAATCTTCCCTGGTGCTTTTAGAAGCGAATAACGATATTTATTTTCTTGTCCCATAGTTCTAAAGGTCCTAAAAGGACCGCTTTTGAAAAGGCTGCACAGTGTGCCACGCCCCCTATTAGCCATTTGTAACTGTGTTCTCTCCTTGATTGTAACCTTATTGAAGCTATATTCCAGAGCACACCCTTATTAGGAAAGGAAGTCCTTGTTTTTCTATTTATATTAATCTGTGCATCTGATTTTAATTCTTCCCTGCTTTGTTTAGTCTGATTTTAATTACTAGTGCTGTTTTCAAGATGGGAAGAAGCAATAATTTTCGTGTAAGAAATCAGTGTAAGAAATGGAGACCAGTATAAACAGTTTAATTCCGATTACATAATTAAAGAGGCACAACCCCTAAAATAGAACAAAGTTTAGTAACACATGACAATATATTGACTTCCTCAAACGCAACTCAAACATTGGCGATGAATGTGAAGGGAAAATTAGTTCAAGGAAAAAATTTGTTTCTTCATTGTGTGATGGCAGTAATGATAATTTAACTAGAGTAAATAATGATATTAGATAAACAAGTATTCAGTTAGTAGATACAGAAATTTTGTCAAAATGAAGATTGTCATATCAGAGGACACCAAGAAACGTAATGGATTAGTAGCTTCATTATCACTCAGTTGCCAAAATTGTAATAAACAATATACATTTGAAACGTGCAGAACTATTGAAAGTGGTGCAGAAGTAAATGTAAGGTTTACTTATGGCTTGAAAACCATTGGCAAGGGAATTGAGGCAAGTAAGACATTAGCTGCTGCTCACAATTTACCAGGCTCCACCCGCCAAATTTAACAAAATAATTAATAATACCGTATTTTTCTCCGACCAAGATAATTCCTGATCTTCCTCATCTTCCCCAGAGGCTGGAAGTATGAATGAGAGTGTGAATGTGTGCGTGATGTAATGATTAAAACCCAAAGATAACAAGTTAACACCTTCGATATGTTCCAAAGGAAAAGGCCGTTGCAGTTAAAAGCGGGGTATAAATGGAATAAATAAAACAAAATATAATCTTAGAAGCCCAATTCTGCATTATCTGGAATAAGATATTGCAACTTTGGCATATAGAATAGTATATTAAAAGAAATTAAGTAAATTGTAAATGAGGTGGTCAAGCTATAGAACTTACTACAGTTTACTATGACACATTAACTATTTTTTAACATACATCAAATCTTAAATATGTACAGACATGGTTCAATAAACTTAAAAGGAATATGGACTTTCACCAAGATCATGTTTACAAATTAGAGTAAAACAAAGATAACATAAAACTGTTATAAGTTCTTAAGTTGTTTTTGAAACTGTTATTACTGAGCTTTAAGTGTGTTAGGATTTTATTTACAGACAATTTGTTCGAAAATTGTTACTATTAATTTTGTAATATCCGGTTACCATTTCATTTTGAAAACATCTGATCCAGCAAAATATATTCATCGTATGAAAGCATTTCTTATGCCGATTTTGTTGTGGAACACCGCATCTTGCCTTCGTTTGTAATAGGTAAGAAGGCTAAAATATTCAGGAAATTGGAAATGCTGCTTTGCAAAGGGAGAAACAGAGGTATTCGCTATAATAAACTTAATATTTTAGCAGAATTTCAACCTTTTAGCACCTCAAAACGCGATCTGCATTCTGGTTTAAAGCTCCTGGATGTTATATTTTCAGTTTATCACGCAATTTATCATTCGTTTGCAATTTTACAAAATGTTTTCCAAATTTCTTCAGAACAGGTTCCTTCTTTTGGTACAACACAACTAAGAATAAAATTTATCACAGTTTTCGAAAAGGTTTGTAACTTATGTACTGGACGGAAGGGGTACAGAGTTCATCCACTTTGGAACTGTCTAAATGGATATGCAAGCAAACGAATAAAAATTGAATCAGTAGGTAATGTATTTTCTGGTATAATCCAAGGAATGGTTGACATCAATGAGGTGTAAGTAAAGAATATACATTTTTGTTCTCTGCCAATTTTTTCCCTGACACTAGTTTTGCCATGATCTAGATTTTAGTCTTACAGTTACAGTTGTGTAGCTAGGCCTTTAGAGCATTTGTCGCCCCATAAACAGAGGTAGCAATGTACTTGCTATGTGTCCTCTTTTTATAACTCATTTTACAGATTAAACAAAGAGGGACGTAAAACGCAAGTTATCTAAGTTTCACCAGAATTACACGTTATACTCCGAAAAAGTTTTAGAAAAGTAAATGCGGGGGTATGGTGTAACTTTTTTCCGCCAAATCACAAGGAGATCTCGAATTTATTTTGAAGTAACTTACCCCATTGGTTCAAATCCCGCCTATGAAATTCAACTTTTCAATCTGATTCTATCTTTCCTACCTTTTCATATGTTTGTGGAGTTACGCATTTCTCTAATATTCCTTGATACTGGTTTGGATTTTCCAAAACTTGCAGATTTATCAAATGCGAAGAAAGGTTTCTTCTAAGAATACTCTGTTGAAAATATGTGAGAAAAACCCTGTAAATTTAACACATTAAGTGTTGGTTTACTTTTAGGGATGATTCCATTTAAATTAATTTGTGGGTAACTTATCTTCCACAGTATTCTTCCGTACTTTGTTATCATTGGATATATGCAGCCACATAGCGCAAAAAGTTCATTTCCGTTGTTTCAATATTGCTCTTACTTTTAGTATTCATAGACCAGATTTAGAAACTATAAATTCATTTTTTGTAAATGGAAATATTGTTTCCGTTCTTACTGTGATTCAATGTTCTGTTAATCGTTCCGCATTAACAGTTAAGCACTGCTTAACAGCGCCATTTCTCGATGGTGCAAATGAACCCAGCCGATATGATTATGTCACCGTTTGTTTAAACATTAGCAATATTTATATCGCAGAAATTAAGCCACCATTCCAGTATTTTAATAGCTTTAAACTCCAAAAGGTTTCACTTCACGAATATTTATTTTCCAAATCTAACACGAAATTGTACAGATTTCATCAAAATACAATTCTGGAAACAAATAACCTCCATTTTAAAACTACCTTTGCATATAGTTTGTGTATTACGAACATGTTGTTTTATTAATACTTCAAATTTTATTACACGTTAACTTCATTTAAATCTATCCATGGCCCCCCACTACATCGACATACTGTCACCGATGTTCCAAACCAACAATGTGCACTTTTAATATGTACCGTGCTCGCTCTTCCGTGTATGAATTTTTGCGCCATGTATTGAAATTATATTTACCTAATTAATTCTGCTTGAAACGCAGTTTATGTACATAATGGAGTGAACCAATGTACTTTCCCCCTCTGATATGCAAATAAGGTCGTGAAACTGTAGATTGGAGAATTTATAAACTCCAGAATTAACTTTGTTGTACATTATCTATGGCGAAACAGTTCTTTCATCAGGTTGACGCTAATAGTTTATTCTTAAGGATTAAGCACAATTAGACATCACCTAAAGGAACGATTGAAAATGTATTTCGAGCCCAGTTCAGTTTTCAATAAAGCGTTGCCTCAATGAAAAAGAATTTTATTCACATTCTTAAATTTCTAATATGCTAAAATATATGCGACATTTACCTTTTTGTTCTTGTTCCTCGAGATATCTCCTTAAAATGATGTCATTATACATTGTTTTTTTTGGTACAAGGGACTGAACCGATAGTATATTTTTAAAATGCAGGTGGTTATATTCTGGCTTTTAAATTCTATTTTTCACATCAATAAGAAGCAAAGTAATGACAACCTAGCACTTAAAAAGGCCTAAAATATTATAGATTTCAAACCAAATGTAATGAATGCCTAGGGAATTGCTAATTGCAACAAAAAACAGGGTTCTTAAAGTTTGTGTTTGAATATGGGATACAGTTGTCATGTAGTAGGTATGTTGTAGTTGCAATTTGTTTAAAAATGGTTTACACAGTACTTTCAGAATGAAAAAGAAATCTTGCAGAATATTTGTAGGATATTCAAAACACTAGTTTCATTAAAGAGTTGCCGTCTCCGACCAATAGTACACGGCAGATTTAGTCGATCACTAAATCATACGGACAGATATGGTCAACATCATGCTTCTCCCAATCGGAAGGTTTTTTTTACTGATGTATAATTTGGTAGCTCAGATGCATCAGAATGCTGATTGGGCATCGGTCCCACCGTATGTATAGCTAAAAGTCCGTTAATCCTCCGGCTGGGATCCATGTCCATTCCGCGGTTGGAAACTAACTATACGCTCCACTCCGATTATGTCACGCCATAGGACAGGCAGACATCAATATAGCTATAATTATTATTGAATAAATAGAAATGTTTGTGTTAGGAGGATGTGGTTGAATGGCTTCCTACTGCACCTTTGGAAGATGCTGAATTTAAATGGATAAATTGCATTCATTTCCATACCGTCATTGGTTGCAAACAGTCAAGTCGGCAGAATCATCAGAATTCTCGCCAAATACATCAGGACCATCCACAAGCCACCTCCGAAGATCAAACATCTGTTGAGACCAGTGAAAGACAAACTGTACTTTCAAGTTCCGGGAGTGTACCGCATTCACTGTGAATGTGGGACACCGTATATAGGACAGACCAGAAGGACCATCGCTACCAGAATAATCGAACATGAACGGAGCATTCGCTTAATGCAACCTGAGAAATCTTGGCTGGCAGAGCATTGTTTTGATAACGACCATAGAGCCAATTTTCGGGAGACGACCATCTTAGCAAAATGCAACAGTTACTGGGAACGGAGAATTAAGGAGGCTTTGACGATTTCCTCTGAAAGGAGCACGCTTAATCGTGATGCTGGATTTCAGTTCAGCTCCTCTTGGAAACCGGCCTTAAAATGGAAATCCGTTGAATTAAGAAGCAAAGATCAATACAGCCTGATAATCAAGTTAAGTAGTTACGTTTCTTTGACACAATTTTCTATACTCACGCCATCTCCTGACCTGGAATTTAATTTACTGAAAAGTCTTTTGTTCAGTAATGCGAATTTTGATTGTGTTTTGTCTTTGTTTATAGTTGTGTTATATCCATTATTTCATTTGTGGTTATAACATTTTATAAATATCCGGATGATGGGAGAGACGCACACTCCAGAAACGTTGATCTCTAATCATCTTTTCACCTGGCTGGCGGCCCGAGAAGAAACTGAGCGCATTCGTCGCCAGGAAAGCTTCAGGTCTTATTTTATATTCCTTAACGGGAAGGATACCTACCAGGAAATTAAAACCTATCAACATCTTCGAGAGAAGAAGGGCAAACTGCTCAGCTCTCTTGCATTTCTACTGAGGTGTATGGATGGGAAAATTATACCCAAGTTTGGCAGACTACGCTATCCAATTAAGAATAAGTCAACCTACAAGATCCTCAACCGCGCCAGTTCTGCGCTGGTCAGAGAACGTATTAAACACACAAGATACTCTCTTGATTCTGTTGATCGACGGCTGGCAGCTCTCCTCTAAACTCTCTCCAATGGATTGGGATAGGGTGGACAACTCCACCTTTACACAACGTGAAACCATGCTTCTCCGGAGCACCAAGCAACACATGAAGTTCGACTCACTAGTGCATTCCAAGGATGCCGTTGCGCCTCTACCTTCCAGCCGCTACTTCCGTTTTGTCTGTGTTTATAGTTGTGTTATATCCAGTATTTCATTTGTGGTTATAACATTTTATAATGGCTGCCCGAGAAGAAAGTGAGCGTATTCGTCGCCAGGTAAGCTTCTGGTCTTATTTTAGTCAAATCCTGTTAACTTTTGTTTAGTTACGAAATCATTTTACACATGGCCTAAAATTCGATAACAGCTCGAAACATGTCAGTAGTTGCTGGCAATTATTTTTCCGGTCCTCACCTTGTAAACCAAAATGCTTTTGGTTCTTCGAGTTGCCAACTTTTTTGCATAGACGACGCTCCCCATGGGTCAGTGTTGTTACCATGGTTTCAGTACGAGATGCCTGCAAGACGCTTCAGGAACATTTTCTTTTTTTACTATTGGTAACCAAAAGTATTATATACATGTCAAACTGTATTACATTCACACGACTTTCTCTACCTATTCAACAATAGCTTTCTCTTCTATTTACTACACATTAAAGTGATAAAAACTTAGAGAAATGGTTTGTGAACCATTTCCTTGCTGGATCAATTGCAATACGTCAGGTTTAAGTGATAGTCAAGTTTGTTAAGGTCTGCTTGCTATTAGATGGTTTTAGAATTCCATTTACTTTATATAACCCGAGATGTTCTCGAATAACTTTCCGTTTGAGCAAAGTATACGTTTTGGAAATTTCAGATCAATGACAGTGAATATTTTGGAAATGACTGACTCCACAGAAAGTTTGATATAAATTGTGGTCTTCAGCGAGATATTCATTTTTAGTAGTACGAAAAAATTATTCATGACAGAAAATTTGTCTATTTCATTAAATTCATAATGTTCATTTTATTTATCATGAAATATCTTACATATGGTATTCTAATCAAAATGGTTAAAACATATTTTTTAGAAAATCAACATTTTCCTTGTTAAGGGTAGTTAGGGTGAGGAGACCTTCAAAATATTTGAGTCACATCCTTGTATGATAGAGATTTAAAATCGGAAATTTATACACAGGATACCTATACTAGGATCCATTTCTAAAAATGTTTTTGGGTTCAGAGGCTCTCAAAATATATATATTTTCGGCAGAACACTATCGTTTTGCACCCAAAAATTCGACGTCACATTCCGTTCTTACTATATGCAGTAAATTTAAGGTGTTTGATCGCATTACTTTGTGAACATTTGCTTTAAATCTGGAAAACATATTTATTGGAGCAAATTTTAGTAGCAAAATGCTTACATTTTGCAACCATAACAAAGGACAGTTTGCTGCATAATCCAGTGCCATTATGTTGAAAAACCGCATATTATTTAAATTTTTTGTGTTCTTGTTGAAATTTGGAGCTATGAGTTCTCTTCTCAGGTGAATGGTTATAGGAAAATGGGTTTGTAGATGTTGGTCGCCCAGTAGAATCAATAATTATCAGATGACTGTGAAATTTTGTTTAATTCACTTGTAGTGTGTTTGTTCCATTAAGACTGAGTTGCAACGGTGACCACTTCCAACTAAATTCTACCAACGTATTACATCTTCTTCTCCTGAACGACGCGTCTCTCTCCTCGAAGTATTAATTTTACAAGTAAGTTTTACTAAGATATTATTTTTCTTCTCCCGACCGACACTAACACGTCTGACCTCTTCAAGTACGATATAGCAAGTAAGTTTTCTGGACTTCGCGATACAGTTCGAACCTAATTCTGCTCCCCACTCTCACTTTCACATGACCAAAATAGCTCACCCTTCTCTCCATTTTTCAAACCTTACTTTATTATTGGTTTCTGATTTATTTCGATTTATTTTTCATTTGTTTCCAAAACTCATCTAACTCATTTACTTAACGCCTACCCTGAGTTCTGACACGCCTACCCTGGGCTCTTTGTAACGGTATACATCGTTATCACATCAGTAAACTAAGACTCTGTAGCCTTCATGCCTCATCGCACCCTGAAAGCCTTTTGGCTCAATGCATTCCTTGCTACTGGCTATCTATAGTTCTAAAATTTGAACCCTTTCTGACACAAAGAAGATAACGGTCCTCTTTCCTGTCGCTTACAGCGTGTAGATTTTACCCGAGTATTTTCCCTACCTTGCCTTGATGCTGACATGCCTGCTATATTAAATAATGTTCTTTCCTCCTCATTGTTTAACTAAACCGCTATTTTATTCATCATCCTAACCATTCTAATTTCATATTAATATAATAAGATTTCTTTATATATATTGGTTTATCAAAGCATTTTTATTAATTAATATTCTTTTCTTCAATATCGAGATTTCTATTAATGTGTTGCCTCCTAATCGCTGTCTGATACTGACTGCGGTTACAAGTTGCAGTAGTACCTACATTTATCTACCCAAATATATGAAGCTTACATGCCAGTATTTTGAAGTCAGGTTAGTCTGCAAATTGCAATTGTGTAACTTAAATATTGGAAAATGAAATTTTTTATTTAGGTTGTGTAGTATTTAAGTGTTTCAGCTCGGGTGTATAGTACTCAAATCCTTTTTTGGACTTCATTATCTGCAATAAAATATTCGTGTAGCAAAACAGGTAGATACACATATTCCGCTCGAAATACATAGTAAATTCAGGATATCGCGTGCTTTAATATTGGAAATAATTTTTCTGGTATAGGCTGTTCGAATGTTACAGATAATGCCTAAGTTGCCAATTGGAGGATTGCTTGTTTGCTTATTTCCAAATTTAACTTCAGTATCTTCCAAAGATACTACAAAATTAGTTTCACCTTTTCTCCCCGACACCAAACTACACTTGGTATGGAAGGTGTTTCGAATTTTATGTTCTCAAATGGTTCTTAACCATTGTTGTTAAAATAATAAATATTTTGAGATGTATTCATGACAAAATATATGAGCGAATCTTGAATTTTTGGAGAATCGCCTGTGAAGTCTTCGTCATTCGGTAGGAGCTTTGTTTCTAGGTTTCTACCCTATTTACTTTCATGCAATATCATAGAAGATGGAATTTCAAGGTCAGCGTATAGCAGTATCTGACAATCGATTCTGTCATCTTATCAAACTTTTATTCATTAAAGTGTGCAACGAACTTATTTCTGAAAAAATTGATCTCGATTAACAAGATAAGGTTATCAAATGTAAGTTTTTTAAACATACTTTTGGAAGCTGTATAAAAGTATAGTAGACAGTGAATGCAAAACTGCTATTTTTAATATGTCACATTGTTCTGAAAGTGTTAAAATGTGATCCAGCTGTAGAAAATTAAATAAATTAATGACTTGAAACGGAGGACTTTTTCATGATATCTACCGCCACACTAAAGATACTAATAAAGTCATACATTATTTATTTAAAGCGCTGATCTTTTTGATAAAGCTAACTTTGGAGCTATCGTTTATTTGACGCTAGCTCTCAGAATATTGACATTTTTTCCCCAAGGATTGTTAATTTCCCCCGCGTCAACTCTGTGTCAGGGATGATACAGGGGTAAGCCTTATACGCGCCTAGTGAAAGCACTTAAGGGGGAAACCTGTTTCGCTGCAACGGTTTTGTGAGATAACACGAGCAGTCTCCCTTCGCTGTTTTTACAGTTTCGCCGTTCAGAAGCTGTTTACTTAAGGAGCGGATGTATGCAGTGTTCCACGCACAAGTAATGCCTGTGCTTCATAAAGCAAACTTCGCCCTCATGTAAATCTTCTGGTCTTTGATGTCGAAAGCTGCACGTCTGACAGCAAGAACGAAAATCTACGTCAGTTTACTTTGTAGACTTTCTGATACCCTGTCGTAGGCAGTTTACCTATCCATCGAGCTAAGATTCAATCAAGATACGTAGCGAGGCATCCCGGTATTCTTTGGCCGGACACCTTTCCATCTAGGCAACTCCTTCCTTTAAACATACCTTTCTGCACCCTAAGCATGAGTTTGGTCCTCGACTTTGACGTTCAGCAGCTTTACAAACTATTGGCATTTTCTCGGGGAAGGGTATTGGTACACATGGTATGCTGATATTCGGGGTAATTCTGGTTAAGAACTTTGTTGATGTTATTCTTAAGGTCAAGAAATTCAAAACGAGCATCCATTTTCAACAAGTAGTCGTCAGCACTCTCAGCGCTAACAACACGATCTTGCCTCTTGACATCGTTAACCATTGATGTCTTCCTCTCAAGAAGGTGATGTGGTTTCATCGATATTATAGAATACCATATAGCACATAGTAGCTGGTTTTGGCTTTATAAGTCATTAAAGTTTAACCAGATGTTAAAGAATTGTGGTTATGACTCTGGAACAGTGTTAAGCATATTTAATGACATGCATAAAATGACGTGGCAGCGTTTTGTGTTGGTACTGACAAATTTTGCCCTGCACACTTGTCAGCGAACCTCTTCCTCTTAGCTTTGAATGTTATTCTTCGGCAGTTCGACTTATGTTAGGACAAAGGTACCCTGCTAATCCACTGGCTAGAATTGTGCTCGAAGAACAGAGGAGTTTACGTTAATTATTTAACTGAAGTTATTTCTGGGATGCCAGGCCGTGTTCTGCTGGAGATACATTCCGAAGTTTCGTTCACAACTGCCGTGGATATCTTCAGTGGTGCGGTTGAAGTCTTCTCAAAGATTGCATTGCATATGAAGCGTTCGCTGTTAGTATTTCTGATTGTTCCTGCAGAATAGTGTCATTGGCTACATAGGCAAATTTTGGTATCGCTTTAAAGAGTGCTTCTCCTCTAACAGAACATCTTATATATTTTCACGATCATTCAATATTTATTATTACTAATGTTAAATTTGCCGGCTTCTGTTCTTGACTCGTTATCTTAAAGTATGCATTAACATTACTAGGTTGAAATTGTTACACCATGTAGATGCATACCTTATACTTTTTCTGTACTATAATATAGTTTATTAAAACTAATAGGATTTTTTCTAATTAGAAACAGTTTGGATAAAAGATATGAGAAGTTAGTCCTGTTAAAACAACCAACTTATAGCACCTAAATACCTCGATAGTATCGATGTCATCTCATTTCATTAGCTTCAGTGGTTCCTGAGTACTTATCAGATAATTGCATTTATAGAAAAAGGATGGTTGAAAGTAAAAATGAAGAAAAGAAACTCGTGTTTACAAAGAAGAAACCAGATTGCTAGGACGTACGGTAACTGTCATCTTTAAAAGTACTAACAACTCGTGGGCCAAATGTTCCCCTAAAAGATCACCTAAAATGTATTTTTATACTCCATATTATGGTACTGGACCTTTATCTGTAAAGTGGTACAGATTTCGTGCTGAAGTGGCAAATGTTGGCAAGTTTTATGGTGTATATATGGATATAATGTGTGTATTTGTTTAAAATGACTATTGTTCCTACAGTAATAAAATAATGTCAAAATATATAGTTAATTACAATTTATTTATTTTTACAATTTTTGCTCTCTGATCTATTAAACTATTCCAACATGCTTTTGCACAAGAGTTCCAATAAGAATTTCTGAGCCTCAAAGCACAGATATCTAGATAAGAGTTTTTGGATTAGAAACAATACTTCCTCTACTTGTTACATATGAGCAGTAAGGAAGTAATAAATTGAGTGTATCCAGAGGTCAGAATTCTAAGAGGTTGAGAAGGATTTGATATCGGTATATTACGAGGTGGCTCCCATGGGGTCTGGACTCTTCTTGCCTCAACTGCTGTAAATCGCTGGAGGGATTGTCATAATGTTATAAGCATTTTAACTCAATTTTATTAAAACATCTCCATCTCCCCTTAACTTTCTCGTAGGAAGAGATTTCCTACGGCACGTGTTGCAGAAAGGATCATACATTATTCGGATGAGCACTCCAGGCTTGAACCACCGCCACCTTGATGTCTCCATAGCAATCGGTATCAGTGACGGACTGTTCTCCAACTGGAGCAGCTTGCTTTTGACGTTTCATGCGCTTCTTTTAATTTATATTTTACTTTTCTTAGTTTTGTTGAAATAGGAAATAGCTGGATACCGGTTTCGTTTTTCTTTTACTAGCGCTCTTTAATGATAGAAAGGGAGTGATTTTAGTTCAGGTTTTATTTTGTTTATATTTTAGTTCTAGTTTGTGGGGTCATATCTGTAAAATAATGATTCAAAAGTTCAACATGACATTTAGGAATACATTTATACAATTTTGAATACATTTTCTGGTCTAGTAAGCCTACCAGAATGCTATGTGCGAATCTAATCCTTCTAAGATTCAACTGCAAAAGAAAAGAATTGGTGTGTAATTTGTTTGCACTCCAGCAATCCGAACCATTCCGACAAGCTCACAGCATGTCAAATTTTAAGCACAGAATGCATACGAAATGATATATGGCTTCTTAGAAAGAAATTCATAAATTCAAGTTGACATGAACAATAGACTTGAGTGTGTAGCTCACTCCTTCTGAAGACTTAGAACTGAGCAATTGTAATGCTGACTGATTTGATTAAAGTGCTGCTTTATTTCTGGGATAAAAGAATAATATGCACCTAAAGCATATACTTCATACAGGATGGCTATTTGAGAACTACGAACGTCTTATGTTTTGTCGTTCACCGGCTGTTAAATGTTCTTGAAGTATGACATTCTTGAAAGGAAATGAAGTAATAGAACACAGTATGAGTTTTTTTGACTTCACGAGAATGTGTCTACGATGCAGTCACAATATAATTGTTCACTCAAGCTTTACAAATAGAAGTATTTAGTTACCACTAAATAAACTTAAAACAACCATTTTCGTTTGTCGCTTTCGCTACATCATCCAGCGCAGCCCGCTACTCCTGCTTGCGCATGCGCACTTCCATTTCATCAGTGCGCAGTCATTGCCATTATTTGAGTCGTCTGTATAGTCTGTTTAAAATTGTATGATTGATTTCGGAATTACCTTTATCCTATTCCAGC
Source organism: Mantis religiosa (assembly GCA_030765055.1). Classification (NCBI taxonomy): domain Eukaryota; kingdom Metazoa; phylum Arthropoda; class Insecta; order Mantodea; family Mantidae; genus Mantis; species Mantis religiosa. The sequence continues at coordinate 301,355,198 of CM060950.1, read as the reverse complement.
ATCAATCTTACGCCTTGCAAGTTCCGTACATTAGTAATACAACAAATACTGATATGAGGGCAAGAAACAGACATTAATAAACTATCCAGTTTTATAATATTTGGTGTACAATTAATGTCTTTCTGTGCTTTTTTGTCATTAAAACCAGACGATCTAAGTAATGAGTAGTGAGACGGAGGTCCCTTTAGCAACCGCACGTAGGCCTGGGAGAAAGGGATGAAGGGTAAACGCAAAATGTGACTTGATCCGGGCATCGATGTACGTTACTAAGAGCGAGGTCCCTAGCTATTCCACAGAACATCAATTCTCATGCTAGCTAGCCCTGCCTAGCCAAAAGCAACCTGGGGGTTCGGAGAATACACGAGATAGAAACACAGATGTTCAACAGTACATAAAATACGTATTTAAAGATCATATACTAATCGAAGAAGTATATCTATTATCCAGCCAAAAGTCACCGTTTTCCGTACAAACTTGCGGTGAAAATTGGCTCCTCTTGTTTGGTCGGGATGACCAGAAAACGTATCCTAACCCAATAAACCGAAGTTAAATTAAAACAAGGAGTATAAGACGTTAGTGATGAAACAACCATGCTAAGCTACACTCGTTTAGATGCAAGGTGAGTGTGCTACCTTCTCCCTTCCCTCCATCAACTGGGTTATTTTAAAGAAAAAAGTGTAACTAATGGTTTGCAACCATTACTATATAAGCAAAGCACACACTAAACAACATAACAATTGTTAGCTCCTGGTAACATTACTTCGATTCCACTTGTGAGTTGACCTTTGTCCCTCTCCTTTCTCTCTTTCCTTCTTTATTTATTATTTTTATTTATTTATTTGTTTATTTGTTTGTTTATTTAATTCTTACTTTCTCTCCTTCTTACGTTGCATTCCATAAGATGCCACTTTTTGTCGATCACAGTCATAACCTAAAAAGAGCATTGGATTTAGAAGATTACTCTTGCTGGTAACCCATAGTGATCATTCACCGAGTTAGAGCAGCAAAACTAATATTACCTTACTTGAACCGGCCATCGGTTCGAAAGACGGCAGGTAGATGGCGAAGCTAGCCCGTATTTCCCACCCTGCTGCTCGTAGCTCTTCTAATACTCATATCTCTCCTTAAGACATGGAATTTTGGTAGTTAAAACATTACAGAAAGATTGCTGTTGTACATATACATACAACTTATTCCAGGCTGTTATTTTATAAAATATTTATATAATCCTAAACACATTAGCAGACGTTGTACTCTGAATTTGTGTATGTTTAACACTGCAGCAGAAATGGAGTAGTTAAAATATGTTTTCCTAAGATATATTTACTTATTTCTTATGCATAAAATTTGTATAATATATAAAAAATTACAAATCTACATTGAAATCGATATTTCATCTAATAAGATTAAACTTCTCCTTTTATTCCAAAACAGAAACACGCTAAATCACCAACAAAATAGTTCATAAACATGTGAATTAAATATGTAAACGTGAAACATACATCATAAAATATTAACTGAGTAATCCAAAAGAAATCAGCAGTCAAAAGTTAAAATGACAGCAAAGTTTCAGACAGAGTTCAGGATTTCTTATGAAGAAGCTGTTAGTATCCGCCGAAACGCAAAGGTTCAGTGAAATTCTTAAGCAATATATTTTAAGTTTTATTTGGGTTGTGTAGAAAATAATGAATTCGGTTACTACTTTCTGCACTACTTATTTCGCCTAAGCAGAGGAAATATTGAGTTTTACCCAAAAATTCACTTTCACTTAAAATTTGAGAACTCCCTAAATCGGAAAAAACGCTTTTTAGGAAAAAGGTGTTTGTATGCGTAAACGACATACATCAGAAACAAAAAGTTGGTTATATATCAAACTTGGTATTTAAATCCAGTGGCCTCCAAGGATACGACGGGAAGATTTCCCAAAAAGGGGAAAATCCTTACATTCGAAAACACTTATTTGGAATTTTTTCGAAAATTTTGATTTTCTAAATAATTGCTCTGTGTTTATTAAAATACCGGCTTTATGAAATTTTCATGACAAATGAAATGCATACCTTGAACTTTCTGGAAATAGCTTCTGAAGTCCTCTTCATTCAGGATGACGTCTGTAAAGCGTAAGAGAAAACTAGTGCCCCCCCCCCCCCCCCCGATGACTCTGACCTACTCCGACGTCACAAGTGTTCCATTCCGTTATCAAGTTGGAAGCATCGAATATTTTATGATGTCAATTTAGATACTTCTTTCACAGCCTAGGTGTCATAAAGTTTAAAGGAAGAGTTACGATAGAATTGCCTTTTCACCACATTTGGATGCTAGCCCTTTGTTTCGCTACGCTATTCACGTCTGAACACTGCCATGATACCATGCACTCCAGAACATCGCCTCACAGCAGTGGACAACGTAATCGGGGAAGTAGAGACTAATATATGACAATAAATAAAAGTACATTATTAAAGCTCATAATTGATTGCTTTGGAATTTGAATGTCAATACCTATTCGTCATAATTGTTATTTGAGTGCATCAAATAAGCAACAATATACTTATTATAGTAACGAAGTATTTTCATTCGTAGGAAGAGTTATGCTTCGGCGTAATGTTGACATCCACACCCATTTTAATCCAGATTAGGTGTTTATAGTAGAATGTCTGAAGACATCATACGAAGTACTTTTGTCCGTTAAAATCTTGTGTTAATTGGAGTCGTCCAGTAATACCAAGCTCGGAATAAAAGTGATTGAAATCGGCCAGTCTACAATTTCGTCCAATTGCTATTCGGATGTTAATTTAATGACATTCTTAACAGCAACATAACGCTCAAATGAACAAATCAACACATTCAAACCCTCGTTTTTCATCACTTTCGCGACTTGTATTTTAATTACGATGCTCCGACCTGCCATGTTCGCATTACTTAGACACTTGCTTCTCTCCAACAAACACCAATACCGACTATTTATTATGAAACACGAATACCGCTAAATAGAATCTGGTTGTTTAAGCTATTAAAATAATTATTAATTTACTATTATGCAACGGTTTTATTATTTGAAATACAGAAGAGGTAGTAATATATCAGTTGAACCAAGAATGGCTTAATAGTGTGATTATGCGACGTAAATTCTACATGAAATTGAATCGCAAATGTTAGCAGAGATATGTAATATAGTGTGTATAGTTGGATAGTTTAAACTGAAGTGGGAGGCTAAATTAGCAGGTTGAATACCCGTCTGGTTGTTTTAAAATGTCTTGCTGGGATTGGCTGGTCATTCCGATTGACTCTGCTCACGAGATGCCACTCTTACGTGCGTTGAGGTACCTTTAATAAAAAGGAAATAAAAAATAATAAAAACAGCTAAGGACAGTGCAGCTCTAGTTAGTAGAATGGGGACAGTTTCGAAAGAGGACGCAGCGGAAGTTACTTGCTGACGGCTAGGTACTACTCACTATGACTCCTTGGTAGTTACTTTATAGAAGGAAGATTCTTAGGGAAAAGTTGGACCATGGTCGCCGATAAATAATAACCTCCCCGTTGGAAACTTTGCTAATGTCGCGCGCGTTGGAGGCAAAATGAAGTGACCGCATAGGTGAGATTCCTAACTGGCTTATTGGCTCCAAAATGAGTTTCTGAAACTTTCGACGCGTCGCCTTCTTGAAATTAGCTTTTTGGGTTAGTTGGCTCCATTTGGTGCCTTTTCATTAACTCCGCTCTGTTCAAACTCCAATAATAAGGGGAGGACCTCCAATTTAAGATACTTCAAGTGATGGTGTTGAATAGTAATGTTGATATTTTCATCTCGAATGAACAAAAAGAGAGCACCATCCTCATCTTATCAATTTCATTGAGTTTTTGTGCTGCTGTTTCTTAACAATTATAATACTTCGGAGAGGCACCCTGATTGCATTTGACAAGTTTAATTCCAAATCATAATCAATGTGTATACTATTTGCCTTACCCGTATCACTATAAGTATATTAGATAAACCTGTTAACTTTACAATTTTATGGATAATACTCCCCTGTGCACTTCAGAAAGCTTTTGAACTGAATATCCTCACTAGTATACCAAAACCTCCTGGTAACAGGATGGTATTAAAAATTGTAATCGAACTAATTCAAACAATGATCAGAAGAACCTATATTTGCATATATTGGGACTGAAAACGGGATAACAGTAAACAGATTCAGAACTATGTTTGTGGCATTGCAGTACGCCAATCTCATTGCGGTTAAATGCAACGCAAAGTTCGCAATTTCAACCGCAGGTTGTTGAGCATTTTATCGAATGTCAAGGGTTAACTTCAAGTTAAAATTTCTCAGTAATAATTGTTCTATCAAGATGCAACAAACACCTTTCTTAATCTGATTTTGATATTATCAGTTTCATTATAAGTAATACAAAGTTAAATACTTGTATTTTCTTAAAATATGAAGTTTTAATTAATTTTTAATATTCTGGCCATAAAAAATAGAATGAAAATTCATTTCCATTACATAGCGACCAGCTCTTAAAGATTTGACTACCACTTAAATCCTGTGTATTCCTTTATTATCCTTGTAGGTATCTACAACGAAACCTACGATAGTACAATTTGTTAAACTTTTTATCACATTAAGGTGAAGTAGAGAAGAATAAGCGTGAATGTGAATACAACGCATCCGAGGTTTTTATATCTGGGTATACAAGAGAATTGGATGTGAAGATTATACGTCAATTAACTCTTAAAAGATTTGACTGATTGTCACTAAAACCTTTGTTTCAATTCTATCTACGAGAAAATACGCAATAAGACAATTTATGTAAGTTTTTATCTAAATCAACATGAAGTAGAATAAGAGTTTGTAAAAATAATTTGTACAGGAATAGAGAATAATTGAAGCATGAGATTTTTTATTTTTCAAATAATTATTTTGTAAAATAAAATAAATAAAATAATGTTCTACTGTTACATTACGTTCAGGAATTGATAGATTCTGGATGTATTTTATATTGGATTATGACCATGGTTTTATAATTAAATGCTTACTTAAGGCTTCAGTATTTCTGTTTGGAACCGAATTTCCAAGCACTAGGAAGTACTTCAAAGAAATATTTGGACAAAGAGCGGTCAGTTACTGTAACTGACGTCCCCACAGTTATGTTAGCGAATATGTGTTTTGAAATGACATAATGCTCCTTTATGAGGTTACTGGAAAGAAAACATGATGGATGTGATATCATGGATGTTACAGAGAACCTAAAGTGTAGGTTATTGATTGTGCGTGTGTATTATTTAAGGTAGAAGTTACTATGACAAAAAGAAAGAAAAATAAATATACATACGTTACCTCCGATTAACTGAAAGAAATTGATCTGGCCTCACCCACTTCACCCAGCAAATTGTAAATGTTTTGCCAATTCGTTTGGACAGCCAGTAGATACCGACTTGCCGGTCTACTTGCAGCTAAACTTTAAATTTTGTACGAATTTAATTTTCTGCTGTTATCCCACTGTGCACATTCTACCCAAGTATGTATCCATTTTATCTCCATAACAGATTCTAGTGCCGAAATGCAATTCTATGTGTTCCTTAGCCTTTTGGTCGTAATTCCTGATCTTTCCTTTCTTCCTATACATATAAAACAATCAGTAGTTTATCAATCAAGAAGGAAGCTCTGCTCTCGCTGCAATTAGTGCCAATAAGAAAGTACGATTACTCCCAAGAGCTTTTGCAACATATGCTAGAAACTCATTTCCATTAGATTTGTATAAATCAGTAGTTACTGCAATCAGTGACTTAACAGGGGAACACTTAGAGCTGTGACTTGTGCTACTGTGTAACAGTAAAATTCTGATGTATTCCACTTGAACCAGTAGGAATACATTGTACAGGGATGATTTCCTGCAAGTAGTATATGCTCTTATCTACATGTTAATCGAGATAGACATTTACATAAATTGATTTATTACATATCTTCTTATAGTTACAACAGAATAGTGGAATACAGCGAGCTTAACCAATAGTTAACTTTCAAAGAACTCGCATAATAACCAGTTCTTAAAATTTCATGTCACTTTGTGTGACCGTTAGGGCCCAAATGACCTTGTTGTCGACGGGCCCTAAAACACCACACACTCACTCACTCACGCTTTGTATGACCAGAAAAGAATCCTATTTGAGAAGAATATAAATATTGGAAGTTTCAAACCAATAACAATGAATATCTTGAAATTGTTAGTCTAACAAAAAGTATATGTTGCATAAACTTTGTTATAAATGAATATACTTCTTTTATGTAATGATCAGAATAGATGTATTTACAGAGAATTCAAGACCTAGATTTCATTTGTAGTGAGAATATCTTAAAGCTATGAAAATTTAATCAGAACAGGAGACAAATTTTTGAAGAAAAAAAAGCAACATTTTCTATGTGGAAAGATTTTCTTTAATTTTCGTGTCTTAACCTTGGTATTAAAGTTCACTAACTTCCAGGTTGGCATTTTGATCAATTTTTCGTTATCCAGTTACGCTGTTCTGTCACACAGACGATTTCAAATCCTTTTTTTTTTCGGGGAGTCTTCAAAGCTTTAATTTCCGTTGAAATCTGTTAGTTTTTGGCGGAATACAATAATATTTCTCTGCTTACTGTTAGCCGTGGCACAGAAAGAAAAACTGTATAATTTGAGTGATTTAAACCATACACATATACGATTAAATATATTATGATTATCGTTTTTTAGAGTAAGTAATGCCCTTTTCAAATGTAACGTGTTTCTTTTTTCATTAATATTTCCATTGCCTATTTGTCTTGCCTATTTTTACTATTGTATATGTCTAAACACTCGAGCTCTACTAAATGCTCATGTGCATCTATCACACACTGTTTCATGAAATCATTTCTAAAAAAAAATATATTTTATTTTGATGAGGCCTACTGCCTGCACTGAAAATGATCTTTCGTGCGAATAATTCATAGAACAGATCAACGAAAATATGGGACGATAGATGGAAATATCAATATGATTATTTCGCCTTAGGCATCTTAAATGTTAATACTAATACATTCTTACCATAACGTTTTAAATGGAAGAAGTGGTGTAGTTTCTTTTCTCTCTTGTGTATAGTCCAAACTATTGTCGCGGCAACGGGCATAAATAGATAACAGACGGCGGATAGTGTTTCACGGTAATAAATAGCTTGCATAAGCAGTAAACGATCAGCGGCTAGTGTACACAAAGAGCCGGCAAAAGCAGATAAACATAGCGCTTAAGATAAGTGACTTGCCGGCCCAGATAGGGTTTCACGTAAGGAAGGTTCTAGTGATATCTCGATTGACAGAATAGTTGTTATTCTTTTTTGCTCGAGAAGTCTCTCGAATTTATGAATAAGATATATAAGAGATTGTGACACGCCAGATCCGAGTTGCTGTTGTTGTTGTTGTAAAGACATGTAACGAGAGTGTTGTAAAACAGTGAGTAAGCAGAAAACAGCTGTGAAGTGTTGTAACGAGAGCTGATGTAATCAGAACGTTTGTTAATCTCATCGACCTTGGTGCTGTAGATTGTGATATGTGATGTAATTCTTCTGCTATGCAGTGTGTTTCTATGCAAATAAAGAACATTTAGAATTTCGACAAATTGGACTTTTAATTCTACGAACCCACAAAGTCACACTATTTTATTTACATTTAAGTTCCTCTGTTCTGCTCTACGAAAACTATTGCTTGAATTTGGTTTACTCCAGAGAAAAAGAAAAGAGAAGGGTGCGAATGTGACGTAGTTTCATATTTGTTTGAGGTAACGTAACAAAACACATTTGAGAGACTAATTATGTGTATTTGTTTCCTTTTTCAGGTAAGTTGCATTGATAACGCAGACAGTCGTACCATGTATGCCATTTTGTGAGTATCTGCTTGTTTATATTGAATTTCAAAGGGAAAATAGATTCGCTGATTACAATGCAAAACACAGTATAACTCTAATTGCTGTTTTACCCTCAGAGATAATAAACACATTTCCGAGTGAAATTAATTTATAATCCTTTACTAATGAACATCTTGTTTTAAATGTGGAATTAGTGCCATGCGCAAAGGGTTATTCTGTGCATGACACAGATCAAATGTACTTATTTCAGTCGGCATTTTTCGTCTTTCGGATGGTCTTACATTGTACTGATAATAATTTTCTCTTCAAAAATATTTTACAAAATATACGTTAAGTTATAAAACTATTGGCCTTCGCTCTACAGGGTTTATTTCAATTAGAATCATTTGCAACATGAATAGTGGTCGAAATGTCTATTTTCTTAATACAAATGGTCTAACATATAGGACAGGTGGAATATGTACCTATAGGTAGTAATACTTTTCACAGTGAAGGTAATATAAAACGAAGGAAATGTAACGGAGAAACACACATGGTATTTATAGACCTACAAAAAGCAGTTTACAGGCTTAATCGCCCACGATATTGTAATATGTTATTTTCTTAAGGGAATACGAAAATCCCTGTCCCACCAGAATTAATCTGTGGCCCTTTACTTAGACTTCATCTAAGACGTCAGATTGGAAGTTTCACAGCAAATAATGTTCATTGGTCTACGTTTACACAATAAATCAGAATATAAGATAGGATTATCCTCTTCAGTATGCTGTGCTTTGATTGAAATGTATCTGCTATTATTATTTTAAATAATGAAGCACATTATTAGCACCAGTAGATACACATCTTCCAAATTTAAGTTTCTCTCTTCAGTGGTTACTTAGAAAACATGTTCATTACACACAACCTACGGACACACAGATATACACACTCCAGTGTATTTAGGAGTTGGGATTTCCCTGTGAAGTACTGGAAAATTCACTACACAAAATGGCAAATGATAGATGCAGTACCATTATTAAAACATTTAAAATATCCATACTATGTCTAAAATGATATATATATATATATATATAAACTAAACAGGAAATTCATACTAATAGTACTGCACATATGTTTTAAGGGTAGGCTTTTGAAATTTTCACAATTTAATTTACACTTAAATTGTGAAGTACTCGTAATTAGACCTCAGGTTAAGAACAGGTATGGCTGTGTAGAAAATGCCTTTACAATAACATTAATATAAAAAGAGATAATGTCACATAGAAAAAAGTTGTCATTTAGCCTTAGAGAAAGCATTCAGTTTTCATAAGCAATTATTATAAAACACATTATTTAAAAAATAATAGGAACTGGTGTATGTATACAAAACTCTGGTGCAATGAAAGAAAACTAACAAGAATGATGTAAACAAAATGTTGTTTCATACAAAGTATGTAAACCATATATCAGAAGTCCAAATGACCTAGCTGTCGAATGACTTAAATTTCCTTTATCAGATGCCCGTGCCTTGTCGACCTGACATAACCGTGTCAGTTGACCTGTAGATTTAGAATTAAGAAAAAATGATTAGTAAAACACTTGTATGCAATTGTGGTTTTGCTAGAAGTAATTGTATCGAAAACTTGAATCTGCTGGAAATAAAAATATCGAGTGCAGTAAAATTATTTAATGAATAATTAGCAAATTTTGTCGTACTCACAATTTGCTTTAATGCTATTCATATTCTGGTCGAATATATATATTTGATGTTACCACCCAACTATAACTGATTCAGCTGTACATATAGTCGTTATTATAAACGGAATATTGATGTTATTAGTGTAATAACTCATAAAACGATAAATTGTATTCTATTGTGTGGTTTTGCCTTATTTACTATTATATAACAAAATAAAATTTTAGGACGAATAAACACAATGCATTACCTAACAGTAAGTAAAATATAATATTAAGTAGCATATAATTAAAGCACCAACAGCCAGTCTGAATGTTTAGCTCTACTTACACCCTCCTTCCCATTCTCCAACGCTCTCGAACCGTAGCTCTCCCGCCTAAAATAGAAAATGTACTTCTCCCTGTGTATCCTGCCTGCCAGTAACTTTTAACATGCCCTTCGAGGTTGTAAAGTATCTCTTCATTTTCCCTCCTTTTCTTCGTATGCCTACAACTTGCAAAGATGTGCTTCCACGATTCTCTCACAAATTGATTCTCATGCAATTTTCAGTGCAAATTTTATCATCCTCCATGCTCCCAAGACAGCCACGTGAACCCATGATTAATTTGGTGTCTGTTACAATGTATCGCTCCTTAACTCACTAAACATTGTAAGTCAGATTTCACTGCATCTTCGTGTTGTCTGTCAACAATCGCAGACACAGTTATCTTTCTCGACACATTCCATTTCCTTGATTAGCCATCTCAGTGTAAGTCATACGCACAGTTTCCAAACCTTTCTTTAATGTTGTTCCCATTTCGAATTTCCTTTCATTCTTAGGTGTTCGCTTAGCAAAAATGAAATGTGTAGTGTTTAACGCCCGCTTTTACTACATACGGCACCGCAGGCGATGACATTGATGATACATGAGATGAAGATGGAGCACCGGTGGAATGAGATGGCGGGGGAAACCGGAGATCCCGGAGGAAAACCACCCCAGCGCCGTGTTGTCCATCACAAATCTCACTTTGCGGTCGCCTGGGATCGAGCCCGGGCCGCCTTGGTGAGAGCCAAGCGGGTTCGCTTAGCAGACCGCCCTAATTAGACATGGGTCTCCATGAATAACCCCCCTACAATGTTTTACTGGTCTGGTTTTGAACAATCCCATCTCACTATGCGCCCAAAATTATCTTGTTATTCTCCAATAGGCCGTATTGATGTACTCATATGGAGAATGTCTGCATACTGTGATTTGTGTCCGTTGAAGCAGTTTGCACGCAACTAATATTAACTTGTTTGAACAAGTCGGTGGTTAATTGGCAGGAATACCAGGAATACTTAGTTTACCTTATTTCCTGAAACTGAACTAGTTCTGTGTTTTTTAAATATATAAATTAATGTAAATCTTGCTCCCTGCTTTGCACATGACAAGAAAATGTGGCAAGTAATTAGGTTTGTAAGTAATAGCAGTTAAATGGGTCAGAGAATAAGTTTTTGTGTGAAGTGGGTGGGGAAGATCGCCTCCGCACACGGCGCCGAAAAGAAGAAACTTCTGGGTGAAGGAGGAGTAAGGTTTCTCTTCTTAAACTTCGGATACGGATGAAATGGAGTGAGAAACTAAACAAATGGTTAAATATCGACGAGCTGAAGAAGACAAAAGCACTTAAGAATTTTGGACACGTAGAAAGATGGACTGGCGTTATTGTGCAGGATTACTGCAGAACTGTAAATGAAGTGTAAAGCCCCTGTTTGATGGTATTAAACAACAGCCAATGGAATTGTTTGCTCTAAGCTCCCTTTGTAAAGCGATTTTGTTCCGCTCTAAGGAAACTTCGATTTATTCCGAGCTTAACCCTGCTAGACTTAATGCAGATGTGCCTTACGGATACAGTTTGCAGCAGCACTTTTGATGTTGTGAGATTTTTTATTTTATTTACCTTGCACTTTCAGATGTTATAGCCATGAAGGCAGTGTAACGTATTCGTGTACGCTAAATGCTGCATTAATTAAGGTAACCTGTGACGAGACGACCGCATTCTAAACCCGCATTGCGCCCTGGAGTTGGAAATGGTTAACCAAAGGCACTGTCTAACTGAAAGAATATTTTATATCTTGCATTCACATTACTTTTGAACTAATTATTGTACAAATTATTCTTATAGACCTTTATTCTTCTACCTAAACATCTTAAACAATATAAGAATTTGTATAAGTTGTTTAATTTCATAGTTTTGTAAGGAATACAGTAGGCTTTAAGCGATACTCAAGCCTTTTAAAACCTGGCCGCTGTATGATGGCTTTGAAATTTAATTTTTTTCACGGCTAAGAGAGAAAGAAATCTTTGTGCACTCATTTTTTTCTACTCACGCTTTTACGATTTACGTCATGTTAATCGAAATGGAGATTTGTAGAATGTCATTATTACACATAACCTTATAGGTATAAAGGGAATAAAATACGTGTGACAGTCAAATCTTCTAAAAGCTGCTCGTTATGTGACGACTTAGACACTCAAATTTCTTTTCATATCCAGGACATGAAAAACGAATGACGATTTCCTATTTGGAAAAAAAGTATTAGAAAACTCTAACGAATAACAAGGAATAATCTGAAGATGGTTCCCTCCATAAAAATGCACTTGGCATAATTTTGTGTCATAGCATGTCTACCTTATACGGTTATGAAAAAGTCATTCAGAATAAAGACTAAAAATTCAAGACATACATTTAATTTGTCCTGCAAATACCTTGACATGTGGCATTTTAATGAAAATCGATTAGCCATCTCTGAAAATGTGTCGCATCCTTGCAAGATGCTGAACATAAGTACTAATTGAGTTAGGGGAAGGTTGTATGATGTCGGACACCTTAGGTTTTTAATAAACTAGTAACTTGTGAACATTGAAAAAATTAACAAGTATCATTTGGTAATATTTAACTTAATGTTATAACACTTACTAAATTATACCTTTGAAATAAAATTGTAATAAAAATATATTTAATGTTAAGTCTGTCTCTGCATTTTTTGAATTTTTAAAATGGGGGTGTGGTTTTGCACTTTTATTACGTAATACATTTCTGGATTGCAGTTTGTTTTAATTGCAATGATCATACTTATGTAATAGGCATTCCCTTTAGGATTGGCGCAATTTTCGTGAGCCCAAACTTTGAATATAAAACATCAATCCAGCCTTCACTGAACTGTTTTCCACAAATGATACCTGTGTTTTTTTTTTTTTTTTTTTTTCTTTTTCACCTACTTCATTCTGGAAAAATTTCAGTGATTTCATTACAATGTTCAATTTTTTAGCAGTTTTACTAGTTTTAAGTTTTTGTTGTTTGTTCTTTTCTCTTTCTTCCTAACTGTTCGCTTTTCCACAAGTTGGACTTTATATGTACTTTTGCACTGCTGTTGCTGGGTAGTGATGAGATTCTGTGAACAGTAAATTGCTTCTTACTTTATTTACTGATAACACCATTGCGTTCTTCCCAATTTCCTCTCTTTTATTCATTTCTATGCGGAATAATGGGCAGACTCGTTACTAGAGAGATATGCCTAATATTTCCTCAGTAATCAAATAAGATAGGTAATACAAGATTGCTACATTTTTATTTTTTAAATTTATTTATTTCTATTAATGTTTTTACTAGAAAAATATATTCAATCATGCTTTGGCTGTCCGAAAGCAACCGCCAATTTATAGTCCGAACCCATCCGATAAAACGCTTAAAAGGGAAATAATGTCCTAAATTTTGCGTGTTTCAATTCATTCAATCACACAAATTAGACAGTACGACATAATGTATATGTCAATGTATCTCTCACGCTATTCAGCTTAACGTTACTCCAGTAGTTTAGCCAGCAAACTTAACTCCGTGTCGGTCTACATAACGGTCTTCATAACTCAAACAACGAAAAGCATCACCAATCAAAAACAACCCTGCCCCTAAACTGAATAACGTTAACAGTTGCTTATGGGATGCAGAGCAAGCTGCTTGTCACTTGATAGGTGCTGCCACATTTTTGTAGTGAAAGAAAAAAAAAAGAACTTTCCGAAACCAGTGTCTGTCCCATACCTTACGACATTCCCATATACTGCTCTTACACACACACACACAGAGAGAGAGAGAGAGAGAGAGAGAGAGAGAGAGAGAGAGAGAGAGAGAGAGAGAGAGAGAGAGAGAGAAGGTGGTCACGCGTAAGCGCACTTATTTTAATGACTTTTGGATATAGGAGGCCTCAACACATTTGCGATGAAATCTCGACATGGATTGTTCGGGTGGAATACAACAAATACTTACTATAGTTACTATACGAAATATAGAAAATAATAAAAATTATTCCTGTATCTCAAGGGCTGCAAGCGGTTAACATTTCACTGAGCGCAGCTGTGTCAGTAGTGTATTCTATTAAGTATAACAGTATCGACATCATGCAAGAGAAACTAAACGTTTGAACCTTTGCTTCAGTGATTTATTTACTAAGACCAAATTGTTCTATATTCGTAAAACACAGAAATATGCATATTTTATTCACTGTATGTAGGTATATACCATATCTATTTTGAAGTGCCTCCTGACATTGACTTATCGGTAGCGCCTGTCATCTCTAAGGGAAAAATATAGCGCAAAATCGTTATGGCGGAGAAGCTGCATAGCCAACACGATGTTTAATCCAAAGGTTTTGTTTCCTTTATTCATAACCAAATCAACGTCGCTACATTTCACATAAATGTTATTTATATTTACAGTGAACCAGAACACCAGCTGCTGAAAAATCCATGTTGTCTTATGTTATTAATATAACATGCACTCAGTTTACAAATTGTAGAGGCCTTCAATATCGACCGCACAGAACGCAGCTTGAGTGACATTTTGGGACATCTGCCGTATGATAGACGCGGAAGTTTCGCAAGTTCAGAAGTGAACGCCTTAATAATGAGGCAACCTCTCGGACAAACAAGTCATGCGCCTGTACGAAATTACAGGCGGAGATCTGAAAGCATATCATGGCACTCTTTAAATGAAACACGCACACGCGTGCGCGCACGCACATAGAGACAGATTATCGTGTGGGTGTACACAAGCGGTGGACATTGATTGAAAATGAAATTGTTATGAACGAAGTTTGGGAAAAAGCATTCCAAGCAAAGTTTAACATACCTTTCTTCCCCCCTCGGCATTTGTCTGTTATTAGGACAGTGGAATACCTGGAAGAAAGCTTAATCAAGTGGGAGAGTTCTGACTGTTTTAAACTTTCAACTTTTCTCCCACGAGTTTGGCTTTAACGATTTTTGCCACCTGTAGGACTATGAAAAGTGTAACAGAACTAAACTAAAATGTGGGCAATACAATTTAAAATTTGATTGATGTATACTAATTCCTTCTTTTACTTCAGAAAAATAAGAATGCATTTTAAGAAAGGTTTTCAGGAGATTAAGTTTTACATACCTGAACCTTGTGAGATATCAGTTATTTACAAAGGCTGGTTCAGGATAAGCGAGAACGGTAATTAGAATGAGTACACCAGATTAAAATCCATGTACTAGTATGCCAACATTCACAATTTACGGTAGGCTTTCCCGAATTTGGGGTTGGGAAAGATGACCTGATCAAGTTGTAACTTTCCGTTTTCATTCCCGTGCACGTCGTATTATATCCAGATTGCACACCTTAAACTTGACACTTCAGTCTACTGTGATTAGATCTCTTGTCGCAAGTCGGAAAAGAGTAAACTGGAAGAAATTCTGCATATGTGCGTCTTAGGCTCACATAATAGCATCCCCTGATCCAATGAATGCACGTTAAGTTAATGAATGGGTTTTGTGTAGTTCGTTTATGCGTAACTCAATGCTGGCGTTTGCTTCCAAAAGTACGAAGAATAGCAAAAAAGATAGAAATTAACAACTAAAACTGTGTGCCATTTATAGAGAAATGAAAGTTTGGTACGACTAGAACTGGAAATGGTCAAGGATGTACGTTTACATAGCTAGATTTAAATTGCAGGTGAAAAATATCATTGCTCAGCTATAAACAAATGAAACTCCAATCCCCAAGATAAACTTTCCATTCTATGATCGATGTTTTCCCGCTCTCGTTACCATGTTATAGTGAAGCCAAATTTTGTGTTGGTAATACTTCACATTTTGTTTATCTCTCGGGTTATTGTAAACCAGTGTGTGCTTACCCCTTTTGTGACACCATCCCTTGAAAGAACATTCTTAAATGTTACAGGCCAAAGTTGTGCATACCTCATGATTTCCAATCGGCTAAAGCGTGGAAGAAGATACAGCGAGTAGGAAAGAAAAAAACTTCAGTTGTCCTGAAGGCATCAGTGTATTAGCATAATAAAAAAGAAAAGTTTATGTACCTCTCCGATGATTTATCATTAGTTATTGATTCAATGTTATATTCATACGGAGTTGTGAAAGTTTACGCACACAGAATAGCCGAATACCGATAGCGGAAATGGTATTCTTTGATCACAAGGATGTAAGTCATCTCTCCAGTTAACGAGATAAAGTTTGAGGTTGCATCAGTCTCGGCAGCCACTCGGCTGTGAAATTACATCGTGACGTCACTCTTACCTGAGGAACATTGCGTGTAAGAAGAAAAACTTGGCACATAACGGGCTAAAATTCAGGAAGCAAGTAGAGTGTGTGGATTATGTTAAAGCATTCAGATGGGCGTGATAGTAGAGCCTCTTACGTGCACCAGATAAAATCAAGCAGTGGTAGTTGCTAGTTTCCCCATCACTTGCTAAGTTCAATAACTATGACAAAATTGATATTTTATTCCACTAAGAAGTCCAAATCGATAATTCACTGAAATAAAATTCTCGAGGTCTGCTAATTTAAAATAAAAATTTAAAAAATGATAGCTTTTTAAGCCGAACAGTAATCTCCCATAACTTTTCTGCCTATTGTTATTTTTATAACGCCATCAAATTATTATTATTATTATTATTATTATTATTATTATTATTATTATTATTATTATTATTATTATTATTATTATTATTATTATTATTATTATTATTATTATTATTATTATTATTATTATTGTTATTATTGTTATTATTGTTATTATTGTTATTATTGTTATTATTGTTATTATTGTTATTATTGTTATTATTGTTATTATTGTTATTATTGTTATTATTGTTATTATTGTTATTATTGTTATTATTGTTATTATTATTATTGTTATTATTGTTATTATTGTTGTTGTTGTTGTTGTTGTTATTGTTATTGTTATTGTTATTGTTGTTATTATTATTATAATGATCAGAAGATACCACTATTTATCGGTAATGAATATAAATATATATATATATATATATATATATATATATATATATATATATATATATATATATATATATTTTAAACTCGGACACGCGATACTCACTTTATAAAAAGCGGTAAAGAGTAAGCTTGTTCACAGAATTATGTTCTTATTAACGGTTTTCCGTGTACAAAAGTATGTAACTAGTTTCGTTTTTGCTCTGTTTTCAGATGTCACTACATCGTGCTCTGACAGTGACAGGAAACTCGTAGATTGCTTTTTCAAGAGGTTCTGTAAACTTCACTCGCTATACGAATGTAACATGCTACTTTAGTTGTTATATGCTGTGTTTTAACACTCGAAAACATTTTTCTGCATAGTTATTTTTATACTTTTCATTTATATCAGGATGTCTACTTCAAAAAGGTAACTACACTTTACTCATTTTATTCAGTATCACTGTTGTACATTGCTACATATTTATGGAAATCAGTCGTACTGTATACCAGTAAGATGCACACGTTACCGAGTTTGACATGCGGGACACGAAGTTCACAGACGGAAGGAAAGATCACAAATTTCCAGAATTTAGTAAATGGAGTAGGTCCGGAAGCAAAATAAATATTATGTTGACGACGCTGTGGATTTCCAAGAGCATATTAACGTTGCATGTATATCGAAATTTCGTCACGCGAAAGTTCGTTATATGCCAGAACTGTCGGTAAGACTGGTCTGTTTAGGGTTTCAACCCAAGACCTCAGTAGGCCAGTTCCTAACCAGTTAGGCCATTCACACTGTCTATGGACGAAAGTGAGTCACCATTTAGTACATAAATTAAACAAGCTACATTAACAACTCCGTTAACGCTGCATTTCACACGAGTGTTTTACTTTTTCTCCGATTGTCTTGCATGTTCTCATTTAAACACGAGATTCTATGGAATGTTGCATACCCTTACTCACTCATTCACTCACTCGCTCGCTGTCAGTTTAGCAGGTACAGAGATTCTTTTGGGACACATGCGATGTAATAATGTGAAGTCTCGACACCTTTCATTCCTTATCTAGCATGAAGTTAAACATAATTTTCATCAATTCAAAAGTTAAAAAATTATCCAAATTTTATCTCAAACTATTAAGACATGCTTCGATTCTTCCGATGGAGGCATGAGGGTATCATGTTATCAAAGTCCATCTCAAATTTTTATGAAACTTTACTTTTCTATGTTCTTCAGTGAATCGAGATACTTTTTGCAGAAATAGTTAAGTTACACATTTTATTGTAGGTAGGAGGAGGTAACATGGATTGAAAGCTAGTCATATGTTTAAAAACCGGCTCTCCCTATGCTAGTGTAAAATTCCATGCTATTTCCAATAAATTGCAAGCAACTTCACTTTTCGGAAATGACAAAGGGTTTTAAGAATTCTAACCTATATCATATATCTCAAATAGTTGTTGCCACAAGAAATGCTATTGGAAATTAGTGGTGTATTTTAAAGAGAACTTAGAATTTTGTGTATTATATTTTGCGTTTGTCTTGTGGTTTACCAGTTTATATAAAAGTTTTAGCTTATTCTTTCCTTTGTGCAGCAAATTACTGCAACAAAAGATGGTGCATTGTTTACGTTCCTTTACTGCACACCACCGGGGTTTCTAGCGACAAACATTTCTAAATTCTCACTCAGTGTTAGTGTTACACTCGGTCAGAGTTCTGTTAATAAAATATTTGCAATCTACCTTGTACAACAAAACATTTCGTTCTTTTTTCTAAAGAAGACTGATGGATTTTGTTTTAAAAACTGTTTGAAATTCGACGAATATGTGCATAATAATTCTTTCTATAGTCTTTATTTTCGTTTAATTTGATTTAACTTAAAACTTTAAAACAAGTTTAAACATACATCAAGAATTTGCATCAGTCTATTTTACAGTTAACAATTTCCAAAATATTCACTACTTCTTTCACAGGAACTCTTAAAGAAAATATTTATCATGCTTGGTATTCTCAAAATATTTTGTATATGATCGAGTTCTCTCAGGCTACAAAATTTACACTAATACTGACATCTGAAGCCGTGGTTTCACTTTTGTTTCCTGTTGCGCCCATTTTAGTTAGATTTTTCTATACTCTCCACAATCTTGTAAACGTGAATGCGAAGGTGAATGTGTGTTTCAGAGTTATAAACGATTTTATAAACCAAATGTCATCAAGGTTATTGATCCAAGAAATTATTTTGAATTCAATGTTTCCGTTATAACTAGCTTAGTCAAATACGGCCGTATCAATGAAATAAACACAGATAGGAATTTTTCATAGTAGGTATTACCTAATTGAAGCTGTTTTCAGCAAATATTAATCACAGCGAATTGGAAGTAGTATGAACATTTTTTCTAAACGTCAATTTTACACTTTTAAACCCTATTACGGTTATTTGTGCAATAAAAGTAAAATCGTTTAGATTGGCCGCGTCGTGGCCGAGCGGTTAGACCGTTTGACTCTCACCAAGGAGGTTCCTAGGCGACCACATGTGAGATTTGTGGTGGACAAACGGCGCTAGGGTGGGTTTTCTCTGGGATCTCCAGTTTCCTCTATTTCATTCCCCCTTGCTCCATCTTGATTTCATGTATCATCAGTGCACATGTAGTAAAATCGGGCGTTAAACACTACATTCATTAATTAAGATTTTACAAGGGAATATTTGGTTTTCATGAATGACATAATGACATGCTATGTCAGTAGACAACAAGTAAAATTTTGAAAATACAACATGAATTCTGAGATTCGTCAATGCTCCTTGAAGTATGCGTATTACAAACGGTTTGCGAAGAAGGCGAGTAGTAATATCGAAATTATGTGAATTGTACATTAGCGTCAGCTATTGAACATGGTAGTTCGTTGCATCGTACTAACATATGTTGTGTTCATTTGACAAACTATTGTTCGAGCGTGGTTGTTAAACTTAAAAAAAAATCTGTTTTGTATAGCTCATCCTTAGTTGCTACACCAATTAAACAGTAACTAAATATTAACAAATAAAAATAATAAACAGGTTTAAATACTAAAATTAAACTAACGAAATTCATTAATATATTTCAGAGTGCGAAGTGCAATAATAGGTATTTAAAGTGTTAGAGCAGACATTCCAATACGTGTGACCCGCGTCGTCATGCTGTTACTTTACCACTGTATAGGATTAAGTACCTCCGTATGTTGCGTGTGGTGGGACCTTAGGAGAAAAAAACTGGGCGATGGATTAAACCGCGTACGCCTTCCATTACCTCCCTTGGTTAAAATATTTAATTTAGCTCATGTGTATACATTCACACACACGCACACACGCACACACGCACACACACACACACACACACACACACACACACACACACACACACACACACACACACACACACACACACACACACACACACACATGTAGTAATATAGACAAAATTACGAGGAATAAATGCAAGAAATTCAACTTTCCAGCATAATAACTTGAACTAAAAGCAATATAGCTTATGTTATGAACATTTCATG
The DNA here is from genome assembly GCA_030765055.1 of Mantis religiosa. Classification (NCBI taxonomy): domain Eukaryota; kingdom Metazoa; phylum Arthropoda; class Insecta; order Mantodea; family Mantidae; genus Mantis; species Mantis religiosa. Next base: position 301,334,854 of record CM060950.1, on the reverse strand, counting down.
CAGATGTATTAGAAAGACCTGACACCGATGGAAAGGGCCGCTTGTGTAGCTTTTCTAGCAGTACTGAGCCAGACGTGTCGCTTTAGGACGCAGTGTTTGTTAAGACAGCAGCTGTCTGGTAGCCAGTCCTCAGATCAAAGGCAGGGGATACACAAGGGCGCCCCTAGTACATTACACACCGGTTTTCACCCTATTCTGTTCGTCCAGCCGTCCTTCCATCCGGACCTGTGTTTACTACACTGTGGTCCTTCACGGAAATGCGCTTGTTCTCTCCCCTACGGAACAACAGAACATTGCTCTTTTTGTTACATGGAGACAAGAATTGTCGGTTGTTAATTGATGCCCGTTTAGCACAAACTTTTGTTTTCTTTTTTAGTTTCTACTCTTTTCCGTAGTTGGAAGCAAACGAAACCAACATAAACATTGTTATACACTGTACACATTGGTAAAAACAAAATATCTAGACGGTTGCAAAAGAGACGCGCTAGCTTTTCTGCGTAGTCATAAAATTCAACCTTACAGTTGCTAAAAGGAAACTTCATGTTTTTACTATTTCATTTTTATTTTCTCTGGTACCATACTGCAGTAGGTAGAGAATGTGCCTGTTGTACTTCATCAAAAGCTTCGATATCAGTATTTACCGGAAATGAGTGTTTTCAGCCCCCTGTTTTATTTTAAAAAAGGCGAGTGTGTAAGCGCGAACAGTAAGTAACAAACTCTGTATTAAATTCCTCTTTCCAAGGATATAACAAGAATATTTTCAACAATATATCCTCACACCGAACTAACCTTTACTTGAAGATATTTCATCTTTTATTTTCATAAACATGGACCTATGAATTTTATTTTAATATCAAGTGCTTAAGCTATTTCATTGTATAATTTTTAGAACGTAAGGGATGGACAAAAACTATATTCTTGTTGAAACACCAATTACAAATGTCTCAGAAGTGATTAAAGTCACAAAATACGAATTATAACTTTGAATTTTCAATTTTTTAAAATTATTTTGCCGTTTGTTATTCACGATGTCATGGAGGGTGAAATTTTGAAGTCCCCACATAGTGATCCACTTTTTATGGATCTTATAATTGCAGCATCTTCGTGCAACGCTTTTTACTAACAACGAAAAGTATCATGTATAGAATATAAACTATATCTGTAAACGTTGATATAGATTAACACTAAGTTGATAAAAATTGTAAGATTATTTTTATAAAATTGGATAGAATGCATATAGGTGAACAAATCAGAGCTTTCTGTTGCTTGCAGCAAATTCATGTCAGTAGTAACAGATTTTTTAAATTAATAAATAAGTAAATCCTTAATGTAAATGATTTTGGCATCCAGTACCTAAAATACGAGGTCACAAAGACTTCTCTACCACATACATAGTAGATAATCCATTGTATTCTAGCTAAAATCTATATACCGATATTTCATTGAGAAATTCACGGTTTGAGGTTTATAAAAAGCCTCGAGAGTGTATGGATATGTTTGTACGCCTGCATGCGTGTTTGAGAGGTCATGACAGCTCAACAAAAGTCGACAAAGTTCATCTTCCAAGGATGCAACACTAAAATGTTTAAGAACATCTATCCAACCCATACCACCCTTTAGGTGCTAAAGTTCAGAAAGTTTTTAATTTCTTAAATAACACAATTTTGCTTAAAATACTATATGCTTAAGATATTTTATGAGAAATATATGTTATCATAAAAAAATATTGTAATATATAAATTTTCTGGGAATTTCCTCTGAAGATGTCTTCATTCCTAATGGCTTTTGTAAAAAACTAAAAGAAGTAGACTGCATAAGAAAGGTAGATTTCGAAAAAAACATAGAATTTGTCAAATGAATTTTTATGGAGATTACCATTTTCGAGATATTCCTTCTGATACATTTTCAAACACTTGCACTTCTGTTGAATAGTAAGTCATTCGTATTTTATATGTTGGGAATCTCAAATCCACTATCTCTTAAAAAATGGACTATCACTTAGATCCACTGTATTTTATTCCCATAGTACTTAAAAGCAGGCGCAGAGATTACAACGTCCACGATGGCACGGCTAGCTACCCTAGCAATATGACCAATCGATTATATTATTCGAATTCAGGGAGCAAGATATTGGTTAAAGAAACTAAATTACGTAATGATGGAGAAAATAGATGGAAAAAAATGTAAAGCAGTGACTGAAATTAAACGTGAATTAAAATGTGACAGGAAGAGCGGGGAAGAACATTTAATAATATAGACGACATATTATTTCTAAACTGTATAGAATCAAGCAGAGATTTTATTTATTATCTTACTGGTCATGGGCCCTATAAAACATAATGGAAAAAGAATTCACAAAACAAATAGACATATATGATATCTGTGGGATTCAAGATACTCCAGAGCACACAGTTTCTGAATGTAATAGATATGGCTAACATTTAACTGAGGAACGCAAAGGTTTAGAAGGGCATACATTACGATCAATTCTCAGAAATCCTGCTTGATGAAAACCTTAAACAGCTTACAAACAGTATTAGCAAATTATCTTGGTATATGAACTCCAGAGAGTAGGTTCAGATGGTGATGATGACGATGATGATGATGATGATGTCCAGAAGGAGAATTGCGCATTCAGCATTAAAATAGAGAAATAGATTGTTAAGGACTAGAACGCATAGAAAAACTTTGTTGGGATTGTAGAAGCATATGAGGAGTTTGAATTGCATTATATAGTTATGAGGGAAGTTTAGAAACTTAGATAATAAAAGAAAACTGAAAGATATACTTTAGAAACATCAGAATGAAGCGAAAGGAGGAGAACGAGGAAGGCAAGAAGAAGAAAGAAGATTGCGGGGTGTATGAGAAGTTGCCGGTAAAGTGTGAGATTTTATACTATAGAAAATGTTGTTTTGGAGTAAGAGAAGTGAGATTGAAACCGAGGTGGTGGAAAATTGGAGCTACACCAGTAACAGGAAGATGGGTGGAAAAACGGACACGTGTGCTGTTAAACAGATAGGAAAATTAAATACACTTTCATGTGCAAGTGTTTAGAGCTCTGAAGGGAATAAAATTAGAGAGTGATATTGTAAATAAATGGATTTATTACAGGCAAAATAATTAAAAAGGGAAATAAATATATTTGAATAATACTAATTATAAATAGTATGTTCAAAATCTAAAACTTCATTGCAGATAACGTTTTAATGTAAACAGTAATATATTATGTTTATATAGTTCTAATAATCGAAATAATAGAAGTAATTAAAATTGAAATTAATAATAATAATGATAATGATTGTGGTGGTGGTGGCGGTTGTACGTAAAGTAGGTTGTAAGCAGTTGCTTTGGTTGCTGGTTTTCCAGCTACAGTTCTATTTAAAAATTGTAATTTATATTTTTTGCTCCTCTTTTTCTCCTATATTTCTGACATATGTTTTTCCGTTATCTCATTTTTTCAGCTATTGTAGTAGTGAAGGTTCTATTTTAAAAATTATGTATAAATTAAAAATATAAATAATTTTATTATAAAATAAATGTTAGTGTGAGTATGTCACGGTGTATAACTTAGTTCTATCTGAAAAATTAGATACAAATGAAACATATAAATGTTTGTTATTATAAAATAAATGTTAGTGTGAATATGTCACGGTGTAGTAACCTAGATACCGGAATACTTCAGATTGTAGAAATTTTTATTTATTTTTTTCTATTTATTTATAGTATGTAACAATACAAATTTTACAAACATTTATCTATAGACTTTCAGTTAGCGTTTCTAAGAATAATAATACAAATGTGGGTAGAGCATGTCATGTTAGTACACACATTAAAATTATCTTACACTTTTTCGCTTATTGATTATTAATATGATAATGTTCCGGTAGGTTGTTATTGGCATTAAGAGAGACTAATAAGTGCTTGGAAATCTTGGAGTGGAGATGACAAAACGTCTATCCAAAAAATAATCAAGTGCTATTTTTGTATAAGCTTTGCTATTTCGTATTTAGACTTTACTGACATTGATTTAAAATCCATTTCAGTTCTGCTTAATCATTTTGCCACAGTTTGATAGACGACGGATTCTGTTCCATTGCATACAGTGTCACTATTTCTCAAGAGATAGTTTTGAAGTTCCGGGTACCTATATAGCATTATTACAAAAAGGAAGTTCACGTTGCGTGACTGAACAGCCTAACGCAGTAGCGCAATGTCGGACAATTGCCCGACTTGAAGTATTCGAAGCTACAAAGTAATCCGGAAAACCATACTCGCAGAAACGCCTGCAGGAAGTTGGCAGACAACGCGCGTTACTAGAATGCTGAAGAAGTTGCCTGCACGCAAGGCGTTCCGGTCATTTGAAGCTTATATGTAACAATTATTGTTTATAAAGAACAAATTTGATACAATTATTACGGCAAATATCTTACCGAGCTGAGTGTAGAAATGCAGAAAGCGTGTTATTTTTTCTCTGCAATAGTTTTTCAGTTTTCACTGTGAATTTTAGGTATCATAACAGATATTTTAATGTTTACTTGAAAGCAAGGAAACTAAATATTTGTAGTTCTTATAAATCAAAATAGTTTTAAACTCTTGCATAATTATAGTAACATGCGCTACAGAATTAAAACTATTGCAAAATTATAACAATTTAATACCCTCGTTTTGACTTCCTATACGACTTATTTGGCTTGCGGGAGGACTTAATTCAACCAATTCGATATTTCGTTGCAATTGCTTCGAGACCTTCTGAATTGAAGAACTAAGCATTTTTACAAAATTATTTACATTTCACACGTGCCAATGATAGAATAGCACAGATTTTGAACCAAATATTCTACAAAAACCTACTTATTTTAAACATTCTTCAGAAATTCAATGGAATGATTATAAGAAAACCCCTTCCAAGGCAACTCTTCACATAAATCCCGAAGACCTGTTCATTATTTGAAATTACAAGATGCCGAATTATTATATGCACATCTTCCGCTTCTTCGTTCCGTTAATAACTTAGATATTGCTGCCAGAAACTTCAATTTTTGAAACAAGGATTCCATTATGGTGGTTAGTTATAATTCCATTTAAAATATAGCACGAATAGATGGAACATGGAGCTTAATGTACAAAAATTTTATATACTAGAAACAGCAATTTCATTCCATTTAAACAACAAAAATCTGGAAATGTTTTATGTACTTAAACATGTCAAATGCTCATATTCCGTAAACTGTACTCTATTGAGTTTTATAAAATGCACACGTTACATTATTCATGGTGCGCGATTGCCTAGAAGTGATTTCAAAGTAAGAAATAAGTGCCTAATTTTATTCAACGTCGACAACAGCCTTCAACTGTTTAGATGCAGTGATCAATTCTTGCTAGGGAACGAAAATGAATAACAATCGCTTAAGCATGGGAAGGTGTAAACAAGCCACATAGGCTACAGGCAGACAGTTGTGCATTTTGAGGAGTTCCATTTTCCTGTGGTTCTAATGATTTCCCGCTTATGAAACATCATTGAAATCTTAAATCAAGTTGTTTTATTACACACCATCATCACTAATAAGAAACAAAAACAATTGAAGCCAGCCAGTTTCTCAGGATAGTGGCTTCACGTGATTTTTTTTTTTTTTTTTTTTTTTTTTTTTTTTTTTTTTTTTTTTTTTGCTTCACTCTTTGTATAATTGTCATAAGTGGTCATTTTAAATATCTCTAAGGAAAGAAAGACTATTGAACAAGTGAATCCTAATTTTTTTACTTATTATTTTTTAATTTATATATATTTTTTATACATATTTTAACTTTTTTAAAGACGGGAACGGGCACAGGATAAGTCGTTTAGAACATTTCTTGTTTTATTAGCTTGTACTGTGAGACGATATGAAGGGTTCTATTTGCTTAAATGGTTATTAGATCTGCATTTGTACCAATTAATAAATGTATGGCTCCAGAACGCAAGGTCTTCTTCCTTATATAAGTCCATCTCTGCTCCTTTAAAAATATACGTAAGTGCTTTCCTAGCACAGTGTCTCCTCGCCGTACTTTCAGCAGACAATATAGAGTACCAGCAACCAACCACACTGCAAAATTATTAAATTTCGTGTCTTTGAAGCGAAACTCCAGTTCTACCAGCTGTGGTACTGGGCGTAAGCATTCTTCTGGACTAAGTTTATGTAGTGCGTCTCGGAGGGAGGTCCAAATCAAGTCAGCTCGCTGACAGTTGTACAAGCGATGCTCAAGTGTATCAACTTCCACACATACGCCACAGATCTTCGAATTCACACTCCTGTGGCTCCACATCTTTTCTGCAGTTGGAACCGTTTCATTACCAACTTCAGAAACAGTTTCTCTCCAGAGCGACGGAAGGTTACAGTTGGTTGCATTAGCCCAAACGCATTTCCTATCACGACTGTATTTTGTTTCCACATAAGGTCGTTGAATATCTGGCTCCATCAAGTGACGATAGAGGTACTTGGTAGTCATAAACTTCTCCAGTTGCTCCCCGGAATTTTCAAGAGCACGAAGCTTGGCGACCAAACGATGAAATTCCCGTGTCGGTCTCTCCACGGTATGTAACTGGTCATACCAAAACTTCTTGTCAATCGGAGACTCATTGCCAGGTAACGATGACAATCCTCTCTTTCCCAACAGCGCCATACACTTGTCAACATCCACTAGATCACAACCACCTTTCTTTAGAGGAAGACACAATTGCGGGTGAGCAACTCGATATGCTTTCCCCGTCCACAGGAAGTATCCAAGCAGAGTCTCAGAACCTTGGGCGAACTGCTTAGGGAGCGGCAAAATCTGCGCCACATACCACAGTTTACTCAGTGCATAAGTATGAATGTACCAGGCGCGTTGCAACAACGTTAGACTTCGAGAACGATCTTCACGTAAGTTAAAACGTAGCACGTTGAGCCTCTGAGTCCAATTAAGAGAAATCATTTCTGTTAGGTTAGAGGTAAATATAACCCCTAGTATAGTGGTCTGTGGAACCAGCTTCATATGCAGCAATCTTGTTGGATGTTCCCAGGTGCCAAGTGAAAGCATTTCTGATTTGTGGGCGCTGAGCTGAGCTCCCGAAAGTCGACTGTAAGTCACAATCGCCGTGGCTATCTCCTCCATATCCTGGTGATCTTTGGCCAAGACCGTCACGTCATCCGCGTAAGCCATTACTTTAAGCCGTTCCCCGCTATAGTTAAACCTTGCAGTCTATCTTGTAGCATCTGGAGTAATGGATTGAGTGTCAAGGAAAACAGTCCCATAGATAAGGGACAGCCCTGCCTGACTGATTATCGTATTAGAATAGGTGTCAACAAAAGCCGTTAAAAAGTATTCTTGACGATGCTTGGCGATAAAGCCCTTGAATCGCCGCTATCATTTGTTGAGGTACCCCAGCTGCTCACAAACACCGCCAGATATACCAGTGCTGAACTCCATCAAAAGCTCTATGAAAATCCAGATTAACTAATGCCAAGGAGCAATGGTACTGCTCAAGATGGACGACCGCATCTCTTAATTCCGCAAGGGCACCAACAATATTCTTGCGTTGAAGAGCTGTTTGATTAACATGGAGCACCTCCTCATACGCTGGTTTCAGTCTGCTGGCCAAAAGCTTCGCAAAGATTTTGTAGTCTGCATTCAGCAGTGTTATTGGGCGACAGTCCATCGCTGCCTGGGGGCAGTGTTTCCGCGGGAGTAAAATTATAATTCCATCCGCGAAATGTTCTGGAAACCAGCCTCCGTCCCCTATTTCCTGTAGCACTGCAACAAACTCAGCCTTAATTATCGGCCAGAATGCAAGATAAAATTCATAAGAAAGACCGTCCGGGCCAGGCGCCGTATTGCGTTTCAAATGTTGCATCACTTGATGTATCTTGTTCCGTTATTGAACCTTGTAGACTCTCCTCCATGGACTGACTAATGTGAGCCACTGGGCTACTCAGGGCCGCCGAGCTAGCCATATGTTCCGCTTGAGCCTCGCCAAATAGGCGCTGGTATTGCTCCTGAAGATAAGGCAGTAACTGGCGTGTCCCATGTAAAACCACACCAGTAGCAGAGTCAGTGAGCGATGAAATGTACATGGCCTGTCCATGGGTGCGTGCCTTGGCCAATGAATAAAAGGAGACCTGTTCATCGGAGAGAGCGTGCGTCAATGGGGACCGAATGGCGCAACCCTGCAGCATTTGATCTTGTTTGCCTTTAATTATTTCCTTTATTCTCCTGATAGCCGGAGCAACCTCGGCAGCTCGATTCTGCTGCTCTTGTAGATTCCAAAGCACTTCATTATAAAATTGCAACACCTCTCTTCTTTCACGGGCCTTCTCAAAACTAATTGTTTTGAAGAATGCCTTGATGGCCGGTTTTGCCTTAACGGCCCACCATTCTGATTTGCGGTAGGCACGGTGATAAGAGGATTTTAAAAAACGCAGTCGACAGTCCTCATCTGTAAATAGCGTTGAATTGATTTTCCAGTAACTCCTTCCAGTATCTAGACTTGGAGTCGTGAGTTGCAGGGCACATGTAACGGCGTGGTGGTCACTAAAGACAACGAAAGAACATCAGTGCGCTGGAAACGGGGAACCAAGGTGTCAGATAAATAAAGACGATCTAGTCGGAATGCTGAGGTGCCTCGGAAAAAGGTGAACTCACCGTATTACCATGCTGCAGCTCCCAGGAATCACGTAGATGTAACTGCGTCACTAATTGCAGAAGCGTCGGGCTAAGATTGGCAGCACCTTTTTGATGCTTAACTTGAAGCGCACAGTTGAAATTCCCTGCAATAATATACTTTTATCGGGTAGTAAATGGGCTGTCAAAGCCTGTTGAAAGAAGTGCTCACGTTCCTGTCGTCGATTGGAATCGGAGGGAGCATAAACCTTTATCAGAGCAATGTTATCCAGCACAGCCGATACGACGCTCTCCGAGGGATGTAATTGAAAGTCAGAACACCGGATACCACGGCAGGGCCTCTACCTTCTGGGCCCAAGTTAACCACATGGTCATAATTATACAGGGCTGTCAAATTGAGTATTAACTTCCTGCAAGAAACACACATCCACGTCATGCGTCGTGAGGAACTGGTGTAACAATTTTTGATTGCGTAGATTTATAATGCCGTTAACATTGATGGTAGCCAATATTTGAATGCGAGGTGAAGTAGTAATGGAACTCCAGAAATACAAGGCAGGGAAAAACCAGTGCAGGTGTATAATGCTTCTGAAAAACTATTGCGAAACTGAAACTTTAGCTAGCGCGTCCGGTGGTTTGAGACGAGGGTCTCTGGAAGAAAGCACTACTCGCGGTTGTCCGGGACTACCATTTGCATCTACTGTTACAGGTACTGATTGCAATGCATCTCCCGGAACCTTCCCCGACACCACCTCCATTGCAGTTATATCGCCGCCTTCCAGTGTCGACTCATCAGCATTCGACATCGCAGAAGGTGCGTCCTGCGGGATTGAAGCACGCCATTCCACAGCAGACAGGGCGGTTTTCGACTTCTTCGCTTTTTTTCTTGAGTTGGCCCCAGCAGATGTATGGGTAGGCTGGAGGGCGGTCGCAGCACCAATTTTACGCTTCTCCGTCACACGAGCTCCCGCCTCCGTACCAACGGGCGACGTCACCTCCTCACGGCACTCCTAGGACACCGTTGGTTTCAGATCCGTTTGTAGTTGACTGTCTACTGTGCCGGGCACCGGGGATATCTGTGTTGCTTCTGGCAGCTCATGCGACTGGATCACACTCTCTTGCACGGAGCTTTCTTGCTGTGTTTCCGGTGCCTCCCTGCGCGGAAGTGGTGGTACAGGTAAGACCGTCTTCCTATTGGGACAGTTTTCTTTGACGTGTGTGGGTTCCCCACAGACATAGCAGGTTTTCACTTGACCAGCGTAACTCACTGTAACACGATAGCCCACAACCATAATGGTGTTAGGAATTTTGGTTTTTAGAGCCATTTTCACAGCACGAACACCAGTATTCACTGGTATTTTATATGAATTGCCCCATTGCTCTCTCCGAACTTCATACATTTTGCCATACTGCTCCAATTTTTGTCGTAATACCTCATTCGGTATGTCCGGTGGTAGATCAAATACAGGCACCGTGGTGGTATTACCGGTGGCCCTTTCGACCGTAACTGTTGTACGCTCTCCGTTCGCATAGGTAAACATAGCGGTACCAGCAAACTTCTCTAACAGCTGTTCCATTAGCACCACCGAAATGAGCTTTATATAAATTGCTCGATCCCGCACAATTAACTGCAGCGTATCCACTTGGTCAGCAGTATGCTTTATAAACTTCTAATGCCGTTGGCCTCGTCGCAGGGATCTCAAATTTCGCTCGCAAAGTATTTATCCTGCCGTAGATTTCCATGCTAACAGTAGCACTATTACCGTATGAACACAAGAACAAAATCTGGCCTCAAGCTTCAGGCACGCTGAGGCACCAAGGAAATAATAAGAAAAAATAAAATAACTGAGAGTCGTTGAGTACAAACGCCGGAATTCGACCGCTGACAATCACACCGCACAGCAGGCAAACAGCGGCGCCGTATCGCGTGGTAGGCTCGACCTTTACTGTACGGCAGCTCAAGGCCGACTGCGGTTAGGAGGAACTCAGTAGTTACTTTCAGCACATACAATATATCGTTGTATTTGTTATATAAGCATGCCAAGTATTCAGAAGATTAATATGACATTGTTCTAGACCCATTTCAAGAGAATGGAAAACGCAGTGATTTCGGTTTTCCTTCATCTTCTCCTAGCATAGCAGACCAGCAGAAGAGACGAGTCGTCCAGGTTTACCTGGACGGAGTTTATGCTGCCCAGCACCTAGCCGCTTATTGCGTCTTTATCTGGGCAGTATAGAAGAGTCATTATTGTCTCAGGCGATTGTTTTGGGCAGTGGACATATCTAGCCTTTGTGTGCGCAGTCGCCCCGTGTAGGGAGGATGCGCCAATGCTGGCTGCCCTCTTCCGCCTGCCTGGGAGGCATCTGAGCACAGTCCGCTAAACAGGCTAGAGGGAAAGGAACCGTGTTAATGTATAAAGTTTACCTAGCCCATTTCTGGGCTTGGGAAGTTGGAGTCAGGGGAATGTGGCCCTGTTCAGTATTAGGTACCCAAGGCATCTTTGGGTAGCCTGTAGCTTGGTCGCCGGCGAGGAACCCTATGGTCGTAACGGCCTAGGGTATTCACCAGTATGTTTGGATGGGAGTCCAGCTTATCGTAGATGGTGCGGGATCTTTCCCGCACCACGTCCACGATATACGGGACCCCAGAGTTTCCTTTATCTTCTTTATCCTGTTCACGCCCGCACACAACACAAACCAACCTTCTTAGCACCCGCCTCGGTAGCGTAGATGGTAGCGAGTCCGCCTCACGTTCGAGGTCCCAAGTTCGAATCTCGGTCAGCGTGAGTTACTTGGGTAAGGTTTTTCCAGGGTTTTTTCTTATGCTGTAAGACGAATGTCAGGTAACTCTCCTGGGCTCATTTGAGCATCATTTCACCCATTCCATTCATCGTCCGATATGATTTAACGTTTGAGGACGTAAATTACCCCAAAAAATAATAAAGTCCTCTTTAGCAGGTTCTATTTAAGGAACGTATATATGAACCTAATTAAAGAATATATTTGTTAAGGAGGAAAGAGAGCGGAATTAACAATTTAGTTTCAGGTGGTGTCCGCCCGCAAGTGTTTTGTTCCTGTTTTCGCAGTGCGTGACCCTAAATCTGCACCTTTGAATTTGCGTGTATGAAGTAATATAGTTACCAAATAAGATAAGCTTTAGCAAATATGATGCTTTTAATCACTGAGGATTAACGCACTGACTCGTTTGTTAATATGCACCCAAATCCTTATAGTAGGTATTTTTAGAAATTGTTTGGCCCACAGGCAACTCATTTCAAATGTTTATGGATAGATATCAATTGTGATTTAATTTTTGTGTCCGGAAAGGTACTTGGGCTTGTATTTATGGTAATCTCTGTACTCATAGTTTTTTTTTCAGTTGAATGACTTACTGACTACGTTGTACTACTTTTGACCAATAGGACGCTGCGAAATAACGTTTTTCTACCAATCATGGCTTCTAATCACGCATTTTATCATTCCTTAACATTTTCCTCCGCCCAGCATCTAAATGACTGCCTATATTGTTTGTTTCACTAATGGGACTGTCTCTTTTAGGAGCACTTAACAAACCTTCTATTTGACCCTGTTTGAACCTTTGACCTTGGTATCAGTAGTACAGCGCCTAACTCGCTGGCCACTCAGACACTGACTAAAAATTTTGACCAAAAATTAACAAAATTATCTTCAACGAAACATCACGGGACTAAACAGCATAGAGAGAAGCGTGGTGTTGAGAGCACTAGTACGATGAATCACCAAATATGCAATTTACGTGTTCCGCCACAGAGGGTCTTGGGTTCGAGTCCCGCCTTGGTCATGAGTGTTTATATGTACAGTGTATATGTGTGAAACTACAGTAAACAGACAGTAAAAATAAACGGAAACAATAAAAAAAGTGTTACATAAGAAAATATATGTATATAAATTTTAAAAAAAAAAGAGAGAAACAGAAACGGCACTCGTATTTGCAAGCAGTTCGATCAGTTAATTTGGTAGCTTAATATTTTATTTTATCTATTTCTCGCAATCTTCGTCAATATTCGTCTATTCCTGAGACTGTAAATTACATTCCACTAGCTTTTATTTTCTGTTGGTAAATCTACTCATGTTTCCCGCTGACTTATCGATAAAATAAAAACAAATACTTGTAATATTACTGTTCATAAACAAAGTTACGGAGAAAATGTTTTATAATGAATCTGTAAAGTGTGGTGTTGAGAGCCCCTGTACTGGATCAACTCGCAAGCGACCTTTATCGTTGATGGTTGTATGGTTGTTTAGACCGTCGTGTATATGTCACGCAGCAGATTTTAAACGTTGAAGCTTAGTTAGACCCCCTTCCTTTGAAGTACTGCCTGAATATTGTTCCAGTAGTTATGGGTTTATATAGCTTTCGTATACAGCGGTGCTGCCATATGTATAAATTTTCAATACGTCAACAAGCTTCAGGAATCCAAAATTACGATATTTCTTGTTCTATATTTTTAAAAATACTCAAAGATTTATATGACCACTTGTCAGGTTTTCATGTTTGATATAGGAGCTGTGTGGTCGCCCCAGCTTGAACGGGAGCGATAATATTGCTGTCTTATACGAAAATAGCTCATTCCTGGATGTTGACATGTTGGCTATGTTTATTATGAACAATATTTTTATTATTATTCTAGCGGGGTTATCTTGCAGCACAGCAATAAATTGTCAGTTCCTCTGATATACGCAGTAGCGCTGCTTTCCCATCTTCCTGTATCGTATACGATGGTGGAAATGAAAGAGCAGGAGGCCGTGGAATGGGAAACTCGCAAAGATTACGTAGCCTGCAGCTAGTAGCCCATGTAAATCTCTTTCTTTCCCCGGCTGCCGGAACTGTGTTTAATTTGTCATTTTTTCAATGTTATAGCATAATCTTATACAACTCTATATGGAAATTAAGCGCGTATAGCTTTGTGTAATAAATTTGTTTTTTATCTTTCCTTCCTTGGTGTAAATTCACACGAAATGTGCCTTATCAGAAAGGACAATCATGAATGCTGTAGTAATATGTCATCCACCTGAATAACAAAGACTTCTTTGTATATGCCAAAAACTTAAGTTATTAGAGCGTTTTTTATTTGTAGCGTACTTTACTTCCATGATCATCTCGCAGGCTTGGAAGCAATTTATAGTGTTTGTTAATCGATATTTTTAAACTTTATTTTATTTAACATTTGCTATGAAACACACACACACACACACACACACACACACACACACACACACACACACACACACACACACACACATTTACTCCGTCATACTTTGGCGCTCTACCTAGGTGGAGAATGAATCTAAAGAAAATTAGTTGCACTCACATGATGTACCTACTCACCCTTCTAACAAAATATCCCTATAAAACTGATTCCTCTATTCTACGTACTTCTTTTTTGTTTTCTGGCTCCCTAATTCTATTTCTTTATCAAGACTATATTGTTGTACAACACAGGGCACAGACGATATGCCTATGTACCACATGCTAACATAAAGGAGCACAGAGATGCCACAGTGGTACAATAGGCTTTTCTTTCCTTCGATCAGGCCCAGCCTTGCAAGTAGCCGTTCCTCCACTGCAGGAGAAGACGGTCATACTGCTGTGCATGCTCGCACTTAGCACGAGTTCAGCGTCCGACGTTTCTGGTGCGGTACTGCTGCCACAAAGCAGGAGAAAACAGTTTGAGACGTGTAGAATGCAGCACTGTGGGGGAGACAAGAAACATATCTGGTGTTAATTAGCGTCTTTTAAGATGTGTAACGTGAGCTCATGTCACATCGTCATTGCCTGTCCTCCCCTGCTGTACTGTTTTTCAGCTGTCCACAAGACATAACGTCACAGAAGGCTGTAGACTGCATACGGGGTGTAACTAAAAGTTTATTTTCTAGTTTTGAGCGGTAATTTCCGTGAATGTAGGCAGAAACTGAGTATTTCATTACAAATGGAAGTAGTACTCTACCCAACATAGCTCTGTGAGTAAAGATAGCTATTTCCTTTAATCATATAAGTAATTTTATTGATTTATAATTACGGCAAAACTAAGAAAAGCTACGCATCGCTGACATTTCAGCAGTCAACTGTTTCAGCCGCACAATGGCTAATAACAGTTTGGAAAATCAGATCTGCCACCAACTTCTGAAAATAGCAGCAGGATGAACAAAAGTAACACTACAACCGCACACAGTTATTATTTAATTGCTCAATCTATGCCAAATAAAGAACAATCTTTAATTATTGAAGCAAATGACAGTTTCACTCAAAGAATATGTATTACCTCTAGGAAAATTAGTTAAACTCACCTGTATTATATTCGTATCATGCATTTCTAACAACAGAGTTTGCATCTACTTAACAAACAAAACCTTGGTGGAAGACATAACCTCAAGATTTTCAAAGATCCATATTAATGACACATCCTTGGAAATCAGATCTCTCTTAACTAAAAAATAAAAGGTTTATAATATCTAATGTATGACCGGTGATTCCAAATGATATGGATGAGGAAAAATCTTCTGAATAAAGGTATTGAAACAGCTTCTGTAATTCTCTATATCAATGCAGGGATATCTATACCGGGGTCCACCCATACAATGAGCTTTCGCCGACAGTTTATGTAAAGCCTTAAGTTTTTGATAAATTGTCTGAATCCATGCCAGTAGAATTTGAAGGCACCAAATACTAGATTTTCATCAGATGCCCCGACCTGCTTCCTTTGCAAAATGGAAGGACATTTTGCGCGGCAATGCAAATCATCCTTTGAATCTCCTACTGACCAAGAAATTCGGGAAAACACAACGAATGTAATTCCTAAAATGATCTGAGTAGTATCGAACAAAGAATGTTATGACGCAGGAACCAATCATTCAAGACTCTAACGGTCATTTAACTGAAGAAAATAAGAAACCTCATTGACAATGCATAACAATGTCAGGATTGGACATTTCAAAAAATCCTACTCCTATGGAGGCAGCTCAGATTAGTGCAATAAATAAAAAGGAATACAAGGATACTCTTCTTAAAAGACCTATTTCTACTTCAAGTCAGCACTCGGAAAGTGAGCAACAATATCTGACTCATCGGTAGAAAGCAACGACCAGTCAAGCAATATAAAACCAAAGAAGACCCAACATACATATAAGAAAACTTAAACAGGCTATAGCAACGCTAGACAGTCAGCTCTCTCCCGTTAGAATATGAATGGCAGAAAGCCCAGAATATTACAATTTGGACTTCCAAATGCTCAAGAGTTTTGTAGAAAACATAAAAAGAACGTCAGATATAGTGTCCATAGCTCTCTTTTATACAGATAACCTGGAAATTCTTTTGAACACTATTAAAAAATTCACCCATTACTGACAAATAAAGAAATTAAGAATCGGTTCACACATATTGAAAATAAGCTAGGTCTAGAAATTAACAAATATAAAATACCAGAAGTTCTTGGCACTTTATCTACAATTTTATCTAATCCGCTGTTTGGCGTCCTTTTATTTAACTTTTATATTGATCACAAAAATTATATGTGCAATATTTCAATGGAATCTCCGAGGTTTTCGAGTGCAACATGAGTATTTGAATATTTTGATTAAAAATCACCTGTCAAATGTGATTTGTTTGCAGGAAACCAACTTGAGCGACCATTTCGTACCAAACATATCTGGATATTCAATTTATTATAAGAACAGAGCAACATCAATTCACGCCAGTGGTAGAGTAGTTACCTTTATCAACTATAACATAATTCACAAAGAAATACCATTAACTATTCCCCTTGACGCAGTAGCTTTAAAATTAATAAAGCCAACTTCTTTCTATATATGTAATGTATACTTACCTAACAGTTATAAGCTTAAACTTGAAGACCTTCAAACTATAATAAACTAACTACCCAATCCTTTCTTACTCCTTGGTGACTAATAGTCACAATATATTATGGGGCTATATGACATTTGCACAAAGAGGGAAACTTATTTAATCTATATTATTAGAGCATAACTTAATATTACTTAATTCTTCTCAAGCTACTCACTTTGATCTTGCTCACGACTCCTTTGGTAGTATTGACTTTTCAATAACTTCTCCCAGCAATGCACATCTATTTAATTGGTCAGTTTATAATGTCCCTTATGGCAGCGACCATTTCCCGATCATTATAAGTATAGATAATGAAACTTCCAAATTCATAAAACAGCCAAAGTGGATAATTAGAAAAGCGGATTGGACGAAGTTTAAAGCCCTAATTAGTCAAGCCACGTCATCTTTACCATTCATTCAAGATGACTCAAACATCAACAATATTGTTAAATATTTCACAGAAAAGATAATAGAAGTCGCTAACATCACCATCCCAAAAACATGTATAGGCCTGTTTTAAAAACGAAGGTTTCCATGGTGGAACGATGAATGTAAAAATACAATTCAGAACAAAAATAAAGCACATTTTAGATTTATAAAACATCCATCTACCGAAAACAAAATTCAGTATTAAAAATTGCGAGCTTTGGCACGCAGAACAATAAAAGAAAGCAAACTCAAATCATGGTTAGATTTTGTATCCTCATTGAATCGTCAAGCGCCTCTAGAACAAATTTGGAAAAAATTAGTAAAATAAATGAAATCAACAAAACTTCTACGATACCATTCCTACGAAATAAAGGATCAGATATAATTATGAATGATAATAAACAAATATAAGAAAAATTAAGTCCTACATTTGCGGCCATTTCCAATTATTCAAATTAAAACCCCAAATTCCTTAAATTTAAACAAAAACTTGAAAGTGAAGTCATGAATTTAGATCTCCTCCTCCTCGACTGACCACCAGGACTATGAAAGTGAAATAACACTAAAATATATTATAGATACACTAAGTGAATGTAAATCTAAATCTTTTGGACCTGTTGGAATACCTTATCACATGTTGAAACATCTTCCTAACGATTACATTCTATACTTACAAGACCTATACAATTATATATGGAGTAACAAAGTATTCCTACTTGTTTGAGAAAAGAAACGGTAATTCCTATTCTTAAACCCAATGGTGACCCTTCTATCGTCCAATTACTCTAATTTGTACTTTGAGTAAAGTATTAGAAAAAGTAATAAGTAAACGATTTCGATGGACCCTTAAAACAAATATTTTTTCAGCTAAGATCAACATGGATTCCGACAAAGGCATTCAACAATGAATGGTCTCATTACTATTGAAAAAGAAATTATAGAAGGTTTTAAAATTTTCCAGCACTGTGTAATGATTACTTTAGATATCGAAAAAGCCTACGACATGATTTGGGAAAAAGTCTTAAAAATTCTCAAAACCAGATCAATGGAAAAATGTTTATATGTGTGACCAATTTCCTAAAAGGAAGACAATTTCAAGTGCTGGCCAATGGAAATTACTCTGAAATTTAGGATAGTCAAACTGGAGTACCTCAAAGATCTTCGCTCAGAGTTCTGCTTTTCGTTGCAGCTATCAATGACATTACATCTCATATAAAGCTACCAGTCAAAGCTAATTTATTCGTAGACGATTTAACAATCTACTGCAACTCCGACCAAGATAATTCCTCACCTTCTCCAGAGTCTGGAACAATGAATGAGAGTGAATGTGTGCGTGATCTAATGATTAAAACCCAACGAATACGATTTAACACCATCGATATGTTCCAAAGGAGAACGTCCGCCGATATGACTATTGGAGTTAAAGACGGGGTATAAATGGAGCAATTAAAAACTACTGCAAGAGCAAACGTCTAACCACTACCCAAGAAATTCTTACAACTACAATGAATGCATTACAGGAATGGTCAGATTTAACCGGATTAAAGTTCTCACAAAAAAAATCAAAATGCATATTTTTCTCTAAAGAAATCAAGGTGGATACTAAGATCTATATGGAAGGTAATATCATTGAAGTCGTTAAGACCCTAAAACTCCTGGGATTACTTTTGGACAATAAGCTAACATGGATTCCTCATACTAAACATCTAAAATCAGACTGTATTAGGATATTATCCTAAAAGTTTTAGCAGCGAAAACCTGGGTTGCAGTCTCAAACATTTTATTATTTATTTACAAAACTACTATGAGATCTAAACTTGACTGTGCATCCATATTATACAACTCAGCTTCTCCCAATGCTCTCAAAATGCTCAATTCAATACAGACTACAGCTTTACGGCTTATTTTAGGAGCTACACAAGTCCTTGAAGTTTTCTGATAGACAGAAGACCCCCACTAGAAATGAGAAGAATTCAACTAAATTTAAAATATGCGTTCAGACAAGCTTCTGTTTAGGAAACCAAAGTACTGGAGCAAACTTTAAAAAAAAAACGCTTTAATACTCCCACAAATCGACATCATGGCCATACTACTTTATATGAAAGAGTATCTACTTATCTTCATTGCCTTAACTTTAAAGAATTTCGGCAAAGAAAGTATTTCACCAAATACCGCCTTGGAAGCTTTCATTACCAGTTTTCCACTTATACATATGCTCTCTCACATCAAATGTGAAACTTCTAATATTACCTATAACCAACTTTTCCTTGAATTTCAAGAGCTTCATCGGAATGATCTACATATATACGCCGATGGTTCTATTATTTATTGGTGGAAAATGCGGATGTGCAATTGTTTACCCTAAACACACAGTATTACACATTACTATCCTATACACATGACTACCTGATCGTCTCTATTTTTTTTCATGTGAGTTATTCGCCATAAAATAAATTTTGCAAACCTAATTCCTTTTTGATAATAACTGACTCAATGAGTGCAATTCTAGCAATTAAGGATAAGAAAAAATGTGTTGGTTCAAGAAATACAATTTTTATCCATTGAAGCTATCTAATCAGGCAAACAAATAACATACTGTGGATACCATCACATAGAGAAATTAATGGCAATGAACGAGCAGATGCAGCAGCCCGCGAAGCAGCCAGTTTACCTGCAGATGAAACAAGCATAACTTACCAAGATTATATTGTCTATATTAAAAATTACACCAGAAGAAACTGGGAAAATCACTGGTATTACAACTCAAACTTCAAACTGGATGATATAATGAGTAACGGAATATCAAGACCTCCTCTTAAACAACTGAAACGCAAAGATCAAGTAGCTTTAACTAGACTAAGAATTGGTCATTGCAGAATGTCTTATTCACACATCACATCCAAGGATCCAGACCACATATGTGAGATGGGTCGGACAGCTTTAACAACTGTACATATCATCACTAAATGTGCCAGATACACAAAGTGGCGGACGAAGAACAAGCTTCCATCTGATGTTTCTACTGTACTTAATGATCCTAAAATGACCAGCAACATTCTACAATTTACAAAAGACGCTTCATTATTTCAGTTGTAATTTTAGTGCATCACTGTTGTTCTCAAGATTGTATTGTCGTTAATATTTCACTTTATTTTAAAGCTACCAACCAATGTTATAAATGTTCATATAACTTAATGAACATGGTATCAGGATGTATTACTGTGTTAAAATGTTATAAATGTTCATAAAGTGAGTGAGTGAGTGAGTGAGTGAGTGAGTGAGTGAGTGAGTGAGTGAGTGAGTGTGTGGTGTTTTAGGGCCCGTCGACAACAAGGTCATTTGGGCCCGAAGTCAACACTAAAACCTAAAAGCTATAAAAAATTAGCTAAAAAGGTAAAATATAATAAAAACACTCAACTGTTAAAAGGACATAAATGTTCATATAACTTAATGAACATTGTATCAGGATGTATTATTGTGTTAACATAGATATGTAATTACTTTGTGTACAGTCGCAATATGACTGTACACAAAGTATATTAAGTATATTTGTAGTTAGCGAATACAAACAAGGTTAAAATAAAAAAGACACAACGCTGCTCTCCGCCTGCTAGTATGTTCATTCCTCATTAAGTTCGATTTTTTTTTTTTTTTTTTTTTTTTTTTGTAATTTACGTCCTCCAACGTTAAGTCATATCGGACGTTGAATGGAATGGGTGAAATGATGCTCAAATGAGCCCTGGGTCCTTAGAGCTTAGAGTTACGCGACATTCGTCTTTCAGGATAAGGGAAACCCCCGGAAAACCTTATCCAGATAACTCACCCTGACCGAGATTCGAACTCGGGACCTCTTGAACGTAAGACAGACACGCTAACACCACGCTACCGAGGCGGGCATTAAGTTCGAAATGAATATGAAAAAACTCGTGAACATATGTAGTTGAAATGTTATACATAAGTGTTTGCAGAAAATGTATCCTTGATTTCAAATGCCCGGTTACGCAATTCAGAAAGCAAATGAAACGTCGAGTAATTTTAACCGAGGAATGAATTAAACAACGGAGTATTTGGTGGATTCTATAGCAAGGCTTCACCTTCCCACACCTATTGAGTACGATGCTTTTGGGGAAAATGCCAGGAATGCAAACGATACACAGGAAACCCGCATCTGGTCAACCACGATGCATAGGCATTTGATAATAGAGGCACTAGCTAATAAAAGAGCGCAGAAATAAAATTTTCATTTGGTTTATCTCTTTTTTTTTTCTGTCTGGTTTCACATTCTTTTCATATGCCTTGTGTTTTCCAATACTGTTTAAACAAGTGAACGCGCGCGGAGTCGTTTGCATATTGTTTTATCTGGTTGCCTCGGCAACCTCTTTACTATTCAACAGGAGATAAAAGTTTTCTGGCGAAAATTGTGGGGAAATCTGTTCAATTTGCTGATGAAGGATACATAAACAAAGCAGCTCAAACAGGAATATGGCGCAAAATCCTAAACCTGTCATAAATCGCGCAAGCATGTGGAAGATAATCACACACCAGCACTTTAGTACGAAGTAGAAAAATATATGAATGTGCATAATATATATTTAGATAACAGCAAAAAGAGTACTTCCTTTCGATCTATGTTCGCGTCTGTGATCTCTGCCTGCTTCTGTTAGATTTCGTTTTACAAGCTAATTGAATGTGTGTAGGGGAATTCACGAACTGGTATCTACTCTAGCAGCCATCTTCAGGTGGTGACTCGATATAAACAAAATTTCAAGGTACATTCATGTCACTTTCTCTAAACACCTAATTTTTGCATACCTACTACAATTTTTTTTCTACAAAAGCTCCCGGTATTTGCTCTACCACGTACTTAGCAGGTAGCAAAGGTATCGCATTCGACCCTAAACTTCGGTACCGAAATTTTATTGGAAATACACGCTGTGAGACACTCGGAAACGAAAAATAAATGGACTTAAGAAAAGCACCTGTGCAATGAAGTTAAAATAAAGCTCTTCAGAAAATGGACAAGAAGGTAATATTTTACAAAAAGCTAACATGAGTGATTGTTCTACAACGGTAACGTTATTGACAACCTTTTCAAATAATAAGCTAATCATTTTAACTTTGCTTACGCGTACAACTTTTAATTCTTAACCTTTGCATCAGATTTCCTGGGAAGAAAACTCATCTAAACCTTTTTATAACAGTCAGGCAAAGGAATGGAAATCCAAGGAGTATTTAACATTTGTGGCGTCATAAGAAAACTGATCAGTGATGGAAGAGAAAATATTTAATGCTGATCAGTGAGAGTCTAATATCGCAGTGAAATTGCAAATTCCTTTACCGGCACATGTGCATTTGTCTACTGCAAAATTATTTGAAAAGTTACAATAACGATATAATCTGAAATAAAAGTAATTATATGTCTTATAATGTTTTTAAATAGCGGTAGAGAAAGTCGTGAACGTAGCACAAGAGGTTTTGTCTTTCTCTCTTTATGTCATTACACTAGAAATACAAGTTTTGAAATAGCTGAATCCCCAAAAAGCATTTTGGAAAAATTTGCATGTGTTTGTACGTATTATTTGGGTACTTATATCCAGTATAATTTAAAGTGTGCTAAATACCAGACTTTAATCAAGATCAGCATATTCCACAAATCCTACAAAAAGATTTTGAGGAAATTCCTCTCACATAAACTGCTTAAATTTACATGCAGTATATTTCGAACATTTTTATTTTCTCAAAAATTCCACTTAAGATTTTTAATTAAAACACTACATATTTATTTATTTGTTGGTAAATAAATTGTACAGTTTGAATGCTTGTGGGAATAACATCCTACAGTCCTCTTCGTTGTCAATGATTTTGGCATAATTTTAAACCGTGGCAAACAATTTACTACATTCAAATTTAGATCTCGTATAACCATGCAGCTTATGCCAAAATGTTTAGAGCCTTTTAACTATTTTCGAGATAGAGTAAACCTGAAAAATTCAATCCCATTGCCAGGATTTGAACCACGGATTGCCTGGTTTCGTCCAGTCGCTCTTACCAATTGAGTTACCATGGCCATCTATCCAAAACCTAAGGATACACGGCTAGTGTGATAGAACGATTAATTTCCATCAATTAACTTTAATATTTTCGAGATAGATATTGTTTATTTGCTTGAATTTTCAGATATACTTTCTGCTGTAGAAAGCTGGATATAGGTACAAAACTCCACGAAAAGTCCAATGTACTTGCGAAGAACTCAAGCAGAAGAATTAAATAATATAATTAAAACATATGAAGAAAACCGTACATTTCACTTAGCATGTCGAACAACAAAATATATAAAGAAGTTCTAACTATAGGCCACTAGGTAAAGGGAAGCCGGATAGATCAAAGAAACGATGTTATAATTTTTTTAATCTTTTTATTGATCGATCAGCAGTACAATGCTTTACAGATCAGAGTGAAAAGAAGGTAACAGAACAATACATTAAAGAACAATAACACTCAGGGGTAGTCTTAACAGGCCGCTCCCTAACTACATCAAGTTAGAACTCCAATAATACACTCTGAGAAATTATGTCAATATTGAAGATGTAAGACATACATCAAGCACTAGAATCACTGGAATCAGACGTATCACTCAGAAGCAGGTCCTGTGGTAGTCTCCTCTGTAAGCGTGGGCTGGCGCGTGCGCACGCCGATGCTATAATGCACAGCTCCTGGACCTTCTTGCAGCATGGAAAAGAAACGACGGGCGATCCTGCGAATGTAGACCTGAAGAGGTAACAGTCCTAGTTCGTGATGGAACTGCTGATTACGGATGAGCCATGGAGCGTTGGTAGCGATGCGCATGAAGCGATTCTGTATAACTTGAAGACGACGCAGATGACGTGTGTACGGTCCCCACACTTGGCAGGCATAAGTAATGAGCGGACGAACGAGTGATTTGTAGAGTAACAATGAAGACTGTAGGCCGATGCTGGAACGGCGATGCAACAGAGGTGAGAATTTTGAAAGTCGCCCGGAGGACAGTGATATAAGACGATCAATGTGAGCACGCCAGGTCAGTCGAGAGTCCAAAAGCACTCCAAGGTATTCAACGGGAGTTGTAGCGGGGAGCTAAGGGACATTGTTCCTCTAGAGACACAACGGAGGAAGCGGAGTATATCGGCGAAGAGTGAAGATTTTAGCTCGGTTTTCTGAGGGTTCAAAGAGATCTGCCAAGTGCTGAACCAATGAGTTAGGCGATCTAAAGAGAGCTGTACTACTTATTGTGCGTGCTGGAGAATAATATAGTACTGTGTCATCAGCGTAAAGAGCTAAAGAAGTCGGAGCTAACTCAGGAATATCAAAAATGTATATATTAAATAGAGTCGGGGCCAAGATAGAACCCTGTGGGACACCTGCGGTAATATTACGTGGGGATGAAAGCTTTCCACCAATGCGTACTGAAAAGCTGCGGTCGTATAGGAAACTGTGGATTAGATGTGATAAAAATGAAATGTGTAGTGTTTAACGCCCGCTTTTACTACATACGGCACCGCAGGCGGTGACACTGATGATACATGAGAAGAAGATGGAGCACCGGTGAAATGAGATGAAGGGGGAAACCGGAGGTCCCGGAGAAAACCCGCCCCAGCGCCGTGTTGTCTTTCACAAATCTCACTTTGCGGTCGCCTGGGATCGAACCCGGGCCGCCTTGGTGAGAGCCAAGCAGTCTAGATGTGATAAGTAATTAGGAAGATCGATGCGGTAGAGCTTAAGGAGCAAACCATCATGCCAAACCCTGTCGAATGCTTGTGCCACATCAAGGAAAACAGCCGTGGTATACTGATGGGCCTCAAAGCCGTGGACAATTGACTGAGTTAATCCTAAAAGCTAATGGGTAGTGGAATATTTGTGAGGAAATCCAAATTTATATGGCGGAAGAACATGGTTATGATTAAGGTAAGACAGAAGACGGCGATGGGATTACTTTTTCAAACAGTGTGGAGAGGGTCGGTAACAGAGTCATAGTACGATAGCTTTCGAGAATGTGTTTGAGTGTATTGGGCTTATGAAGACTGGTATATGGGCAAACTTCCAGGTGCGAGGTAAATAGCCGAGGCGTAGACAGGCATTGAGGATCGATGACAAGTATGCAACTGCTTTTTTGGTGAGCTTCTTGATAACAATATTAGGAACCAAGTCGTGCCCGGGAGATTTCTTAAGGGGAAGGAGTCGAATCAGGGGAGATAGTTCCCTTGGGCTTGTAAATGAAATCCTTTGTGAGACTGTGGGTCGAGTGCGATAGGTATGTAGCTCCTTTTCCACGTCTGCAATAGTCTCATCATCGGCTGATAAGGAAAGAGCAAACACACGCTCAAAGTGATCGGCCAAAATTTCACACTTGGTGGGAATATCTGTAACCAATCTATCACCTGCAGACAGCGCCGGGACAACAGTCGTCTCATGAAGAACACGTGTGGTGGCCTCCCACAGATAGCCCCCCATAGGACTGAGTGCAGAGAGTCTACTCCCATTAGCCCTGTCCCCGTAGGAACAAGACCCGGGTCTCTTACAACCAGGGAGTATCCCAAAGGGTCTCTCCGTGGGGCTTTCCATTAGGACAGTACCTAGTTTCCTAAACTGCCCCCCCTCCTGGTCCGAAGACCAGTCAGGACGGAAGTGGATACGCCACTTACGCGCGTCAACACTCAAGGTGAGGACTACCGATTTGACCTCGGTGGGGCCGCCTGGCGATCTAGCACACCTTCTACTAGCTGAGCAGGCTAGTACCCGGAAACTTTTAGCCCCCCATAGGACTGTAGACGATGTCGCTCCAACTCCAGTTTCACCCGTTGAATGAGTCCGTTGAGCTTTCGACGGAGCCAGGGTTGTCGGTCCCGTTGCCACTGTCGACGAACTTGGTGTTTTTCTCGGATGAGACTTAAAATGGAAAGGGCTAAGAAGGGGGAATAATGATGTCGTCTATTTGGAGAAGTGGAAAGTCCGGCGCAGCTGTAAGTTCATCATAAATTTCTTGGTCACTGAGGGAGCACGGTAGGTTGCGTATGACGACTGAAAAAAGTTTGTCTGAAGGGTTGTGAAATGTGTATTATTCTTGCTTAATTGATGTCAAGTATGAGGTAAGGTTGCGGTAGTCTGTTGACGTCGAAGTGTAGACCTTAAGAATGGCTCCCCTTAACTCAGTGTGAAATTCAGATAAGACACATTTTTTTACATCTTGTAGTAGCAATTGATAATTGTGTACAATGCGGACACATATAGGAGGAATTTTCTCTTTCTGAGAGATGGAGGCTGTGTCAGAAGAATCGTGGTCTGAAGCTTCACTTAAAGGATTGAAGCGATTAGATGTAGGAATTGGGTATGCATAGCGTGAGAGAGTAGGTTGTTCGGAAACAGAGGCAGTGCATCGGCGTTTGTTTGGTTGTGAACTCTGGGGGAGAGAGAGGGGGAGGCTGCGAGCGTTGGTTGCGCTCTAAACAGTCAGATGGGGCACAGTCTGCCATTGTATCGTCTTGCTGCACGGAGTTATTTAGTGTATTAAGGGGCTGAATTGAGTGAAGCTGAGATGGTCGTAGTATTGGTTTACTTACTGTATTATCCCCGGTAGCAGAAGACAGTTGAGATTGGTAGTGCTGATTAGATGACGTCAGTTGTAGCGTAGAACTGGAGCTATCCCAGAAGTTCTGTCGTTATTTAATACAGTTAGCGCTGAATATAATATTCCGCCGGTATCATCCGTTTGCAGAGCCATGTAGATATATGATATATAGCAATGAACAATACACAAAGGCTAACTGATACCGCTAACTGCAAAACGCGCGATTTGTAAGCAGTGCGTTCAGACACAACCTTCCCGCTCGGCTTTCACTTGTCGACCGTTATCATCAATTTGGAGCCGGAAAGGACAGAAGCCGAAACCGTGAAGTAGGAGGTGAGGACTTATACCTTCCTGAACAAAAGAAAAGGATTCTTTTTCGTATTTTCTGTACTACTTACTTGCAGAAGGTAGAAGAATTGTTGTACTCTACCAAAAATTCCATACCGAAGTTTCACGGGAAATAGGCTTTACATTTTATATTCGGTTATCAGATTCCATAAATTCACGGGAAATGCATGGATTCCCTGAATCCAAAAACAAAAAGATAAAGGTGTATGTGCGTATCTCTGAACAGCATAATTGAGAAAGGAAAAGTCGGCTAATTATAATTATAGAACGTGGTATTAAGTTCTGCATGAAATGCAATGTGACATACCCATCTCGGTCTGCACTTAATATGGAATTTTGTTCATAAAGTTTATGTTCTCAAAGACGACAACGAATTTGATCAAATTACCATATGTTGAAAGTATTATGATAATTCATTCCAATATGTCCTTATTCACCTTTCTTTACTGCACCGATATTTCCCATCATCCATTTCTTCAACCACATACCAGGTATCGGCCATATCCCCACTACGGAATATTCTCTCGCATTCAGAGTTCTTCCATTTCTCGACAGACCCGTGACGTCAGGCAGTCATTTGTAAATCCCGAGAAGTGTAAGCCCTCCAAACGGGGAAAGTAATGCGGTTGTGCAATAAGTGAAATGTATATTTTGCATTTTCTAGGGAATAACCTGTAAAGAGCTCTTCATGCTTGAACTTTTGTGTAAATCATAAACCGTAAGATATAGACAAAATCATGCAGTGCAAAATCATAGATCTCATTTAAATTCGTATAAAATAATTTTTTTAGAGTTAACATTTCCTGAGATGTGCCTCGTTATGTTATTTAATTTTCCAATAATTCAAGTTTTCTGAAATGGGAAGACTTTTTAGTTTTTCTTTCTTCTACTGGTTGTGCAACGAGAACGGAATTTTAAAGCCGTTATATAGTGACCAGTTCTTTCTAGTGTACTACTCTATTCCCATTCTGACTACAAGGAAATGTATAGTAAAACAAATTATAACATCGTTTATCTCGAGTAACATGATGTATACTAAGAATTTCTAAGAATGATTTATATGCAACTGAATAGAGAACGTCATACCAGTTCACAAATCACACTTTTATATTTAGAGGACCTCAAAATTTGATTTCTGTTGTATTTGTTTTTCATTCATGGACAGGAGGCACACTTGTTCATACATGCTCATACTTGTTGCACGTGTCTGTTAATAGTTAAAAATTCAAACGAAAGAAAACTCAGTTCTGCAATCCATTGCTTTTTATTCTTCTCCTGAAACATTCTCACAAGGCTTTTGTGACCAGTTCCCTATCAAAACTTTACCAGGCTGGTAGATGATCGTAGAAGGAGATGATCCTTTTGATCTGAAATCCGAAGTCATGGCTACTGTGCTGCGGCTGTTGAGCCACATCAAAGAGTCTTAACTTGCAGATAACCAACTATCTTTACCTTACTCTGAGTAATTAACAAGCTTGGCACCTAAATATTCAAAATGGCCCACGGTTATCTCAGCCTCTTCTCTGCCAGCTCCGTCTTTATGATGTATTATTCATACTGCTCTCCCAAACACAGGGTGTGTAACCAACACCCCATACTGCTGCATTTCTCTTAATGGTTCTCGCTAATTCTTATTAACTTCAACCACCTTACCTTGGCTGTATTTTATCGAAGGTTTGTTCAAACTAATTTTTGCATACAAAAGTAAAATAAAAATAAATAATCCAAGTCTTATCTACCTAACCTACCGAAGTCATATATATATATATCATATTTTGATAAGAATATCTATGCTAAATTAAATTAATTTCATTCAGTTCCGATCTGAATCGCCCAGCTCTATTTTCATCACAAACAATTGGAATGATCACATACGCTCCCTCCAGTAAAGCATTTCTTGAATTTTCTGGCAATAGCCATAAGCCCATTTCCTTCTCACTTAATTTTTTAGTATTTTTAAACCTTAAGTCTTGCACCTAGTTTCATTGTTTTGTGGCATTAACCATTTCTGAGACTCCTTTTTTTTATCAATTCGTATTGTCAAATACGTACATTTTTGCTTCATCTATTTTTACCTAAACTAAATTGAGGAAATTTTGTATTCTACCAAGAAATGATATCGAGGTATCACCAGATTTGCATGTTTTGAGGCCCCTGAAACCAGAAAATCATTTATAGGAAAAGGTATGTGTGGGTGTATGTGTGTGAAAAATATCAATTGTCAGGAACATATCAGTGTCACCACAGTGCCGAGATTTGTAGCAGTTGATGCTTTTCCCTCAAACACAAGGGGCGGCAGATTTACGTTTGAAGGTGTCCCTTAGTTGCTTCCTGTCTCCGTTGAGTTTTGAATCTTGCCCATAAGTGTAGGTGGATAAGAATACATGCTTCTTTGTCAAGCTAATTGTTTGGTCAAGTTTAGCGGAGAGGAGGGACTTCTTCTGGATTTTTAATCTTACATGTTTAAGAGGAGGTTATTGGGTGAAGGAATACTCCGAAAAATAAATGTGTGAATGGATTTGTCTCGCTGTTAACTCATTTTCTTGCCAACTGGCGAAGCGGAAAGTACTGAACTGTACGCAGTGCTTTCGTCTGCATAGATTTACGCTCTGTATAGTTACCACTTTGGAAATATTGTGACGCAAATCCTATTGGTGCTGTTCTCGCGGCTCTTGGTAATGTTATACAACCCAATTTATCTACGCGGTGCTTGTACTCCAATCATCCGGAGTATCACCTCGGATGAGAAGCCTTTCCATTCGCGGTACTGAAGAAGTTTCATCTGACACTGCAATTGCCTTACGTCGTAACGAATGAACTTAACGCAGGTTACGTGTTTTAGCAGAATACACTTTATAAACACGTTTGTGAGCGGCACATTTACAGTGGAAAAATATTGACTAATGTCATCGCGGATTAGCGTCAGTCATAGTTAGACTGTGTTTTTTTCTAGAAATGTGCAGCTTAAACACGTGTTACTCCTACTCTAAATGCCTACACTGAATATTTTTCTCAAATGTGGGGCTTTCGAGGTTTCGTGGTGTTCTTTTAGGAGCCGAATTGCCATTAAGTTATTTTTTCCATCACGTGTCACTAGTGCCCTTACTCGGAGTATTTTCCCGAAATATACAATTTATATGAGCCGCTGGTTTACCAGTCACTTGCATTCTTAAACAGCAGAGTAAGAAAACAATATTTCCCTCTGTACGACTTGACAAGCATTGCAAGTTCGCCATATACACAGTGTTAAAGATGCTCGAAATTTCCAATACTAGCCTGCCAAAATCGCCTTGTTAGGAACATCTTGTATACAGCAGAATATTGCATAACTATAAAAATATTAGAATATTTACAGTGATATTACTCCTACATATGAAACTAATTGAAATATTTGACGGATTATTTTCATATCCTTGAAATGGGAAACATGTTAAAAAAGCCATAACGCAAAAGTTCTTTCACATATCATTAAACCTACTGACTATGTTTTTGAACACTATTTAAAACCATCGGTCTTAGCTGGTGTTGAGCTCACGATCTTAAGATTGGTAGTCTGCTGTCTGTCTGTTTCATGTAGAGAATGAGGAATTTCAAAACTCATATTGGCCAACCACATTTTAAGCATTTGCCTTTCACTTTAGACTCCTGTATTCTATTTTACCTGCAATACTAAGCAATTAAAGATTGAGAAATATAAGCCTATAAATATTAGTGTTGACTGGCCCCGTAGCTCAGTCGGTAGAGCACCTGCCTATCGTGCTAGGAGTCCCGGGTTCGATTCCCGGTGGTGGGGGTGGGGATTTTTCTCCGACCAAGTTAAGTCCTCATCTTCCCCAGAGTCTGGAAGTATGAATGAGAGTGTGAATGTATGCGTGAACCCAACGCATACGAGTTAACACCTTCGATATGTTCCAAAGGAGAACGGCCGCTGATATGACCATTGGAGTTTAAGGCGGAGTATAAATGGAACAAATACAAAAAATATTAGTAATTACACATCTCCGAATTCTTGAGTAATTACTTTCTTTCTGATGATAGAGGCAATTTTCTTTAATGTCCAATCAAAAGTGAATTCTCGACAAAACAAGTAGTTATTCCCTTTGGAATATTGTGTGTTCTATTATAACAAGTAGAGTATTCAGTTGTGTCTGAGTAGTTTTATATAATTTAAAATGATCTCTGTGGAGCGAGATTTAAAACTGGAGAAATGTTACATTTCATTGGAGTTTTGTGATGCTAGAAGCATATAACGCTAGAAGATATTGTTTTAGATGGTGTTATAGATTACCTTTTTTGTTTGTAATTTTACGTCCTGCAACGTTAAGTCCTATCATGAATGTTGAACCTTTATTAATTTTTTTCACCAATTAATTTAAATTCATTAGATCTTTTCTTTAATATTGTTTCTTTATTAAGTTTTATATTAAGTATATATTTTATTTTAAATGACGGTAAATGAATTGGGTGAAATGATGCTCAAATGTGTCCAGGGTCCATGGAGCTTAGAGCTACCCGACATTCGTCTTTCAGGATAAGCGAAAACCCCGGAAAAACCCTATCCATGTAACTCACCGTGACCAAGATTCGAACTTCGGACCTCTTTAACGTGAAGTAGGCATGCTACCATCTACGTTACCGAGGTGGGCTTATAGATTACTATATCGATTTAAGAAGGAAAAAATATAATGGGTAGTGGAGGGTTTTCCAGCAAAATCGAAAGAAACCAGATGTGGTGCACTTAGCAATTTTCTAAAGATTTTTTTTTTTTTTCGCTAGTACGTTGCTCCAGGCTTCAAAATGGGATTTCCTGAAGATGTAAGTGTGGATCAGGATGTGCTAATGTGTGAAGAGGAAATCTGTGACTAAACCTTTTGCCATTTAAATGCTCTTGAAGGTCACTGGCAGCAAATATAATTTTCCCGTTGCAATTGGTTCAACTGATTGCACACTTAAAAGACCACAGAAATACCGGGATGAATATGTAAATCGGAAGTCAGGCCATAAAATGGAAATACATACTGAAGGTATTGTTAAGGCGTACGTCAGTGTAGAGGTCACAGGACCAGAATTCGATTATTTGTGGAGTAATGACTAATGAAGAAAAATGAAATGTGTAGTGTTTAACGCCCGCTTTTACTACATACGGCACCGCAGGCGGTGAGACTGATGGTACATCAGATGAAGATGGAGAACCGGTGGAATGAGATGGCGGGGCAAACCGGAGGTCTCGGAGAAAACCTGCCCCAGCGCCGTGTTGTCCAGCACAAATCTCACTTTTGCGGTCGCCTGGGATCGAACCCGGGCCGCCTTGGTGAGAGCCAAGTGGTCTAACCACTGAGCCTCGGTGTGGCCACTGATGATGAAGCAAATAGATTACATGTAGCATATTTTATATACATACCTAACTCTTGAGCAAGACTTATACTTATTCAATAACTGTATAATGTAGTTATAGAAACATGTTTTTACCAATTAAACAATTATTCGAGATGCCTCAGAATAGTTTATGCTGTCTTCGGTAACTTCAGTTATTTTGACATGTTTTAGTCTTCATAAAATGCCCAAAACTTCAACTTTTTTCCAGAATTACTGAAGATTGAACATGAATATGAGCTACAGATAAAGTTTCCAGGAGAAGTAATAGGATTAGGGAGCGAGGTTAGCAAAGAAGAAACGTCTAGACAAACATTATACATGCACGCAAATAAAGGTCAAGCTGTATCATTAAACTATTCAAATTTTATTTATATGACATATTTAAAAGTTAACTTTCCTAAATAAATAATCTTCCAATGCAGCGCGAGAAACAGTTTCAAGATTTCATTTCTATTTTTTTTTTCACGAAATCGCTTTTTTTTTTTAATCTGAAACGTTAATTGGTTTTACTATCATTTTATCAAAATATATCCGGTTTAGATAGATATCTTGTCCCTTCTGATTCATGCACGAGAGATTTTCTTTTCTTTGGCAGAGGTTCCGAAGAAGTGTTTGGTTCTGGATTAAACAAGGTTGGACCGTCTTCAGTTTCTATTTCAGGTTCAGTTTGAAATTCTGAAGATACTCTAGCTCTGACTCCAGCAAAAATAAATAAATAAACTAAAAAATAAAAATTTTACTATTACGAACTATCGCAAAACGATGCTTATTATTGTAACATTTAATTGATAATTTAATTGCACTCATTTTTATTTACTGTATAAAACATCTATCTCATAATTTTCTTACTGAAGGATTAGTGCTTCCATTCATAAGTTCCAGTGATCGTTTTCCCCAACGTTTTAGTTTTCTTATTTTTAACCGTAGTTTTAAATGTAAATCTTAGCTTTCAGTCCGCTTTACATATCCTTTCTGGATAGCCCTCGTACCACGTTTGGGCAATTTGGCTGCATCTTCCTTTAAGCTTGGTTCTTGCGCACTCACAAGACAGCAGTTTATTTATTCAGTAATCAGGAAATTATGAAAGTATTTTAATAAATAGCTCTCTCCACCTTTTAAATTGTGGGCCATTCTGTTGAGGATAATGCATTTACTTTTGCCAGGATAACGATTACAACAATAGAACAAAATAATTTTACTTTCATCTATAGATTCTGTATCTACCATTTTTCTTAGTTCATTAAAAATCATCCTCAAATTTTATTCTCCAATAAATAACAGAGAATAATTTAAGAGTGTATACTCATGACTGTATCAGGCTGATTTATTCAAAGCCGCCTAGCCAAAAGGAAAAAGGCGAGAAATTACTGAACGAAATAAAAGTTTGTCAGTGAACTTTTCACATGCAGTAGAGTTAATTACTGTCATAAGTGTGAATTGTTCTAAAGTAAATTCTTGTAGAAATTGCTCAGCTTTAGGCATATCACTTTCGGTTCTCAATTGTTAAAAAGAAGTGGAACAAAGGTTTTAGAATAATTCTCTGTAGGGTGCCATATGAATGCAATACATCAGATGTTTCTGCAAGGGTAAAATTGTCGTTAGATTGATAGCGTGAAACACGCGAGTGTTTTCCTAGCAAAGATAAACTGGTGCCTTTGTTTCTGTGCTGTAAATAGCAGGAAGAACTGAAGCAGTGTTGCCAATGCAAAGGATGCGTTGTCCCAAGTGTTAATTTGTTTCAACCCTCTGCAAATCGACTTTTCTCTTTTGCCTGGGATTATATACTCTTCGCTTTGACGGTCAGAAGTAGGTTTTCTACCATCCCTTAAGGAATTACGTCAAGCTTCTGAACCCTCTGTGGTGCTGTGCTCAACTTCAACGACGTGACTGTCGCTTGTAACCACTTTGTGTTTTAATGCACTGTAAGTGCTAATCACTTAGTTATGACCATCATACCCCTAGGTATGCAGCATGCATGTAACAGAGGTCCGTGTTGCAATAAGTGCATGAAACAAAAACTGCCTAACGCCTCGGCTAATTATTTTAAAATATTTTATGTATTACATTACTTACCTCTCGCTTATTTTTATGTAAATTCTATAAACAATTCTTATGAAAGCAAATATTTCTGTCTCCGCGTTAATGGCGATTAAATTTTCCAGGAACAGCCACATTACACATTTCATTCCAGGAGCTCATAAAAAGGGATAGGAAGTTAAATGGATCATCATATGTTTAAAAGTGGGACACTATATATTGGGCTTAAAATTCCACTCTCTCTCCACAACATCGCGAAAAAAAAGAACTGAATAGCTACAGTGCTTTATAAGCCATACGAAGTACTGAAAAATTCAATCCAGTAATGCATATGTCAGCAACTGTGATGCCACCGCAAATTATGTTCGAAATTGCGTTTTAATGTGTTCTAGGTACACGTATCTGTGTAGTATGTATATTTGTGTCTTATCCTTTCCTAGTTCATAACAATTCCTTGGGAATGAAGAAGACTGGACACGCTATCCCTAGACAATTTAAGCCTCACATTATATTATATTATATATATAATCAAAATATAACAAGCATTTTGAGAACAAAAATATCGTTTTCCTAGTAAAAAAAAATAGTTTATTAGCTCTAATTTTCTTTAAAACCTTGTTCTCGTATATTTCAACGATGCTGAACTTAATATCAATTTGTTGTTGATCGAGCATGTCGTCTTAGGGTAAAATAGATGAACACACCTTTCTCTTAAAAAAATAGATATTTTGTTCAGGAATCTCAGAAAATGTTATTTCTGGGGAATTTCGACATTGGTTTAATGGGTGGAATACAATGCTGTTTAAGTGGGCCAAGGCATCATGCTTTGGTTCCCTGCCATAGAATGCGGTCCAGGATCGATGCTACCTCTGGGGTGCGGTTTTAAGTCCCGGGTATAGGAAAAGTCCACTCAACATCGTGAGGAAATTGAGCAGCTTATGATAGGTAAGCGGACCTGGTCAAAAAAGCCAACATTCCGTCTGGGTAATGCCGAGATGGTGACCACATCTCCATTCTATATCGTTTGGATGATCGCCCACCTCTACCTTGCTTATGTGGGCGTGAGGCCTGCAGTCGGATTGGCAGGCCTTGGCCCTCTATGGGCTGTCGCCCCATGGTTATTTTTACAACGCTACTTCCCACCTACTATAGATAGGTGGCAAGAAAGTAAAAATACACAAGCACGAACAGTTGCCCTTCAGTATATTTGAACGCAATAATCCTTCTTCCCTTAATATAACCAAAAATGTTACTGATAATATATTCTATACTGCGTTTTTCTTACACTGCGGAAACCGTACGATAGAATGTGCATCAGCAGTTACACCCGAGGCTCTCGTCGCCCACATGTAATGCACTGCGCTTGTTTATGGCTTGTAACAGCATGTGCAGTCATTGCCTAGTTTGTGTTGTTTCTGTTCCATACTTGCAAGTTTACCGGTTGTAAACAGTGTTCATTGAAGTTAGGAGTTTTAAGTAATAATTAAGTGAAGAGTGTTTGTTATTAGTGGTTGTGCAATTTTCCACTATAGCCTCGAAATATTTGTTCGTAAGAAAACTTGCAAAGACCTGTGAACAAGTAATGGGGAACGGGATCCATTCTGGATAAAAAGGGAAGAATAAAGAGGCCAGTTCTTACTGAAGAGAACATTTTATGGTCCTCGCGATCCCTTGATTTAATTATCCGCGACTTTTATTTGAGAAGTAACTGCAAAAATAAAATGGATGTAACAAATCCCCATACTTTGAACGAACTAAACGAAAACACCAGGCGAGAAATTCACTCAATTTCGGTTGTTGAAATCCCGAATGTAAATGTACATTTTCTGATAAGATGCCGTAAAGGTGTTGATAAAGCAGATTAACATTTCCAGCATCTCTTTGGTTTATCATCATTGTGATAGCAACTAAACAATGAGAACACGAAGCGGTTCCGGGACCGCTATAACTGTCTGCGATAGATCCAGCCGAATTGGCCGGTGCACGAGCATCGGAGTGATGGCTGCAGTGTGACACGAAAGTCATTGTAATAATATTTTCATATGAAAATGCCACCTTGTATTACTAACTATCCAATTCTTCATGTTGTTCGTCTGCTTTAATGTAACGTCATGATGTTTCACAAAGCATAAATGTTTACGTAATTTAAATTATAACTCAAAGTTATAATGCTCTAAATATTAGAATTAACCATGCGGCTTTTAAAATACTTTGATTAGGTAGAAGTATTTTATCCTATTGTATATAGCAACTCAGAGTAAGTTATTGTAATATTGATTATATTATCGTTTCCAAAACACATTAAATAGCCTATTATTTATTATTGTTTTAATCTTAATTATGAAGAACAGTAACAATGTGAGCACTCAAATCATGTGTATTGTTTACTAGTTGTAATTTCATTACTACTTTCTTCTACAAAATAATGCACAATTACATTGGAGTAATCTAATAAAACAGTTTAACTGTATAAGTAAGTTTCTTTTTGTGTTGTCTCGTGTATTCATTATTTTAGCTGTTTTCTCTGAACATGTACAGGTGAAGGCATGTCCTGTAGTTAAAGAAACTTAAGTATTTATTTGAAAGGGGAGAATTCATGAGTAAGAGAAAAGGATGGGGAGTGGAAAGTATTGAGGAGGTCGGAAAAAAAGGGGAAGGGATAGGAAAAGAGCGCAAAGAATAAGAGAATGAGTGAAAAACTATCGCAATAAAGTTGCTATTACATAAATAAAAGAACATGTTCCTAGTAATGTTAGATTTTGTGTAAATTATTGTTAACTGGTCCTGTAGCTGATACAATGAGTGAATGCTATGAAAATTCTGAAACTGTTCTTGGAAATGAAATGCCAGCCATATCAATTGGTTTTGTACTGGGCCACATAATCAAAAGAAAAAAGAAATTAAAAAACAATGAGTTGTTATTCTATGAGAAAGTAACAACTTTGTAATCGTAATGATTCTGACAAGGGTTGGTTCTTAACCCAATTCTTGAGGTGAACTTTTAAATATACACCAATGTTTCCTTACTTGTGTACGTAAAGCAGTTAATAGATACTTTAAAACTCCAGCTATTTTTGTGTACTGAAGTGGTCTAAAATAGTTCCTAAATGTATAACGGGTATAAGTAAGGGATATGAATTACTGAGAGGTAACCACTTCTCCATGTAACTCAATAACGCGAGTGATGCTGCAGTTTGAACTGAACAAAAGATGTACGCTATTGTGCGTTTGTTGGGAGCTTCTGCGATTTTTTGTGAGTGTATTCCCAAGAATTATTGTGCTCTTAAGGAATCCTGACAGTACTACAGTGCCAACAAACCCGCTATCCCCCCTCATAAAGATGCAGCTTTACCATTCTTCCTTTTCCTCCATTTATTTCCGCCTTTTATTTTGCAAAGTGAAAAAGTGAGTTGTTAAGAGTGGAAATTGCCTTTCTGCTTGGGTAAGCACACTGCAATTCCTCATCCCGGAAGTGTGTTTTTATGTCAAATACTGGCATCGAGTGAGATACCTACCTGGCTGTATTCTACCAACAAATCTTCAACATAATGAAGTTTTATTTTCTGTGTTGCTAAACTTGCCTTTTTCCACGATAACATATTTCAAGAATCTTGTGTTGTTTATAATGAAAGTGTAAGCTTTTGGAATAAGCTAGCCAACTGTTCTAGATAAGATAAGTCGCAGCTTTTGGTGCAACTAAGGCATCCTGAAGCTTATAAAAATAATATGTAGTGTCAGACTCCCAGAAGAAGGCGAGCGGTGTCTGAGGTATGAGAGGGGCTTGAACGTTAATCTGCTCATGTAGTCGGTTTGTTTATAAGAAATGTGTGTATGTGAATCACCCCTGCTGTTACATCTAACACTTGTACCCTGTTCCCCGCATAAGAATGTGGATGTAGGAATGCGTTTAACATCAACTCTAACGTTTTTCTGAGTAAGATTGCGGCTAGAGTTAACATATCAATAAGCTTAGGCCTCTAGAAAGAATGCTATATTTGACTCAGGAGTTTAGCTATGACTGTTAGTGACAAATGAACTTGAGATAACACTGCATTATTTATTCCTCCTGCCTCTAATGTTTTACACCCTGCTTCTAAAGTAACTTATCCTTTCTTTTCCGGGACAATAAATATTACGAAAAGTAGCATAATTAATGCATTGTATTTCAAAGACAAAACAAACATGACCATGCTTTCAATAGGTAAATATGTATACCGATAAAACAATATAATTATGACCACATGATATAATATTGTAGCAACTTTGGCACTGCTTACAGTTGGACTGCTTGAGACATTAAATTGGAACTGCAAGTTATACTCTATTCGCATAACACCAAGAATTTCACTTAATCACTGCACGATAACACGTTTAAGGACAAATACGTTCTCCGGAGGGAAACGACAGTAGGCTGTCGTTTGGATGGAATGGAATACTAACGTTGCACCTAGTATCGCAGCATGAAATATTTGGGCTTTTGTCATTCTTTGTAGAAGAAAATGCTAGATACAAATTTTATAAAGTTTTATTGTTGCAATAAGCCAAATATTTAAGCAGTATACCTATTTTCCGTCTAAGTATAGTTTCTGTACCTTGGTCACCATGGGACAGTTGTAAATTGAATCTAAAGAAAACTCATTCGATTGCTATCAGTAAAGTCCATGATTCTTTAATTTGCAAGCGCGCCCCAGAAACAGCACTTGTTTGTTTTGGAGTTCACGTGACACTATATTTACGTTGCGCAGAGGGAGAGAGAGAGAGAGAGAGAGAGAGAGAGAGAGAGAGAGAGAGAGAAGAGAGAGAGAGAGAGAGAGAGAGAGAGAGAGAGAGAGA
>CM060950.1:300326492-300556492 GCA_030765055.1 Mantis religiosa | reverse complement strand
CAGACTTTAAATGTTAGTCAAATATTTACTTGCTATGATATGTAGGTAAAAGGGTTTGTGGGAAAAGGAGCAAACTTTAAGTTTTAGTCAAATATTAACCTGTTATGATGTGTAGGTACAAGGGCTTTGGGGAAAAAGAGTAAACTTTATATGTTAGTCAAACATTTACTTGTTATGATGTGTAGGTAAAAGGGTTTGTGGGAAAAGGGTAAACTTTAAGTGTTAGTCAAACATTTACTTGTTATGATGTGTAGGTACATGGGCGTGTGGGAAAAAGTATAAACTTTAAGTGATAGTCAAATATTTACTTGCCATGTGATTTAGGTACAAGAGGTTCTGGGAAAAGAGTGTACTTCAAGTTTTAGAAGTTGAAAAATAAAACTGAATTTTAATATAATGCTACTGCTTCCACTAATGCATTTTATGACATTTCAGCATCTGCAACTCAATTGCAAGAGAGACCATCAGTTATTCATTACGCTCCCAAGAGAGTGGAAGCCACCACTAAGATTACCGAGGCCAGCAATCAAGAGGAAACGTGTAATGCCATCATTTCAGTTCCCTCAACATCAAACGAGACATACAACAAAAGAAAGCTGCAGCACAATATGGAGACAGACTCCATGAACACCAAAAGACCCAAGGTTAGTACTAATGATTGCCAGGTGTTAGAATGTAAGACTATTGAGTCTGCATTTAAGGGACGTATTTTAATAGTAAAATTATAAATACTTTAGAAATACTCGACCCTAGAGTGTTCATGGAAGCTTGTGAGGACCTCGTTATTAAAGAGATGAAATCCGTCTTAAATAAGCACAGGAGTGGTTTAAACATGAATTGCTCTTTAGAGATTTCATATTTGATCCAAAAACCTGATGAGGATCTAACCATTTCATCCTTCTTTGATTCGAAGACCAAAGTGATTCTTTCCACCACTAACCTCAATCAAAATTTCCATGCAATAGTGGGGGATATTTTGGAAAACAGCTAAATTCGAGGGGGAGCTTCATCGAAAACTTTGTTTGCCGTACACAGTCTGGTGATAAGCATCTCTAATTATGACCCTCTGCACGCCTCCTCATATATACAACTGCCTACATGGCTAAGGTATAAGGGAGCAGTAGTGAATATACAGAACAGAGATAACGCATTCTAATTGCAACTAAATACCCTGCCAAGCTATTAGTAATAACCAAATTACAGGTCAGAACTAGAGATGAATGCACCGCTGCAGTGCATTGAAAATGGCCTGACTGTGAGACATATTCACAGAGTGGTAAAGTACTGGCAATCCCACTGGTTAAAGACATACATAGACTTAAATACTGCAAACAGGGATCGGGAAAAGACTAAGTTTGGCCAGAACTTATGGAAAAAGATGAATAATGCTGCATATGGAAAATTCATTGAAAACGTCCGAAAGCATACAGATTTCAAGATCGTTAGCCAGTGGAAACAGGCCAAGAAACTAATTGCGAGACCAACATTTTTGAGAAGAGTCATCTTCGGTGAAAGTCTGGTGGGTATTGAACTGGCGAGGGAGGAAGTAATTATGAATAAACCAATTTACATAGGTCATGCTATTTTGGACATTTCTAAATCCATCATGTATGATTTTTTATAATGTTATGAAGCCTAATTTAAAGGACTTGAGATTAAATTATATGGATACCGACTCGTTTATCTTTGAAACGCGTACCGATATCTATAGGTTTATTAGAGATAACCCACAATATTTCGATCCCTCAAATTTTGAAAAAGACAATGCATATGGCATTAAGCAGGCCAATAAGATAGTAATCGATTTGTTCAAGGAGGAATTGGGCGGCAAGGCTATGAGCAAGTATATTGGACTACGCGCGAAGTTGTATGCATACAGACATGAAGGCCAGCTTGTTAAGAAATCCAAACGTGTCACCAAATGTGGAATGCAAGCAGTAGATTTCGAAGCCTATTTTAACTGTCTTGTAGACATACATTCAAAATTATATTCTCTGCAGAAAGCTTTTCGGACCGACAAACACAAAATTACCACAATTGAAAGTAATAAAGTAGCACTGCATGGGAATGATAACAAGAGGAAGCTTGTGGAAGGAAGCCACTGTACACTTGCATGGGGCCATTACTCCCTGAAACCACCTGGCAATACTTAGTGCTTTCCCACAAGCATGTATATATGAGGGTCTTTAATCCAATTATATTGTATTGTAAATTTAATTTTTCCCTTATTGTTGTATATGTATGAGGGTTTTTATAAAATAAAACTCAAATGGTTTGCAATAGAGAAGCATATTCATTAATTCCTTTTCGTTACATTACAGTACATTGTCTTTATTTATCCACTCAGAACCTGGAAATCCATACCATTTAACAAGAATCCCATTGCCACGCCTCCGTAAAACTTTTTCTATTAAATATGTATTAGGATAGCTAGTCCTTTTTAGTTCATGTCCATAAAACTCTGCCTTTATCACTTCACCACTTTTATCCTTAAGTATGTATGTAGCCGGATTGGTACGCTTCACATGGTGAACTTGAAAGATTTTCACACTCCAGTTAGATTCAAATCCTTTTACAAAATGTCCTTTATGCTTTGATACCCTAGCATAATCACCTACACTAAACTTCCTGGCGTCTCTCTTCTGTCTTGATTGAGTTGTACACAGTCAAAAGAAGGTCGTTGTTCATTGGGTTTCATGCGAATAGTAGAATGGAATGTATTATTGTATTTTTTAATAATACAGGGCAAAATATCTAACCACTTGTAGGACC
This sequence comes from Mantis religiosa, assembly GCA_030765055.1. Lineage (NCBI taxonomy): Eukaryota > Metazoa > Arthropoda > Insecta > Mantodea > Mantidae > Mantis > Mantis religiosa. Next base: position 300,553,720 of record CM060950.1, on the reverse strand, counting down.
GTTGGATTAAAAACTCGCGATACATCATTTTCTTCAAGGTTCGTATTAAACGTTCCACAGCTGCGGCCTTCGCATTACTATAGGTACTGTAATGGTTAATATTATACTTCTGCATTAAGCTTTTAAAGAACTTATTATAAAATTCTTTCCCATTATCGCTTTGAATGTTCCTGGGTTGCGCCTCCAATTCTTGTAGTATATCTTCCATACTCTTTGCAACACTAACTCCGGTCTTGTCCTTTAAAGGTCTTGCATAAGCCATTTTCGAGCAGAAATTCATTGCAACCAGTATGTATTTGAAATTTTTGTTAATTCTCGCATACGGTATCATTTCAGCCAAGTCGATTTGTAGCAAGTCATTCATTCCCTTGCTAACGATTTTCCGGCGTAACAAGTTTCTTCTTGCTGGAGCATGAAGCTCTTTAGCTATATTCTGTTTGGCTTTCATGTTATAACTTTAGATGTTTTTAGCTCTCGTATGATTTCTTCAATTTCGTGTTCGTGACTATTATTACCGGCGTCTCTTGATGCAATGAGAAGTCTTAGCCTGTTCACTAAGGTGTTTGGGTTTTTCCAGTAGATGTAATCTATCTTCTTTTCAGGATGATGCTGCTTCCACGTCATACCAAGTCCTGAATGTTTATTAGCAAGCGGGCATATTATATTAGTGTATTAATATGATATACGACACTTCAAGTGTCCTTGTCGCTTGTATCCTGTTCTGTGAATGAGTGTATTTCTCATAATCTGTGCGTAAGTATCCAAGTCGTCACTTGTGCAGGCTGACATCTCGGGAAAATCTTAAATATGAGCTCGTTCAAACCTGGTGTAGACTCATATGTAGCATCCCAATCCGGATTTGATCATTTATGAAATGAATCTCTTTATTGCCCAGCATATATCTGCCATCTTCATATCTTACACCATATGTTGAATCTAGCTGATCCTTATCCTTTGAGCGTACCTTCTGCAGCTAAGTAGAAGTAGTCTCAACTCCATTGCTACTTCTTCCCTCTTTAATCACTGAAGGTTTCGTTTTTTCTCATTTATCCAGTATTACTTCAAGAGGCTTAGTTACAGGCTTCAACGCTTCGGACATAACATGTTGGGCTTCGAACTTGATTCCTTTCAGAGCTCTTAGTTTTTCTTTTAGAGCCTTCATGTGTCTGGCTACAGACTCTTTCAACCTTATAATTTCGCTATCCATTTTGCAAATGATTTAGGATAACAGATAACATCCAATTTATTGCTTGCGTTTGAAAACATCTACAATCTTACTTAACGTCTCTATTGTAGCTTTTAATTGAGCGATTTTACTCTCATATTCCTGCAAACGTTTCTGAAAATCCTTAACAAAGATCGTCGTATTGGCATTTAGTCATCTGCTTGATTTTTCTAGAGCTGAAATTTGATTACTCTGTGTATTGTAGCTTTCCAATAACGTGTTTACAATCGCATTTAATGAAACTCCCTTCTCATTCTCTAAATTAGATTTAAAGGAATTCGCGGTAGTTAACTGTAGGTGATTGATCGCAGACCATATAGTTGAAACTTGATTTTTTCATTATTTCCAAGCTATCCATTTCCTCACTCAAATCACTGATCATCTCCTTAACCTTCGTTGAAACTTCGTTGTGTGAAATTCTGCATCCTATTCTCAATTGTGTCCACGTAGACTTTATTTGAAGCATCATTATCTTCTTCAGGATCCTGAACGTTACACAATCTCTTGTTCTTGAATTGGTAGTTCCCCTTGCCATCTCTATTTATTATGTAACGATCGATTATTTTTCTAGCTGGAGTGCCTCTTTGAGAGCCAAACCTGTCGATACTCATGTTGAACTATGAATGAACATCTTCATTTTTATCTGCTTTAATATATTTGTCAAATCCATTTCTATCACGCCCCTCATTCATGGGAAACTCTGGAACTATCACAACGAAAGGTCTTCCTTCCGAAGGACTCTCCCAAACGGATTTGCACAAACCTTTAAATTCATTGTAGCCCATATCAGTGTTTACATAGTCATCATAAATGTGCTTCAAGTTTAAGTTGTCCTGTCTGAAGAGCAAAATCATATTTGTGTTATCACGAATCAAATGTTTTGGCACTTTAGCGTAGGATTGCACTAGAAATGCAGAGTAAGCGTTACGATGCCTGCCCATGCTGTAAAAAGCTGGAATCCTCACCTGCTTTCTGTAATGACATCATCAAATATAAGACAGAATTTTCTTTCACCTCCGAAGGTTGCATAACAGTTTCTCCATCACTGAATGTATTCACTTTTATTCCATCAATGCCTTCAAGCACTTTCAGTAGGTACTGATACTTTGGTTGGTAGAGAGACTTTGAATAAATATATAAATTTTCAAAGCGAAGACCATTCTCGTGTTGCAACATATTGAGTAATACATTCGTTTTCCTTGCGTTTGAGCTTACTAAGATAAGAGCTCTAACATTAGAAGGAAACAGCTTTCCATGTCGATTACATCTAAAGTCGCTTTAGAAGTCTAATACCTGGATAGGAAGAGAACACTCTTGCTTGACAAGCTCCATCTTAGCAACTAACTTAAAAAAGGCTTACATTGCGATTATATACCTTCTGTAAGGAAACCATGTAAATCTAAATTATTGTTAATTGATAAGCATATCGAATAAAGAGGGTGATATCCTATAAAAGGAGATCAGTATATCATTGGAGCTCGAAGAGGAAGGTCGCCATCATATAAGTGCGGTTCTGGATTAATTAATTCAATAATTATTTCGCTACCATCTTAAGTTCACTTACCAGGATATAGATACTGCGGACCCGGAAAGAAACTACAAAAGCTTTTGCAGCGAGGAGAACGTGGAATTAACCAATTAGACGAAGCGTGCAAGGAACACGACATTGCATACTCTGAACACAACAATACAGCTTCGAGGCACTTGGCTGATAAAGTTCTTATTGAGAAGGCTTGGAAACGTGTTCATTCATCCGACTCCACTTTTGGCGAGAGGTTGGCCGCCAGGATAGTAGCTGCAATCATGAAGGGGAAGGTTGCCATGGGTGCTGGAAAACGGAAGAAGAGGGGAGGGTTCTTACCTGTGTAACCCATCATTGCCGCTTTAGGTGCTGCAGCTGGAGGTGCCGCTCAAATAGATACTGCGATCAATAGGAAGAAGTTCGCTGATAGGCAGCTTGCAGAAATGGCAAGACATAACAAGGTCATGGAAACTAAATGAAAAGGTCTTAAAAAGAGTCAAGGGAAAAAGATGATTAAGAAGAGGAAAGGAAGATATTTGCCAATGAACTTTGGCTGGCATTTCTGAAATTCTGAATAATTTAAAAAAAAAGAATCAATCCAAATGCAAAAAAGATAAAAAAAAACTGTGGAGAAGGGCTTTACTTATACCGGAAGAAGCCCTAAGTAACATCGATATTGAATTATATGCCAAACAACAAGATATTCTTTATTTTAGGGGAATATATGATTGACAAACTACCTTCGAGGCCTCATTTCAAGGAGAGGATTATTGTTAAGCTTGACAGGTCTGAATATGAAGGAACACACTGGGTTGCTGTAAGGAAGGAAGGCGATGTGGCATATTACTTTGAGAGCTTTGGTAACTGAGACCTCCTCCTGAGATTGAGAAGTATCTACGGAATGTTAAAAGTGATGTATAATGCACAGAGATATCAGAATTTTGATTTAGTCGTCTCCGGACACTTGTGCTTGCAGTTTCTATTGATCTAGTACCTTCTGCACAATTCTGAAGATGAGCTAGACGGTTACAGTGAGCGGATCAGATTCAGTTATTTCATCTTTTAAAAACCCACCGCTTCAGCTCGATCCCAACGCCCATTATGAGGTTGCATTACTGAATTTTCAAACCTTCAATTCGATACCAAACATAGACTACAGCAATCATAATTTGCATTACATACGCGATGGTAATCCTGAAACCATTGAAATCCCACGTGGAACCTATGAGATTGGTGATATTCATTCGTTTCTAAAGGATAAGCTAGGACTGAATGATGATGTCTTCTACATAAAACCTAATAATAATAAATAAACGCAGTTATTATATGTCCTTATACCGTTTATTTTACAAAGGACAACTCCATAGGACCGCTTCTAGGATTCGCAACCAATAAAATTATACCTGCAGGTGAAGCTCACGAATCCGATGACCTTGTGAATATTGTGACTTTGGTGGGTTCGTGAAATTAAAAAAAGTCCAATTACACCACTCAAAATGTTCTTTATTTCCACCTTATTTCAATATCACAATTACAATTTAATGTACACAGTTACAATTTTGCCAGTTCGTCTTTACACGTATGCTCAACGCGGCTACACGTCTGCTCGCCGCGAATCGCTCAACTCAAATGCAACTCTGTCGCCTCGCTTGTCTCGATCGGCACCGAAGCCTCTCCAACCTTCCGTTTATGGAGGGGGAAACATTCTCGAAACTTCGTGTACCTTCAAGCGGTACGAGGAGCGGTAAACGAAGACCCAGCCACCTCTCCAGTCTCCCTTCCCTCCGCCGGCCTACATTCACTGCTCGGCATCGCGGGCTTGCCGATTGGGCAACACTGCTCCCTCCTCAAGGCAGTCGTCCCGAACAGCGCCATCGTAGCGCGTCAGGCGATCCAGGTGTACCACCAACATCTTTCTTCAGGGCACCTTCTGGATGCGGTAGACCACGTCGTTAATCCTCTTCACCACACGGTACGGTCCTTGCCATGGCTGCTGAAGCTTCGGGCACCATCCCTTGGTCCGGGTCGGGCGGTACAACCAGACCAGGTCACCTTGCTGGAACCCTTGGCTGTTGGCTTGCTTGTCGTACCGGGTTTTCATGCGGTCGCTCGCCTTCTGGATGTTCTGGCGAGCCATCTCGTGCATGTCGTGGAGGTGGTCCACCAGGTTCTCCGCATACTCGGTCGATGGCTGTTTCACCCCCGGAGGGCTACCAAAAGGCAGGTCACATGGGAAGCGTAACTCTTGGCCGAACATTAAGCTGACTGGCGTGATCCCCGTGGTGCCGTGTGTTGATGAGCGGTAGGCCAGCAAGAAGAGTGGCACCTTAACGTACCAGTCTCGCTGATGGCTGGCCACGACCTTCCTCAAGTGTTCCTCTAAGGTCTTGATGTACCTCTCGACCATGCCATCCGACTGGGGATGGTGTTCTGCGGGTCTTGTTAAACCCCAAGTCTCTCTAGTGCCTCCTTCATCAGGTTGGACTCAAAATTGGTGCCTTGATCACTGTGCAGCTCTAATGGTACCCCAAATCGGCAAAACACTTGCTCCACGAGGCAGTCTGCGATTGTCCTTGCCTCTTGGTTCGGGATGGCATACACCTCCGGCCACTTAGTGAAGTAATACACGACTACCATTAGGTACTTGTTGCCTCGGTCCGATATTGGGAACGGTCCAACAAAATCAAAGGCGATCCGTTCGAATGGCGCTCCGACGTTGTACTGTTGCATGCGACCCCGGCTCCTAGCCTGGGGCCGTGACTCGCCGCGCACACGTGTCACTGACGGCACCAACTCTCAGCGTCTGCTCGGAGCCTCAGCCAGTAGTAGCGCTGCCGTAGTTTGTGAATCGACCGGTTCGCTCCCAGGTGTCCCCCTGAAGTACCGGCATGCACTTCTTTCAAGACTTCCGCGACCTTACTCCGGGGAAACACCAACTGGTCTCTCTGCGCCTTCCCATCGGGTGATTCCCATAACCGGAACAGCACGCCCTCTCTGGTCTTCAACGCGTCCCATTGGGCGCAATAAGACTTGTAGGTGGCGCTCCTCGGTTGGTCTCGTCCCTGCCTCCACTTCCCCCAAGAGTGGCACCAAGTCTGCGTCCGCCAGCTGCTCCCTCCTCAGGCCTGCGCTATCCCAGCCATCCACAGGCACTGCCGTGACCACTCGAACTGCTGCGTCACGCTCCTTCTCCTCCACTCTTTTGTATTGGCCACACTCTTCTGCAAAGGGTCTTTGGGACATAGCGTCCGCGTTACCGTGGCTCTTCCCTCTGCGATGTTCCGAGGTGATGTCGTACTCCTGCAGCCTCTGAATCCAACGTGCTGTCTGGCCTTCCAGGTTCTTAAAGCTCAACAGCCAGGTTAGGGCGGAATGGTCAGTCCTCAGGTGGAATGGCTGACCATACAGGTACTTGTAGAAGTGCTCCAAGGTCTCTACTACCGCCAAAAATTCTCGTCGGGTGACGCAGTAGTTCTTCTGTGCCTTGGATAGCGTCTTGCTGTAGTAGGCTATCACCCGCTCATGGCCGTCCTGGATCTGCGATAGGACACCTCCAATGCAATGGTCGCTGGCGTCGGTGTCCACAATGAAGACGCCACCGGGTTGTGGGAAACCCAAAATTGGAGCACTGCACAGGGTCCCCTTTAGGTGCTGGAAAGCGATTTCGGCATCCTCCCTCCACACATAAGGCCGGTGTTCCTCTGTGAGGCGGGTGAGGGGTTTGGCGATGTTGGAGAACCCCTTTATCAAGCAGCGGTAATAACTGCACAGCCCCAGGAAACTGCGCAACTCTTTCTTATCCTTTGGGCGAGGCCAATCTCTCACAGCCTGTGTCTTCTCCGGGTCTGTGGCCACTCCGGTTGTTGAGACTATGTGGCCCAAGTAGTTCCTTCCTTGAGGAAGATCTGGCACTTCTTTGCGTTCATCTTCAAGTTAGTCGCCTGCAATCTCCGTAGCACCTTACTCAGATGCTCTAGACGGCCTCCAAAAGTTTTACCGACGATGATGATGTAGTCCAGGTATAGCAGGCAGGCGTCGTAATTCAGTCCTCTCATCACTGACTCCATGAGGCGTTGGAAGGTAGCTGGTGCGTTGCAGAGGCCAAAGGGCATAACCGTGAACTGCCAGAGGCCTTGGCCTGTCGAGAATGCGGTCTTCTCTTTGTCTCTCGGAACTAGAGCTACCTGCCAGTAGCCCGACTTCAGGTCCAGGGTCGCGAACCACTGCGCACCAGCTAGCGTGTCCAGGGTGTCGTCAATCCGGAGTAAGGGGAAGCAGTCCTTCCGGGTGACAGCGTATTCCACGCAGAAACGTAGCTCGCCGTTCTTCTTCGTCACCAAGACTACAGGGGATCACCATGGGCTGTCAGACTCTTCAATCACCCCCCTGGATCTCATGTCCTCCAGCGTGTCTCGTACCGCCCCTGGCTTCGCCAGCGGAACGCGTCTATGTGGTTGCCGAATAGGCCGGGCGTCCCCGGTGTCGATGCGGTGAAGCACTTTGTGCGTGCGGCCGTAGTCACTATCACCTTGGCTGAAGACGCGCTGTAACCGTCTTAGCAGTTGTCGAACCTTCTCCAGCTGTTCTGCGGTCAGGTGGTCGGCCGCCCTCTCCAGTAAGCCTTCTAGCCGGGGCCCCAGGTGTTGCTTTGGCACCGGCTCCTGTGTCTCGTCGATTGCTGTTACGCTCACCACGGGCTCGCACGTTCCCAAATCCCTCCCGGCCTGCACGTCGTGATCGGCGTCCGTTGGATTTAGCAGTCTCACTGGCACCTCCTCTCGGCACGGCAGCAACGCCCTGGATATACACAGTCCGTGTACAGGCGTCTTCTGGTCCAGTATCATGTTCCTGGTTCTCCGGCCTTTTAGTCGCACCATCACCACCACCTCGCTCCTCGCGGGGACAACCACGTCTTCGTTCAAGACGACCCTGCAAATTCCAAGCCGCTCCTCTGGTTGACGGAGTATAACCTCTTCTCCGTTGAGCCGCAGGACCTTCTTGCCGACGTCGACCCTCGCATCGTGGCTCCTGAGGGCATCCAATCCCAGTATCACCTCCTCAGCCACCTTCGCGACGAACACCCACAGACGTACAGTACTCCTTCCCAAGGTCAGCTTCAGCAGGGCCTCCTTTTCCACAGGCAAGGTGTCGCCCGATGCCGTGTCGAGCTGGTATGGTCGACTCGGCTTCATTGTTGGCAAACCCTTCGCCACGTCAGGTCTGATGATGGTCACGGCTACCCCGGTGTCCACCAGCACGCGGCACGGCTTTCCTCTCACCCAACCGTCCGCGATAAGGCTGTCATCCATACGCCGGCTGACCGACGTGCCCCTCTCCACGACGGGCCTTACTCGTTCTTCCAGCTGCGCTTCCTGGTGTAGGCAGTCTCTCTGCAGGTGTCCGGCTGTCCACACCCCAACACAGACCACTAGGTGTTCGCCGGCGTCCCTCAGCTGGTCTTCTGTCTCCGGCGTAGAGGACACTCCTCGTTCTCGACGTCGGGATAAATGTTACCTTGGTCGCCTCCATTCTTAATGCCGCTTTCAGCGCCTCGTGGATCGTTTTATAATCGCCGAGCATTAGGCGCTGACGCATCTCCGTGTCCCGTACCCCGTCGACAAAGTTGTAGGCGATTTCCCGGGATACGAACTCCAGTGGCAAGTCAACCAAAGCCTTGCTAGCCAATTGCTCAATCGCAATGGCGAACTCCTGCAGCGTCTCCCCCGGCTGCTGTGACCTTGCCTTTAGTTGGCTGCGGTACGCAGCGGCTAAGCGGTGGTTCCCGAAACGATTCTCCAGGGCCTCCCAGATGTCCTTGGCGCTGCCGTCGTCTGCACCGGGTTTAGGACTTCCACGGCCCGTCCCTGGAGGCTGGCTATTAACTGTGTGGCCTCCTCCTCCGGTGACCATTTGATGTGCTTGGCCACTGTGTCGAACTGGCGGCGGAAGACCTCAAATGTTGAGGCGTCGTCATATTTCGGTGGTTTGACGCGCGCAGATGTTTTGCGTCGGCCTTCAAATCCTTCAGTTTCCTGCCGACGAGGTCCTCCACCATGGCGTTCAGGGACTTCACACTGCTGTCGGCCTTTCCCTCCAGGTCATCAAAGCGGCTAGCCAGGTCCTCGAGGCGCTCGTCCACTTGGACCATCCGCTTGCCCAGCTCCGTCGCGTTATCCCTCACGCCGGCCAACTGTTCTTCAAATTTGGCGGCGAGAGTCTCGTTTGCCACCTTCATTTCCGTGGTCAGTTCGGTCATGTTTGCGGTCATTATAGCGGCCAAGTTGTTGTTTGCCGTTTCCGTCTTCGCTGTTAATTCGGCCTTCATATCTTCCATCTTCTCGTGATGTTGTTATTTGCCGCTTCTGTTTTTGTTAACTCGTTCATCTTCGCTAAAAGCATTTCCAATGCCGATTCCATGGCCGTAATATTCGGTGATGTTATCGTCCCGCTTCCTGACAGCAGTTGCGACATTGGTCGGTTCGTGAAATTAAAAAAAGTTCAATTACACCACTCAAAATGTTATTTATTTCCACCTTATTCCAATATCACAATTACAATTTAATGTACACAATTACAATTTTGCTAGTTCGTCTTTACACGTACGCTAAGCGCGGCTACATGTATGCCCGCCGCGATTCGCTCAACTCAACTGCAACTCTGTCGCCTCGCTCGTCTCGATCGGCCCCGAAGCCTCTCGAATCTTCCGTTTATGGAGGGGAAACATTCTCGAAACTTCGTGCATCTTCGAGCGGTAGGAGGAGGGGTAAACGAACACCCAGCCACCCCTCCTGTCTCCCTTCCCTCCGCCGGCCTACATTCACTGCTCGGCATCGCGGGCTTGCCGTTTGGGCGACAATATATTTAAGGTGAGTATCATACGCATCGAGTGCAGTATTGCAACAGGTTCATTCATCGATGGAAAAAGTGGACACTCGCTCTACGAGTTCTTCCTTTCTGTGCCTCCGGGATTTCACATCTCTCAAGAACCTTCGAATCCGATATATCTACCAGTGATAGATACAGAGTGCATAAACGAGATCACCATTCACGTGGTGACCCAACACGGCTCTCCGATCAACATCAGAAACGAGGTTATAAATATAAGACTGCACATACGGCGCAAATAAATTTTAAAAGACATTGCAAACACCGTAATAAGGCGCGCATTGCAAGCCTGAAGCGTACTTTCTCTACAGCAGTCGACGAGTTAACACGTGTTTACCGCAAGTTCCTCGAGAATTTAGGCTACAGAGTGCTGTAATGGACATCTTAAACGTGACAGAAATTCCATCCTTCGATGACAAAATTACCAAGGAGGAGGAGCATGTCTTTCTACCGTATAACTCATCCGCCCTGGATATAAACGATGAAATTAGAATACCATGTCAGGCTGAAGATTTGTATACGCTACCTAACAGAAGGTATCTTTACATCGAGGTGTGTCTAACAAAGCCAGATGGAAAGCCCTCTACTACAGCGGAACTCACCAAAAACGCCATGACATTCATGTTTGATCAAATTCGCCTGGACATGAATGTTACAACTATAGACAGAACGATAAATCCTGGTATTCCTACAACAGTGCGAAATTATGTTGCGCTCAACCCACTGGAGTCTAATAGTCTGTTGAATGCCAGTTGGACTTATCCTGGAGAAGAACCTGACAGAGTATATCCTGCAAATCGGAACTTTAATGCCATAATACCTCTATCGATGCTACTCGGTTTTGCTGATGACCACAAGGAGCTGATATTCAATTGCAAATTTGAACTAATTCTCATAAGATCCAAGGATTCTAAAAACTGTGTACAGGCACCAGCTGGAGACATCCCTAATGTTAAGCTGACTAGAATTGAATGGAGGATGCCTGTGATACGACTTTCTGATGCTGAAAAGGTTCAGATCCTTAAAATTGTCAAGGCTGATACACCTCTACATATCACCTTTTGTTCCATGGATCTTTACACCCAGCCTGCAGTGCCAGAGGCTAAATCATTCAGCTGGAATGTGGCAACAACATCAAAACTTGAAAAGCCACGCTTCGTTATAGTTGGAGCACAGAACGCAAGAATGGGCAATTTAACGAAGAATAGTTCCGAGTTTGATCACTGCAACATCAGTAATCTCAGATTATTTCTCAATAGTGACTGCTATCCCTACCATGATTTGAATTTGGATTTTGGAAGTGCAAAGTTTGCATCATTATATGAAATGTACTGTAAATTTCAAAGTTCCTATTACGATAGAGAAAATTATCCGCTCTTGAAGAGAAAGGATTTTCTTGCAAGTGCACCGTTATTTGTGATAGACTGTTATCATCAACCCAAGGAGGCTATAAATGGAGCCTCAGACTCGAGATTCGAGCATCTACACCTAGGAAGCAAACATCATTGTACTGTCTGATCCTGCATTATAAAGTGTTTACCTACAAACCGCTTTCTCATGTAATGCAGACAATAATATAGTTATTTTATATACAAATTGTATTAATATTGTATTTAAAAGTAGGAATAATGTTTAAATTTGTGGATGGATGTAATAGGTACTTTTAAAAAAATAAAGCAAGTTGATATTCTATAACTCTCTTTTATTGATTTCATTACACATTAACATCATTTTCCTTCTCCCTTTCCTACTTCCTGAATAGCTAGATACTTTAAAGGATTCATTTAAATTATTCAAATGTCTTTCAATATAGGGCAATAGACGTTTTAAATTTCTTATAGCATCAAGATTTAGAGATATTACATGATCATTTAAACAATTATTTATAAAATGCGCTGAATTTGAAAGAATTACAATAATATTATAGGCATAAATTACATTATCACAATATTCTACACCAGTAAATTTTTTTTCTTGTAGATAATCTTCAATACTTTAAATTTCTTTAGATACTATATCCCAATCCGTCTTTTTTATATAAACGAAGGAATTATCACTTCTACACTTTATGAAGAGGGAGGAGATGTTCTAGTACAAACCGATGTTGACTGTATGTGCGGGTGATATGGTGACGTCATCAAGCATGATGAGACGATTCTCCATTTTCCGGTGGTTGGTACTGTGATTCTTCAATGATTAAGAACATTAAATGGTCATCACCTGGAAGTCTCCTCTTACTATTACGCTTCTGCTTTTTTGGGATAGTCTCGCTTCTTTTCTTCTGTTGCAACCTTTTTGTGGTTCTATAACATATATTAGAAGGATTCGTTAGAGTCATGGTAAAATATGTTTTTTTCATTAGTTAAAGAAAAAACAAACATATATGTATTATCAAGAAATGTAATGCGTACCTCAAGCTTTTGCCTGTTTCTGAGAACGTCTGCGGTGAACAATCTGGAGCCTTTTGATTTAGCCAGTTCTCAACCTTCGTAGTATTCTCCTCGGGAGCTATATCTTTATGTAGCGAAGCCAGATCTTCATCCACAGGTGGAGTATCCCCATCAGCGATTGGATATTCCACTATATCAACGTCATGTCCATTAGGGAACAGATCTTCTTCAGACACTGGAATGTTATGCTCAATCATTCGGAACCTACAAGAAATAAAATATATTTAGGTTACCCTCTCTCGGAAAAGGAGGTGAAATAAATTCATAGAAAGCATAATTCTCTTATTCTTTTGCTTACTCAAGTTTTTTCTTCCTTCGTTGGTAGACTTCACAATAGTCATTGCACAGGAAGAATGACGCCATGCGATCGTGCTCTGATGGATTGGTACATAATACTGAATGTGTGTACCCGTCCCATGTTTCCGTATCGCATTCCAATATATGCTTTGCTACAAACACATCAACACCATCGGCACCATCAACTTGCATAGGTTTTTCTCTAAAAGTGTAAAAAATATTACAAATTAGATGTTTAGATGTTTATATTAAGGAGGAATGTTAAAAAATGTATTAAAGAAGTAATACTACTTACCAGTTTTCTCTTTGGTACACCTTACAGTTTTCTGTACACACGGCAAGACTCGTCATCTCACCATGATGTGATGGTTCTTCGCATAAAATGCTATGCATTACACCAATACAAGTTTCGGTGTGAAAGTACTTGTAATGACTCGCTTCCAACGCACACTCGCTCAAAAGATCTGACCTATTAGCCATTTTCCACTTCGCTATGTAACTCCCGAATACTAAATGATCACAAAACGCTGGCTATATGGCTGCCTGCTGGGATGCTTAAACCGGTTAGTGACGTCAGATTCGAGTATAGGGGGACTCTGCAAGAAGAAACTTTTTAAAGAAAATTGAACTTGTTTACATGACGTCAGAGTCGAGGGGTGGGGTATTCTGTAATAAGCAGCTTCTTTAAACAAGACTGAACTTGTTTACATGACGTCAGAGTCAATTGGTGGGGGGAGTCTGCATGACGAAACTTGTTTAGACAACACTAAACCTGTTTACATGACGTCAGAGTCGAGTGTTGGGGGAGTCTGCATGACGAAATTTGTTTAGACAAGACTAAACCTGTTTACATGACGTCAGAGTCGAGTGGTGGGGAGTCAGCAGGAGAAACCTGCTTTTCGCATGAACTTGCTAGCCATCTCACAAAGAATTTGGAATTTCCCATCTAGCGTGGGAGCGTTCATAACACTTTACATTCACAGAATAAATTTATGGTTATATGTTACCCGTATATACATTTATTTTTTATTTTAATCCCCTTTCTTATTTGTTCATTTATTTTTATTTATTTATTTATCTCTGTCTTTATTTATCTCCTTATGTGTGTATTTATTTAATTTTTCCTCGTATAGTAGGAAGGCGTGACAGCGATACTTGTATGTATCGATATCTGAAGCCTTGTATATTTCTTTATTTTATTTTCCTTTTTTATTTACCTGTGCGTCTATTTTTCTTTTGTTTATTTATTAATTTATTTCATTGTTTCTTTATTTATTTGTCTGTTTAATTAGTTAATGAGAGACAATTGTATTATATTTCTTATCAGCTGTGGGCAAACTCGTATGCGAGTTGATTCTGTGACGTCATTCATGGAGTGTTGATTCGATAGAATCATGCTGTGAGTGAGTCGATTCTCTGACGTCATTCATGCCACGTGGCAAAGGGGCGTGGTTATTACGTCATTGGCGGTCGCGTGGGACGGGGGTATTTGTAACTCAATGAGGCGTGATAATTTAATCCAATTAAACCCATTGTTATTCAATTAGAGCAGTATGTCTTTGAGTCGATAGAAGGCTGTCTGTGAGTCGACTCGGTGACGTCATTCATGCCACGTGGCAAAGGGGCGTGGTTATGTTGTCACTGGCGGTCGCATGGGACGGGCGGCATTTTAGGGACAAAGAGATGTGATAAACAGATTATATTGTAATCCAATTAGCGCCCTTGTTATCACATTAGGGACGGTTCCTTTGAGCGGTTTTAAAATATTGTACTGGCATTGACTCGATTCTGTGACGTCATTGTAGGTCGCATGCCGGGTGGGCGTGTTTTATGACGTCATTCATGACGTCTGCCATTTAGAGGTGTGTCTGTGATGTCATTCATGTCACGTGGCAAATGGGCGTGGTTATGACGTCACTGGCGGCCGTGTGGGACGGGCGGTCTTTGTAACTCAATGAGGCGTGATAATTTAATCCAATTAAGACAATCGTTATTTAATTAGAGGTGGTTCCTTTGTGATTTGAAAGGAACATAACCCTACTACTAGCCCGCCAGCACGTCATGGTCATGGTCAAGAGATAGTCAGTCGGTAATTGAACGCATGCGGGTAAGCAGCTGTGTTGGTTGACCTGTATGTTACATTTTGTATGTGTACGAAGTTTACTTCTACGGAAATAAAGTGCAATTTTTTGTGTTTGTAGCCTGGACTTTTTATTTCACGAACCCGCAAAGTCACAATATCACAATCATAGACATCAATTATTTCCATACTATGATCAGAGATGTGAAATTCTTGTACAAAAGAGGAATATTCCTCAACACTTAGGTTTGTTATTACAAGATATATTACTGACAATGTACTCGCTGTAATTCTAGTTGGTTCATTTATGACATTACGTAGATTAAAACTAGTTAATAAGTCCTGAAATTGTTTGGAGCTATTAGAATCCATTGCAATATTTATATTTATATCACCCAATATAACTAATTTAGGCCTATTTATGGTAGTATGTTTACAAAAGTTTTGAAGAAATCATGTATCTTTGCTCTAGGGTGTCTATATACACTTATAATATTTATATTGCCATTTAAAGACATAATTTTAATTCCTGCCATTTTACAAACCATCTCAACGTAACTATTTTCAATCCTAATTAATGGCACAAACTCCATATCATTTTTGGCATAAATAGCTACACCACCTCCCTTATTTTTATTTCTGCAAAATTTACTAGCTAAACAAAATTTTTCCAGTTTATATAATGGGAGCTGGTTGGCATTAAGCCAATGTTCTGTTAATATTACTACACTAGAGTCAGTTTGTGCTAACATCCTCAATTATTTCGATCTTATTTTGAGCACTTTTTACATTTTGATGAAATATTCTTAACCATCAGCAGCTATGTTACCTTTAACTTCCTTTGGTAATGATAGTTTCTGACTAATGATTCCTTGATGATTTAGAACTATCCTAGGTTTAGTTAACATATCCCTTACTATGTTGCAGTGCCACAAGATGCTTTTTACCAGCAGCATTTAAATGTGGCCCATGCATAGTGTGTTTTTCTCTGGGGAGATAACCTATATTTACCAGCACCACATTTGGGTACTTAATACACAGTAGTTTCAGCCACTTATTCACCTTTCTAATTTCTTTGTTCACACACGAATCATGTGCTAAATCATATCTGTGTGGTACACTTGCTACAATTACCTGTTTCTCCCTTAGTTCACTGTCCAATAACCCATTCATTGTATGGATCATCTGCTTAACTTCGTTTTT
Source organism: Mantis religiosa (assembly GCA_030765055.1). NCBI lineage: Eukaryota > Metazoa > Arthropoda > Insecta > Mantodea > Mantidae > Mantis > Mantis religiosa. The sequence goes on along the minus strand of CM060950.1, from coordinate 300,538,058 downwards.
ATATACGTTGTTTGAGCCACCAATCACTATATTCACATCACTTTTTTCGCTCGTAATACCATTTGTTACATATCCTAATTTTGCATTTGGCTTAACATGTTCAATTACACTAGCACTCTCTAAGCACTCGCGTAATCTCGGCGCAATGTTTCCCGCATGGCTGTCTCCATGTATCACCATTTTCCTAATACCGGATTCCTTCTTATGTTGCTTGTTATCTTCATTTTCTGGCACTTCCATATTTTCTAAGACCTTGTAAGGGTTCTTTGTTATAATGTTTTTCGTCCCTTCGGAGCTATTCCTTACGTTTGCACTTGCAAACTTGGGTATTGCAGGATGGCGGCAGCAGGTGTTTCATCTTTAGGCAGTTCCTCAGTTTTTATAGTTGCCAGGGAAGGGAAATCACGGCCCAGATCGTGACTTTTCGTGCTCAGATCAATCAATCGGAACTAGAAACGTAGGTGGAAATTAACACAGACAAAAAAAAAAAAAACGCAAAGGGAAAAGTGAAATCTGACAATGAAGTGTACTGCCGTAATCAGCGCGAACAGATAGCGTCGCTACATAAGATAATAAAAATTGTAAGAAAAGACCTTCAGGAATCCAACGAAACAATCAAAAAGCTTCGAGAGGAGAGTAAGCAATTAAAACTAGGACATATCAGCATGAAAGAGAACAGGGACGTATTTAAGGGTGGGGGGTCCAGGGTGTCCGGAACCCCCCCTAAATGAACTGTCATTTTAATTTTGTAATAAATGGTTTAAATAAAGCTCACTTTAAAATAAATCAAAAAAGTTTATTCAAGCTTCTCATCTTAACGTCTCTATTCACTGTCAGGTAGACATGATGTTATAAAGGGTGCGTGCGGAACAACTAAATTTAAAGGTTTCCGCCCCTAATCGAGAACTGTTTCTTTTCAACTTTCTGGCATTTCCTATATCCAAGGTCAAGTACGGTGGTAGAAGTACAGTCCGCTGAAAAATAAACAGCATGAATATAGTACTGTTATTGAATTTATAACTGAATACAGTTAGTGAATGAGTGATTTGGGATTTAAGGACCGTCGACAACGAGGACCTTTGGATCCCATGAATACAGTATGCAACACTAGATACTGCACGTAATGAACATGCGATGTAGGTGAGATACGCCTTAATAAAAATAACTAATTTCAGTAACGCAACACTCTCCACTGCTTACAAATAGTCTGGTTTATTAATGCATGTGAATTAACAGTCCTCATTAACATCGAGGGCTGCGGGGTTTACAGAAAATGGGGTTGGATTATTTATTTTCATGCTCAAGATTATGCAAAATTTAAGCTAGTAAAAATCCAATTACTTATTCTTTGTCAGAACTGCATTACATTTGTTCCGAGTGTAAGTGTAACGTTTTAACTGAAAGATGGCGTCAAATTCTGTAAGTTATACGAGCAACCTGCATAATTATATCAACAACTTTTAGACTAATTCTTAAAAAAGTCAAGATAAATTACCAAATATACGACAAATAAATGTTTACATTTTACGGTTATTTAAAACGGCGGTGCTCTACATCTAAGGCCTGCAGCCGTCATTCATGTGCCGAAACTTAATGATCAGTGGAACGACGTATAACACTCGAATATCGGTTTTATAATAATGATGATAATAATGATGATGATGATCATGATGATGATCATGATGATGATCATGATGATGATCATGATGATGATCATGATGATGATCATGATGATGATCATGATGATGATCATGATGATGATCATGATGATGATGATGATAATAAATTATGATGATGACGATGATAAAATTATTCTTTAAATGTGATATACCTACAAGGTAATTAGGAATATTTTAGAAACTGTGAACGTAAACTCTCTCAACGGGGCTTTCAGATTAGCGATCTCCCAGATGCTTTTACAAATGAGCAAATAATGCAGGAGAGGAGCCTAAGTTTTCCAAACATAAAGGTTGGAGTGGTGAGGAAACATTAGGAAGAGACTTCATCCGGGAGACACATCAATCGGTAATCGAAACCCTGTCTCTGGGAGAAACACATACATCATACACCATACTATACTAAAGCGGCGGGTTACAGAGAATGTTAATATTCATTAACTATCATCCTCACTTGTAATGGAGAAAAAAGGGAATAGTTAGATACTAAACAAAGCCTTCCAATGCAGTGAAAACTCTTAATAAGTACTTTTATCCCAAAATAAATGAAATCACAAGAAATAAACTTCTCTGAGAAAAATATTACCAACAACTAAATAATCAAACGAATCTGAAACTGCGGCTCTTTATTTTGTTCCGACTGTGCACATCTAGCTTGTCCTTAGGACTGTCATTAAGAACTGAGTTATTCTTTAAAATGAAAGAAGGGTCATTGACCAATGTGAGTGTCTACCTGCTAGGGTTGAAAAGCCGGACTTAACGCAGTGTAGCTAGTAAGCAAAGGTTTCTCGTATTGTGAAGGTGCTTTTCGACAGTTTGAAACAGTGGTTCTTTTAGATATGAAGAGGAACGCAAAAATCGATAGTTTTTTCAAACCTACCAATGCGAGCAAGATATTCAGAACTAGCGCTTTAAGCGAACTTAAACCTGAAATTGGCGAGTTAAAAACTAAAAATGAGATGTGCAGTGTTCCTGTCGCGAGTGAGGAACTTCGCAGTTTTAATGCCAGTTGTGATATCGGCATGCTGCTGCAAGAAACAAACTGTGTCAATATTCTTAGAGGTGTTAGGTATGACATACTCACAAATGATTTGAAGCCTAATAGTTCATTTGTGTTTCCCGTACGTTTGCATGGCTCTAAGAGACTCAGTTTTCAATATAAGTGGCTGGATAGGTGGGGATAGCTAACATACTCTAAAGTTCAAGACGGTTCATATTGCCGTTACTGCGTTCTCTTCTGCAAACAAGGCGTAGGTCAAGGCGGTCACCAAAACTTAGGATATTTGGTGACAAAACCATTTTGTAAATGGAAGGGTGCTGTAGAAGCATTTAACAATCACCAGACAAGTAGTTATCATAAAAACTGAGTCTTATCAGCCGAGCGGTTTTTGGTAATAGAGAATGGCAGGGAAGAAGATGTGGCATCTCAGATTAATAGCAATAGGGGAAAAGAAATTAGGGAAAATAGGGAAGCTCTTCTACCAATAATAAAAACAATTATATTTTGCGGACAAGAAGAACTACCTCTCAGAGGTGATTTAGATAGTGGTCCCTTAATGTTATCAAAGCCTGATAAGAAAGACGGAAAATTTCGAGCTCTCTTCCGGTTTCGCCATGATGCTGGTGACAAAATATTAGAAAAGCATGTGGCTAATGCGAAGTAAAATGCAACTTATATTAGCCCCTTAATCCAGAACGAAGTCTTGGGCAATGTGCCGAAATAGTACGAGGAAAGGTTCTCAGTGCTGTAAATGCTGCAGAATGCTTTAGTGTCCGGAACCGAGCAGCTATCTGTTTGTTTACGGTATGTCAACTCTGGCCATGTTTTGAGAGAAGACTTTGTGGGATTTGTGCCTATATATGACCTTACCGGTAGCAACATCTCACTATTGACATGCGAGAAACTTCTGTGTTTCACAGTCCGCCTTTCTACGTATCTGCAAAGCCCGGAACATGATCTTAGCTCTGCTTTGGAATATACCAGTGACGTAGTAAAGCAGCTGGAAGCTTTAAGAAAGAATGCTGTTGAAGAATTTCACAAAATCTTTGAGCAGTGTTCAAACACTATGAAATCCCTATTTGACCTTGAAATCAGAATTCAAAGACTGGCAGGGAAGCAGACAAAAGGAACGATCACCCAGCAGATTGTAACAGGAATTTGCGTCTATAGTTAATTCTGATTTCTTTCTTGGATACTCCTGTATAAGGCACCCACGCACAATTCTCTCTCTTCTCGTGTGAGCTTTTGCGACTATCTATTTCCTCTGGTCCTAATAATATCATCTTATTCTAAATAAGAGTCATGAGACATCTGTGTTTCAAAGCGTGGTTCGGAATAAAGAAGTCAAATTCTGTAGTTGGTTATATTTATACAGATTCAAATTATAACTTAAATTGTTCCTGATCTAGTACCAATATTCATCACACTCCACCATTACAACAAAAATCTCCTCTTTAAAACAAGATTATTGATTTATCGTCACTATTCAAGACTGAAGAACATATCTTCCTCCTAAAGATTATTGACTTGTCCTAAATATCGTTACTTTTACTTAATTTTGTGATTGGCCGATCCAATGGCAGGCAACCACATTACGTCATATTACGTCATACCATTATTATTTCGGACAGTCACACAATTACATACATTTTTACATATTTAAATTATTAAATATATTTACATAATCAGTTTTTATAAATTTATAAACTTTTCATACTTCAAACATAACGCAAAAGTACTGTTACAAGATACAGCAGAGGAGTACTTCAGAAGATATCTCTTTATTCCATGCACTGACGAACTGATCTCAAGTCTTAAGGAACGATTTGAACAGAACAAAGATGTATTGTCTGCTTTCGATATTTTACTGCCCAGAAATGTAGGAGAAACTAAAGCTGATAGGCTAAACAAGCTTTCTTTATATTTAGGCGGAAATATCACTGACAGCTAAACACAGGCAGAATATCGGTTGTGGTGTCAAAAGTGGAAATTCACAGAGAAACAAAATAGACCAAATGATGCCATAAGTTCTTTGGTAACATGTTCATCAGCATTATATCCCTCAATTCATCGTCTGCTTAAAATTTGAGCCACCCTACCCTGAGATGGGTAGGGTCCGAGAGATCATTTTCAACAATGAAACGGCTCAGAAATGAAACTGGTGATGAGCGTTTAACTAATCTTGCCTTGTTGTCTGTACACTGGGAACAGAAAATCAATCCTGAGGAAGTGTTAAATATAATGGGCAGGAGAAGCAGGCGTATCAACTTAGTACTATAGCACTACTTAAGCTTCGTGTACATAGTGTAAATAGTGTGAAAATATTTTCCATATAAACTGAAGGACTGTAATGGAGATCATCATGGACAAGGCTCCTCTTCAACAGTTTCTCAGCTCTTTGTGGTGAGTTTTCAAGTTAGACCCTTTTAATGTTACTAATATATTATTTATCTTGCATGTCTAGGAAACTTCTAGTAATTGCTGCAGTATTTCATGTGTATATTTTGGCTGGAGTCATATTTGCTACTTTTATAATTTTGTTAACCTGTCAATAGGTTTATTATCCTCTATATAGTAAGAAAGTATTGTATTGCAGGTACATCGGTATACTGCACTGAGTTTTGACCCGAAATATACGTATAGAAGTATCATTGCGTTAATGTAACAGCGTATTTCAAAAACGAAAAATCGCAGATATATTTACATTTAGGACGTTTCGAAGATGTGACACGAAGGTTTTGAAAAAATTTCTCCACACCAAACCATCCTATAGATGGAAAAAGCCCGCCTCGGTAGCGTGGTGGAGGTGGGTCTGCCTCGCGTTCAAGAGGTCCTGAGTTCGAGTCTCGGTCAGGGTGAGTTACCTGGATAAGGTTTTCTCCGGAGTTTCCCTTATCCTGAAAGACGAATGTCCGGTAACTCTAAGCTCTATGGACCCTGGGCTCTTTAGAGCATTATTTCACCCATTCCATTCATCTCCGATATGACTTAACGTTGGATGACGTAAAATTACAAAAAAAAAAAAAAAAAAAAAAAAAAAAAAAGATGGAAGAACTTTCGTAAATTGTTTATATTCTCAAAAACATGTCTAACGATTCCGATTAAAATGCTTCTCGTTTGAGACACCACAATTTGAATGTTCTGGGAATAGGTGATAAACACCACTTCAATTTCACTGATTATTCAACTAAGAAACCATGGCATCATAGAGAAAATATCAGGTTACAAGCGAGCGTGGAGTTCATAAAATGCGCAACTCCGGCAATTTCTAGTTTCCTTGTACCAGTTGTTTTCGAAACATCTCATGGTATGTAACAAGTTATATGTACATTTGGCAGTCTCAAAATTGCAACTTTTTTTTCAGCTGCATAATTTCATATGGAACCTAGTTTTTTTATTTGTTTTTAAATACTTTAACATCCTTTAACCGGAGCAGTAAATGAAACGGATGACTCCCTCAAATCAGTCCACGGCCACCAGAACTTAAGTTTTATCCGACATTCGTCTCCTTAAGATAAGGGAAAGCCCTGTGAAAAGTCCAATTCAGGAAACTTATCTTGATCTCAATTGGAACTCGCTTTAGCGGTACTCAACTTTCGCTCATATGAGGTGGAGGTAAGCCTTCCTTCCCCTCGCGCTGCAAGGTTGGCCACTCCCTCTTCACTGGGAGTCAGACACGATACCACCACATTATGGAGGCGGACTACAGTTGAAATCATTTATAACCAAACAGTTTGTCTGATGACGATACTGAATGGAGCAATCGTGCTTTATATGAATAGTGAAACTGTGTGAACCAGAGACTCATGTCAGTGTACGGCATCAATGTTTAGTACCTCTACCACGTGTTTAGTAAGCACAAACGTGTTATATTCCATTTAAAAAATTTGATTTCGACATGTCACCAGCAATGCAAGTTTAGAGGAAACCAGAACAAAGACAAAAATTAAAAAAGAATGTCCGCACGCGCGCTCCAGTGTGTATGTTTTTTGTGTTTGCTAATAGCATATTACAAAACCCAAAAATTGGAGGAATACGAAATGTAGGTTTTAATTTCGTTATCTTTCAAGGATGCGAAACGAAGATTTTCAAGAAAATCGTCCAAAAAATGGCTTCAATAATTTTAATTAAAACACAACATATTTAAGATACCCTATTGTGAATTTTTTGAGGAAAAACTAGAAGTCCACTGTACTGGAAGTGATGTTCGTATAACTATTCTAAACTTAAGAAATTAACGAAAAGTTACTCCATAGCAGCTGTAGAACTCGTTAAAATATACAAATAATGTCAATTACAATAATGTATTGCAAGGTTAACCAATTCCGAGATATTATCTGTTGGTGATTACAATTTTCAGATACTTACTTAAAGGTATTTAATTTTTTACTTCTAAGTTCCTATTCCCTTTTCATTCAAGGAGAACTAATACTTTAAATGCATCAGTCAGTGGTTCGCTCTTTAAATATCTGATTATTATTTATACCAGTTTATTCCAGCTATAAGAAAAAAAACTGTGCAACTAAAGGTCTTTCTACAGACTTTATCCAAAGAATCAAGAAAACAAATTTTATAAGAAGAATTTTGTAGAAGCTTGGGTGGAGAAAGTATTTTTTTTTTTAATTTTACGTCCTCCAACGTTAAGTCATATCGGACGTTGATTGAAATGGGTGAAATGATGCTCAACTGTGTCCAGGGTCCATGGAGCATAGAACTACCCGACATTCGTCTTTAAGGATAAGGAAAATTCTTGGAAAAAACCTTATGCAGGCAACTCATCCTGGGCGAGATTCGAACTCGGGACCTCTTGAACGTCATGCAGACACGCTACCATCTACGCTAGCGGTGCGGGTAGGAGAGAAAGTCATGTGAATGTAACAATGCACTTGTTTTTAATTTTTATTAACATGATAAAAACACATCCCTAATTAACTGTTAAAAGTAAATAATTCAACGTAGAATTTTTGGACCCCCCGGAAATTAACTTCTAAATACGTGCCTGAAGAAGAAGAAACACAGTACGAAAGTCAATGAAAGAGAAGAGGTAAACGAGGAACACGTGGAGAAAAACGATGAATGGAGATGCACAACTAAAAGGTCAACGGCACCAAGAAAGCTACAGACAAATAAAAAGAGCGATATCTGTCTGCAGAATCGTTTCCGATTACTCCAAGACTTACAAGATAACGAAGAAGGAAATGAAATGTGTCGAGATAATGTATATAAGGTGCCTGCTGAAAGCGACGATGACGAATGCGTATACAAATTCGAAAGGAAAAAAAAAAGGCCATCATAATAGGAGATTCGATTGTGCGCCACACGGAGAATGATTTAAGAGTGTACTGTTATCCTGGCGCTCAACTACGGCATATAAGAAAACAACTAGCGAAGAACACCGACGATCCAGATGTTGTCATCCACGGCGTGTTCACCTGAAGACATCATGCGGGAGCTCACCGAGGTTGTTTCGACTGGAAAGGAGCTGTTCCCACGAGCGAAATTCTATATCACTGGCATTATACGCCGTCGAGATGAGGATCTTCGCTACATCGATGGGATCAACTCTACTTTTGACTGGGTATGTAAAAAATATGATTGTATATTTGTAGATAGTAATGCATGTTTAGGAGACGCGGATCTAGGTAGGGATGGTCAACATTTGAACAGAAAAGGGTAGCCAAGTTTGGTAATCTCCTTTACAGTCATTGCCCACCTAGATCCAAAAAACTAAATAGCTGTAGTAGCGATGGGTCTCAATCTTTAAACAATATTAACTTATATTTAAGTTTGAATTTATGAGTCACTATGTTTACACTCAGTCTTCACTTACTTGTTGTTGTATAATTGAAACGTTTTCAAGATCATTCGATCTCATCATCAGAGGTTTGGTGACTCACCAAACAGCTGATGATGAGATCGAATGATCTTGAAAACGTTTCAATTATACAACAAGTAAGTGAAGACTGAGTGTAAACATAGTGACTCATAAATTCAAAGTTAAATATGAAGAATACTTCACTGTTAATAATGCTTCTGCTTTTAATATTTAATATTAACTTATCCAAAACAGTAAAACAAAATCACCAAAAGCCAAAGCATATACATAAATCAGAAGTAAGCATTGGAAACATAAATAACCATTCAAAATCTACTTCCCTTAGCAACTCAATAAATCTCAATTTAGTAAACACAAGAAAAAGTGAGGGTAGAACACAAAAGTCAAACTTTGCAGATTTTTCACCTGAATATCCAAAGTATCAGAAACAAGATCCTTGAAATTGAAGCTTTAATCCATGGTAGTTTAAAACTAGTAGATAAATTATGCCTAACTGAACACTGGCTAACTAATTCTGAATTAAATCAACTTGCAATACCAGGGTTCGCACTAATACAGGGTTACAGTAGAACATTCAAAAGAAATGGAGGCTCATTAATTCTAGTAAAAAATTCTGTAAAAGCTAAATCTATATCCACATTTCTGGAACTAAACATGGAAGAGCATTTTGAACCAGCACCACAGAAGTAGACAATAAGCTGATAATCCTATGTATTTATAGAGATCCAACATATGACATACATTCTAATCGCAGGGCTGTATACTATTCTAAGCTATTTTCTAAAACAAAAGAAAACTATAATTCTAGTGGGAGATATTAACATAAACTTTTTACACCAAAGTAATGATAAACTGAAGTTTATATCTCTATTAAATAATTATGGCATTCTGTAAACAATGGATGTACCAACAAGGGTGACCAAAAGTTCAAAAACTGCCTTAGATCAAATAGCCATAAGCAATGATCTAATTACTTTTGTTAAAAATATAGATGTTTGATACTTGTCTCTCTGACCATTTTGCACAATCTTTAACCATCAATTGGCCTAGCAGAAAGAACTTTAGAAAATCTGACAACATTCAAAAAGAAAGAAGGCAGAAAACATTAATTACTTCAACCATTTGCTGGGGCAAAAAACTTGGGAAGACATTTATGAGGAAACTTCAGTAGATATAACATTCACTAGATTTTTAAACACCTTTAAATACTACTACGATATAGCATTCCCACTAGTTAAAGTCAGAGTCAGGGGAAAACATTCCTCATGGGTAACCAAGGGCATTAGAACTTCTAGTGAGAAACTAAATTTTTTTAGCAACTTAATTAGAAATGGTAATGCTTCCAAAGAATTGGTAAACTATTATAAGAAATATAAATTAATCAAAAATATTAGAGTACACTAGAAAGATAAACTCATCCAAAAATAAACAGAAGACAATGTGGGACATAATAAAAAGGGAAACTAACTCAAACACACCGTTGTAAGCAAATATTACATTCAAACACAAAGGCAAAACCGTAACAACTCCAAGAGAAATAACCAACATATTTAACGATTTCTTTGTAGATGTCTCTAAAAGTATGCAAACGAAAAGCAGCATAACAGATGGTCCAGAAAATAAAGGCCAGATTCATTGCAATGATAAATCATTATTAATGGCACCAGTCTGCAATGATGAATTAGTTGATGTAGTTAGGGAGCTAAAAGCAAAAGATCAGATGCCCTTGATGGAAGCTCAACCTACTTAATTAAAAAGTGTAGCAGGAATATCTTAAACCCGCTGTCTCATATAATAAATAAATCTCTTCAATGTGGCACATTCCCCCTGGAACTACAGGTAGCAAAAATAAAACCAATATTCAAAAAAGGAGATCAAAAGGACCCAAACAATTACAGACCAATAGCTCTACTTTCAACCTTTTCAAAAATATTAGAAAAAGTAATGTACAAGAGGCTTATGGCATTCCTCAACAAATTTAAAATCAATAGCAGTCAGTATGGGTTCCAAAGTAAGAAATCCACTAGTCTGGCAGTGATCAATTTTGTTGAAAGTATCTATAATGTACTGGACAGAAGAGAAGTTGGGATGGGATTATTTATGGATCTATCCAAAGCTTTTGACATGGTAGCTCACAATATTCTGTTAAATAAGCTACACAAATATGGTGTAAGCGGGGTGGCCTTCAACTGGTTTAAATCCTACCTTGAAATGAAAGAGCAGCTTGTTGAGATCACTTTCACAGAAAAAGGCCAAAAAGAAATCAATAACAAGTTATCACAAAAGACCAGTAGTATCAGGGGTTCCGCAAGGATCTATTCTGGGCCCCCTGTTATTTTTACTGTATATAAATGACCTCCCATTATGTCTTATGAACAACTTAGATGCTAAAATCACACTCTTTGCAGATGATACAAGTATTTTCATTGCAGGAAAGGATGATGATAGCCTTCAGCAAAATACAACACCAGCTATAGTAAATGATTTAAATTGGTTTAAAGTCAATAAGTTGCTTGTAAATGAAGAAAAAACAATAGCTCTAAATTTTCAGCATAAGGCTTGTAGGAAAATGGAAAACCCTTCCATCAGAATTGGCTCCAGATTAATAAATTTTGAACAGCTAACTAAATTCTTAGGACTATGGGTAGACAAAAATTTAAGTTGGGACAGACATATAGAAAAGTTAGCAGAGAAGCTTGAGCCGTGTTTGTTTTGCTTTACATCAGCTGAAGCCTCGAGTAGAATTTACTGCACTCAGATCCTGTTACTTTGCTTGCTTTCATTCACAACTATCATATGGACTACCATTGTGGGGAAATACTACAAATAGTAAGATGATATTTAAGCTACAAAAGAAAGCATTACAAATTATTGTTGGTATTCCAAAAATGGAAAGCTGCAGAAATCATTTCAGAGATTTGAATATTAGGACCCAACCAAGTTGAAACAGTTACTGATTTACATGAAGACTAATACTGCAAACTATGTCACAAATGCTAAAATACACACCCATTACACACGTAATAAAGACAAGTTACACACCTATATTCATAAAACAAAACTGTTTGAGACTTCAGTAAAATACATGCATTTAAAGCTATACAACCACTTGCCAAATCAATTAAGAAACATACCCTCTATAAATAAGTTTAAGGAAGAGCTACACAATTTATTTAAAAAAAATTAGTTTTACTCAGTAAATGAATACTTAGAATACAAATCAGGTAAAGCATAAATTAATCAGTTGTGTATAATTATACTAATGTATTCTATTTCTATTCTTGTTTCATGTGTCTGAGATGGAAGACCCATCAGTGAAGAATTTTAGCTGACCTAAGCATTAAAACTAAGTTAAATACTAGAGTCAGTGTCTGCATAAGTATTCATAACTGAGTTGATCTGTTATTGTACTCAAGTACCTTAATGTTTTTCAACTGTGTATAGTAATTTGTGTAAATTATCTGTAAACTTCAGATTGTAAATACGTAACAGATGAATTTTAAGTATTGTTAAATACTCTTAATTGTATTGACAATGCCTATAATTCTGTATGAATTCCTGTGGCTAATAAACATTGTATTGTATTGCTGTTTTCTTTGGTGGGTTCCATATTTCCTTTTGTCAGTTTTCATTGATTTTAAAAAAGCATATGATTCAGTATGGAGGCATAAACTTCTTGAGAAACTTTCAAAACTATGCATTCAAGTTAACATGTTAAACTGGATCACTCAGTTTCTCTCTCAACGTTTCTGTGCTACAAAATATAATGACAGTACATCCAAATTCCGACAAATAAAAATGGGCCTACCACAAGGTGCAGTACTGAGTACAACCTTGTTTAACATCTACATCAATGATCTTCCCGCGGCTGTATCAAACACAGAAATAAAGACAGCACTTTTGCAGATGACATGATCATGTGGACATCTTCCCCACAAATACAGAAATCCAAAACTTCAATGGAAAAGGCTCTGATACTATTGGAAAAGTGGTCTGACAACAATTTGATGAAAATAAATACTGATAAAACAACATTCCAAATATTTAGCTTAAAAAAGAAAATCCCTAAACTAAATCTGCAGTTCAAAAAAAAAATCTGAAACAAACATATGAAACAAAACATTTAGGAACAATTTTTGTTTCAAAATTATCTTGGAGACATCATATTGAAGCAGTAGTAAACAAATCGACAAAAAAATTTTCAAAGATTAGCTGGAGTCAAGTGGGGCAGTAATCGGGAGACACTGAACACCACATACAAAACATTCATCAAGTCAATACTTCTTTATAATGCAGAGGTAGTAATTACAGCAAACAGTTCTAACATAAATCACCTAGAAGTATGCCAAAATCAGGCCCTGCGACTAATAACCAGTGCAACAAAATCAACTCCAATCACGGCAATGCAAGCCTTAACTCGGAACTATCCAATATATCTAAGTTTAGAGGAGCAGGCACTAATACAACATGAAAAAATGTTGCGGTTAAAAACCACAAAATGGGAGAAAATATTACTACAACCAATCAAGATGAAATCACAAACAAGTTTCCTACACAAAGTTATGGAATTAAAAACAGATCTGAATCTTCCTAATTCTAAAGAAAACATTTTAATCAAAGAAAACCCACTGACTTTTGAACCAATTCATATTCAATTAGATTTAGAACAACTAGTTACAAAATCGAAAACTTCCAAACCTGTACTAAAAGCACTAGCATTAGAAACTGAACAACAGATACCCACCTGAAGAATGGTTACATATCTACACAGATGGATCTAACTTGGACAACAACAACTCAGGAGCAGGAATTAAGTGTGCACTTTTCTCATTCTATCAACCAGCAGGATACCACACAACAAATTTTGATGCAGAAGTAACGGCTATTCATATTTCACTCCAACACCTTCTACACAGAATAGATAAATTCAAAAATGCTGTCATACTTTCTGATTCTAAAGCAGCATTATGTGCAATAAGTTCATTTAAAATGAGGTCAATCCAAATTAGAATGTCACAAAATGATCCAACAATTTCAAAAACTATAGAAAAGAATTATATTACAGTGGATACCTGCACATTGTGCAATTGCTGGAAATGAATCAGCTGATTTTCTTGCCAATAAAGGTGCAAATTTAATTCAGAACAAGCATAAAAACTTACCCTTTACATCCATAAAGAGATTAATCTAAAGCAAATATAAAAACAAACAAAACCAATTAATATCTAACAAAGCCAAAGATAAAAAATGGAACACTTTAATTAAAAATCCAGGAATTATTCCAAAAATCCCACGTAAAGCTGCAGTAGCAAATTTTAGATTACTTACAGAACATGATTATTTGGACAAACACTTACACAGAATAGCAATTTATACAAGTCCAAATTGTCCTCTGTGCAACAAAGAAGAGGAAATGACTGAAGAACATCTTGTAACCTGTGAAGCCCTACCTGCCGGACCCACTACACAGAAATATTGGAGAGCAAGAGAGCTAATGGCTTCATTGCCAAAGCCTAGCATTTGAAAACAACATATTTCCTCTTATATCGAGATTTAACTGTATTGGAACACCACAGTGAAGCGAAAAATTATTAATTTTTAGATGAGTCGTATTTATTACACATCTGCTTCACTTTCGTACCTATTTTGAGGACATGTTTCGCAAATCATTGTTTGCATCTACGGCTCTTATGCAACTAAAGCTTGATCCAGTGGTGTGGGTAATTCTGGGGTTGCTGCTGCCATCTGTTGATTTAGTGATGAACTTAAATGTGGGATTCTCTTCTGGAGGGATTTCAAAGTTCATTAGTTGGTTTTTATGTTTTTCTATGTATATCCTCTCCCATATGACGAGTTCACTATGTTTTTGTACGTATTTTAGTAATTCTGTGCTATCTTCAATTTCATGATTTTCAGACCAGAAATGAGCTGCTATTGCGGACTTATCAATATTTTTGTATCTTAAGTGCCTGAAGTGTTCTTTCTTTCTAGTGCCCATGTTTCTTTTTGTCCTCCCTACGTAAATTTTTTCACAGTCTTTACACTTAATCTTGTAAATGCCTGACTTTTCCTCTGGTTTAATCTTATCAGTATTATTACTGTGAAGTAGGTTTTTAATGTTGTAATTGTTTTTTGGTGCCAATGTTATATTGTATTTCTTGAATATTTTTTGGAACTTTTTTGTGGCCCAGGGGTGGTAAGTAAATTTAGCAAATCTAATTTCTTGTTTTACTGGTGTGAGAGCTGTGATCTGTTTTAATCTTTTTTGAAGTTTGAATGATTTTAGTTTTTTTATCTACAAGATTTTTTCCATATCCATTTTTAATTGGGTTTTTAAGATTTGATGGTATTCGTTTTGATATTCTTGCTGGTTGAGAGGTAGATTTACTAATCTGTGTGTGAGACCGTTGATGGTTGCATGTTTGTGTGGAATTGGGTTGAAACTATTTGCTTTGATGTAATTATCTGTGTGTGTTGCTTTTCTATGGATACCAAATTCTAGTTTTTCATTGCTTTTTTTGATTTTAAGGTCTAAAAAAGGTAGAGTACAGTCCTCTTCAGTTTCCACTGTGAATTGTATGCTGGGTTCTTGCAGGTTGAGTAGTTTCAAAGCATCATCTATTTATTAAATTTTAGATGAGTCGTATTTCTTACACATCTGCTTCACTTTCGTACCTATTTTGAGGACATGTTTCGCAAATCTTCGTTTGCATCTACGGCTCTTGTGCGACTGACGCTAGATCCAGCGGTGTGGGTAATTCTGGGGTTGTTGCTGCCATCTGTTGATTTAGCGATGAACTGAAATGTGGGATTCTCTTCTAGCGGGATTTCAAAGTTCATTAGTTGGTTTTTATGTTTTTCTATGTATATCCTCTCCCATATGACGAGTTCACTATGTTTTTGTACGTATTTTAGTAATTCTGTGCTATCTTCAATTTCATGATTTTCAGACCAGAAATGAGCTGCTATTGCGGACTTATCAATATTTTTGTATCTTAAGTGCCTGAAGTGTTCTTTCTTTCTAGTGCCTATGTTTCTTTTTGTCCTCCCTACGTAAATTTTTTCACAGTCTTTACACTTAAAATTGTAAATGCCTGACTTTTCCTCTGGTTTAATCTTATCAGTATTATTACTGTGAAGTAGGTTTTTAATGTTGTAATTGTTTTTTGGTGCCAATGTTATATTGTATTTCTTGAATATTTTTTGGAACTTTTTTGTGGCCCAGGGGTGGTAAGTAAATTTAGCAAATCTAGTTTCTTGTTTTATTGGTGTGAGAACTGTGATCTGTTTTAATCTCTTTTGAAGTTTGAATAATTTTAGTTTTTTATCTACAATGTTTTTTCCATATCCATTTTTAATTGCAGTTTTTAAGATTTGATGGTATTCGTTTTGATATTCTTGCTGGCTGAGAGGTAGATTTACTAATCTGTGTGTGAGACTGTTGATGGTTGCATGTTTGTGTGGAATTGGGTTGAAACTATTTGCTTTGATGTAATTATCTGTGTGTGTTGCTTTTCTATGGATGCCAAATTCTAGTTTTTCATTGCCTTTTTTTGATTTTAAGGTCTAAAAAAGGTAGAGTACAGTCCTCTTCAGTTTCTACTGTGAATTGTATGCTGGGTTCTTGCAGGTTGAGTAGTTTCAAAGCATCATCTATTAGTTTGTAGGACACTATTGCACAGATGTCGTCTACGTATCTGTACCATGTTTTAAACATATGAGGGAAGGCTTTAGTAATATGTGTTTCGAAAAAGCTCATGTATAGATTGGCCAAAAATGGTGATAGCGGGCTTCCCATAGCTAGTCCTGAAATTTGTTTATAATATTTTCCATCGAAGACAAAATAATTTTGATGTATACATAATTCAGTCATTGCCAAATATTCTTATATTGCATTGGCATCCAGGTTTATAGAATTTAGCCATTTTTTCAGTTGAATCAAAAGTTTGTCTAATGGAATGCTAGGGAAGAGGGAGCGGACATCAAAGGATACTAAAGTGTCATGAGGTTTTAGTTTAAGATTTTGAATTTTTTCTACCAGGTCTAAAGAGTGTTTTATACTCAGAGTATGGAATTGTGGAAAGGACTGAAATTTTTTGGTTTTTTTGGTTTGGCTAACCAAAAAATTTCAGTCCTTTCCACAATTCCATACTCTGAGTATAAAAAACTCTTTAGACCTGGTAGAAAAAATTCAAAATCTTAAACTAAAACCTCATGACACTTTAGTATCCTTTGTTGTCCGCTCCCTCTTCCCTAGCATTCCATTAGGCAAACTTTTGATTCAACTGAAAAAATGGCTAAATTCTATAAACCTGGATGCCAATGCAATATAAGAATATTTGGCAATGACTGAATTATGTATACATCAAAATTATTTTGTCTTCGATGGAAAATATTATAAACAAATTTCAGGACTAGCTATGGGAAGCCCGCTATCACCATTTTTGGCCAATCTATACATGAGCTTTTTCGAAACACATATTACTAAAGCCTTCCCTCATATGTTTAAAACATGGTACAGATACGTAGACGACATCTGTGCAATAGTGTCCTACAAACTAATAGATGATGCTTTGAAACTACTCAACCTGCAAGAACCCAGCATACAATTCACAGTAGAAACTGAAGAGGACTGTACTCTACCTTTTTTAGACCTTAAAATCAAAAGAGGCAATGAAAAACTAGAATTTGGCATCCATAGAAAAGCAACACACACAGATAATTACATCAAAGCAAATAGTTTCAACCCAATTCCACACAAACATGCAACCATCAACAGTCTCACACACAGATTAGTAAATCTACCTCTCAGCCAGTAAGAATTTCAAAACGAATACCATCAAATCTTAAAAACTGCAATTAAAAATAGATATGGAAAAAACATTGTAGATAAAAAACTAAAATTATTCAAACTTCAAAAGAGATTAAAACAGATCACAGCTCTCACACCAATAAAACAAGAAACTAGATTTGCTAAATTTACTTACCACCCCTGGGCCACAAAAAGGTTCCAAAAAATATTCATTGGCACCAAAAAACAATTACAACATTAAAAACCTACTTCACAGTAATAATACTGATAAGATTAAACCAGAGGAAAAGTCAGGCATTTACAAAATTAAGTGTAAAGACTGTGAAAAAATTTACATAGGGAGGACAAAAAGAAACATAGGCACTAGAAAGAAAGAACACTTCAGGCACTTAAGATACAAAAATATTGATAAGTCCGCAATAGCAGCTCATTTCTGGTCTGAAAATCATGAAATTGAAGATAGCACAGAATTACTAAAATACGTACAAAAACATAGTGAACTCGTCATATGGGAGAGGATATACATAGAAAAACATAAAAACCAACTAATGAACTTTGAAATCCCGCTAGAAGAGAATCCCACATTTCAGTTCATCGCTAAATCAACAGATGGCAGCAACAACCCCAGAATTACCCACACCGCTGGATCTAGCGTCAGTCGCACAAGAGCCGTAGATGCAAACGAAGATTTGCGAAACATGTCCTCAAAATAGGTACGAAAGTGAAGCAGATGTGTAAGAAATACGACTCATCTAAAATTTAATAATTTTTCGCTTCACTGTGGTGTTCCAATACAGTTAAATCTCGATACATCGTCTATTTGTTTGTCTCACACACAGATTAGTAAATCTACCTCTCAACCAGCAAGAATATCAAAACGAATACCATCAAATCTTAAAAACTGCAATTAAAAATGGATATGGAAAAAATCTTGTAGATAAAAAACTAAAATCATTCAAACTTCAAAAAAGATTAAAACAGATCACAGCTCTCACACCAATAAAACAAGAAATTAGATTTGCTAAATTTACTTACCACCCCTGGGCCACAAAAAAGTTCCAAAAAATATTCAAGAAATACAATATAACATTGGCACCAAAAAACAATTACAACATTAAAAACCTACTTCACAGTAATAATACTGATAAGATTAAACCAGAGGAAAAGTCAGGCATTTACAAGATTAAGTGTAAAGACTGTGAAAAAATTTACATAGGGAGGACAAAAAGAAACATAGGCACTAGAAAGAAAGAACACTTCAGGCACTTAAGATACAAAAATATTGATAAGTCCGCAATAGCAGCTCATTTCTGGTCTGAAAATCATGAAATTGAAGATAGCACAGAATTACTAAAATACGTACAAAAACATAGTGAACTCGTCATATGGGAGAGGATATACATAGAAAAACATAAAAACCAACTAATGAACTTTGAAATCCCGCCAGAAGAGAATCCCACATTTAAGTTCATCACTAAATCAACAGATGGCAGCAGCAACCCCAGAATTACCCACACCACTGGATCAAGCTTTAGTCGCATAAGAGCCGTAGATGCAAACGATGATTTGCGAAACATGTCCTCAAAATAGGTACGAAAGTGAAGCAGATGTGTAATAAATACGACTCATCTAAAAATTAATAATATTTCCTCTTGTTTATCTTGTAACTGAAGTTTCATCTTCACGTTTTCTTCCTGCAATAGGTAGATCTAGTTCTGTGCTTCTTTTAAGTCATTATTCATTATCTGTATTATTTTCTGAAGTGAAGTAATTGTCTATCTCTTTCACAGGAGCACATGGCATCATCTGGTAGCGCCCCACGTGGTCGACTCAGCATAAATACTTCCTTTTGTATCTTTGCTATTTCTACCTAACTCCTTTGCACTTTTTTTGACCTACTATATCCATGATTGCTTTGCTCATCCAACTGGTTTACTTTATCGTTAATGTTGTTCGACTTCACCTTCACACAATTTCTTAAAGCAGCACCTCATGTTAAAACACCTATTGCCGCCATCTTGAAGCCAATCTTCAACTAGGGAAACATCAACTGGAGAGATGTGTTTCTTCTTTCCTGTACGTTACAGTTATCTCTCAACTGATAAAGAACAGAGAATAGACAATAGACAAAATTCTGAAGCAGCACCCCATCATTCTTGCAAATGAAGAGTATGTAAATTTGTACAAAGAAGTTGGGGAAGTGAAGCTGCTGTAGAAGGATTGGACATGGTGTCCAGTAATTCCCAGGCACTCATTAATTCCCGCAAGGATCTACAAGCAATAAGTGATTTAAGCAAGTTTCCATTCAAGTGAAAATGAAATCACAGGGTAAAAGAGAAATCTTGGTGAAAGGAATGAGATTCTATTGATTTTAGTTGGATGATGAACACTTCATATCTTTAAGAAAGAACCATGAGTACACTGCTGCTGAAAAAAACTTCCTCTAAGAAGACGACTGATGATGTTAAGAAACTAAATTGTAAACATGTATGGACATGAGAGGATAGAAAATGACAGATTTAGTTGGTACATGAAATTACTTTCCTCAGAATCAGCTACATCTAGACTGAAAAGGTAGAAACCTCATGTGATTGTCTGGCAGTTCACACATACAAACATTCAAACCTGTGAAGCCCTACCTGCCGGATCCACTACACAGAAATATTGGAGAGCAAGAGAGCTAATGGCTTCATTGCCAAAGCCTAGCATTTTAAAAACAACAAACACAACATTCAAATAGTATCGAGATTTAACTATATTGGAACACCACAGTGAAGCGAAATAATTATTAATTTATAGATGAGTCGTATTTATTACACATCGGCTTCACTTACGTACCTATTTTGAGGACATGTTTCGCAAATCATTGTTTGCATCTTCGGCTCTTATGCGACTAAAGCTTGATCCAGTGATGTGGGTAATTCTGGAGTTGCTGCTGCCATCTGTTTTTTTTTTTTTTTTTTTTTTTGTAATTTACGTCCTCCAACGTTAAGTCATATCGGACGATGAATGGAATGGGGGAAATGATGCTCAAATGAGCCCAGGGTCCATGGAGCTTAGAGTTGCCTGACATTCGTCTATCAGGATAAGGGAAAATCCCGGTAAAAACCTTGACCAGGTAACTCACCCTGACCGAGATTCAAACTCGGGACCTCTTGAACGTGAGGCAGACACTCTACTACCACCACGCTACCGAGGCGGGCTGCCATCTGTTGATTTAGTGATGAACTTAAAGGACATTTCTGGTCTGAAAATCATGAAATTGAAGATAGCACCGAATTACTAAAATACGTACAAAAACGTAGTGAACTCGTCATATGGGAGAGAATATACATAGAAAAACATAAAAACCAACTAATGAACTTTGAAATCCCAACAGAAGAGAATCCCACATTTAAGTTCATCATTAAATCAACAGATGGCAGCAGCAAATCCAGAATTACCCACACCACTGGATCAAGCTTTAGTTGCATAAGAGCCGAAGATGCAAACGATGATTTAATAATCATAATCCTTTATTCACCATTAAGCAATAGGTTTCGTCAGCTATAAAAAGTATTTACAATGTATTTACAAGTACAGAAGGTTTACAAATTAATGCATATAAAATTCTAGGTAAAATCAGATTATTTGCATGACTTAAGCTGGTAATTATTGTAAGTTAACTTTACTATAGTAATAATAAAATTAAACAATTAGGTACCTACTACTATAATTTACAATAGTTTTACATAAATTCACTAGCATGTATGTTATATTCTAAGTATTCTTGTACAGTATAAAATGCTTTTTGTTTAAACCAGTTTTTTAATACTATAACAAATCTGTTTTGTGGCAGTTCTTTTATTTCCAGAGGAAGCTTATTGAATAAGCTTTGTGAAACATGTCCTCAAAATAGGTACGTAAGTGAAGCCGGTGTGTAATAAATACGACTCATCTATAAATTAATAATTCAAATAGTAGTTATAAAAACAAAAGGATTCATTTCTTCATTTTTAACCACTGCTACTTCTAGTGTGATGTTTATGTGAATAAAATAGATCTCAGTTAAAGGACGTAAATTACAACAACAAAAAATCTTGATCAGTTGTATAAGCAAAAGAATACAATACAAGGGTCAAAGTCATTCACTAATATAAGGTATATTTCATCTAATCGAAATATGTCAGGTCTTTTGAAATTTGCTAAAAAAAGATGTTTTGTCCAATTTTAAATTACAATTTTAACATACTTTTCACACCTCAATATTTTGCAGACATACTTAGAATTTGTAGTCGATTTATTGACACTTTGTCACTTACATTTTTATATTTTGACATCACTATTACTAAATGCCGCCAATCACACATACTTAGAATTATTTTAGAGACTCAAAGTATACTGCAATGAAATTGTAGACAGTTAACTATTTTAGAAAGAACAATATTAGTTTTCTACATTTTGCCAACATGTGGATAACTGCTAAAATGCATGGTTATACAGGAAAAAACAGGGGGAAAAGAAACTTGGATGCACAAGATAGAGATAATATTGGAATTGGAAGAAACAGGAATATGAGGAATCATGGACAGAAAGAAACAAAAAAGGAAAGGTTTCTGGAAAGACACTAGAACAAGAGTGGAAGACATTTAAAAGCAAGAAATTGCAACCTGACTTTCTTCTATATCCATTGCTTCCATACATGTACCACTGTCTTAGCAGTATGCCCTGTATGAGCTGAAGTCAAGGTCTGACAAACCTGATTCCTGGAGAATGATCATTCTGCCCCATTCGAACTTGCTCGCATACTGATGTGGTTCCCTTTGATGTAGAAGTATACTGGCACTCACTTAACACTTCCACCCTGTTCGACAGTTCTGCACTGACTACACTTGGCACAACACTTACCTTGTCAAACAAAGACACCAGGCCCCTGCTCAGCCTACATGTAACCCATCTCTGTGCAATCCTAATCACTTACCGCTCACACACTGTTCTCCTCATCAACCATGTTTGGATTCATTGGAGGAATTCTTTCATAGTGCTGCAAATTTCACAACCAGTGGTGTAGATGATAGATATTTAAAAATAGAATGGAGATGAGAAAAGTAAATTGAAGTATGCAAAAGAGACTTGAATGCATGGGCAAGGACAAGTGTAATGAATTTAAACTGCCCAAGAGCGAGGAAAATGGGGGAGATGCACTAAATGCAGTAGATTGTGTTATAATTAGCGCTATATTCTGGGATACAATGATATGGAAGAAGGGAAAGAGAATTTAATATAGTAAAACCTGCCTTCAATGGACCCCTAGTTAAGCGGAAATCTGTCTTAAACAGAAATATTTCATTCTCCCATGAATTTAAGGGTGAAAAACATGATAAATTCCCCTTATTAAATGACACTGTTACATGAACAAAGGAAATCAAAGTACGCAATTTAACAGAAAGTTTCCAGTTTCAGAATGTAGAATTTAGAAAATTTTCAGGCAACTAGGGCATTGTCTGCTCTAAGGGAGTGATGTTTAAGTTGAAACCACCATATTGCTGTGCTACCTGTCCTATCTAGGAGGGGTGTGTGCTAATGATGGTACGAATACTGAGAAACCTGTCACGTCCTTCACTACAAAATTAAGCACAGCAGACAGCATAACATTACACTTGAAACTTAAAAGGTGGTTTACTTCCTAAAGTCACCACTGCTTCGAAAACAAGTATTGTACTAGATCTTAACATGAGTGAAAGTGATTTATGCTAGTGAAAGAGAGAAAGCGAGTGTGAAGCAGATCATGAAGGTTGTTCTGGAAAAACTCAAGTTTACGAGATTCTAAAGAAAATGGAAATTCTGAAGCAGTGGGAAAATTATGTTAATGGAAAAATAAAGAGATAACTTTAAGTAAACTGAAAACCAGGGCATTAATGAAATAGTGTGGGAGTGGTTTGTTAGTGTTAGGGCAAAAATCACTACATATCAGGACCTGTGTTACAGGAATATGCTAAAAATGTCATTGAAAGGCTGGGCAAGACTGAATTCAAAGCATCTAATGGATGGTGAAGATATCAGATGCATTTTAACACACTTTGTGGTGAATTGAATGACGTAAACACTGAAACCATTGCTAAGTGGATTGCTAACTTACCTTCAATAAATCGAAGGACACATACCTGAAAACATAGAAAATGGCAACGAGATGGTATTATTCTTCTGAATGTTACTGAATAATTCATTGTGTTTAAAAGGTGAGAAAAATTCGAGAGGAAAATTATCCAAGGAAAGATTCTGTTTTCCTATGTGGTTTTATGTCAGGTGAAATGGAAAAACCCCTTAGTTAAACAAAAATATGTCCTTAATGGAAATTTTTGACAGTCCTGTTTGATTCCACTGAAGACAGGTTTTACTGTACCAGAAAAGATGGAAAGATTCTTCAATAGGGCTAAAAATTAGGAAGATTTTTAACTCCTCATATAAATATATGTAGAAAAAAGTAAGTATTTAGGGAAAATATGGTTAAAATGGTTAACAAAATGTGAAGGAAATAGACAAAACACATAAAAAGGGTAAAGAGATGTGAATGCAAATAGTAGTTAAATAGACTTCCCATTATATATACAACAGAATGTAAGGGCAAGAAGTAGGCATAAGCAACTCCATGAGAGACTAATAAACTGTAACTTTTATGTAAATGTTAAAGGATATAACCAATCAATCATTCATTCAACTGTAATAAAACATGGTTTGAATACATAAATAATATGACTCAAATTAATACATCTGAACTTATATTCACTGTTACAAAGCTTCAAGAAGTTAATTTATGGTTTAAATGTTTGCCCCTCATTTACTGAATACAATTTTTTAATAATCATCTATTATATGCGCACATTTTCTTGAGCCCTGGTTTTATGGTGCAGTGTGGGCAGGGAGAAAGAAGTGAGAGCTAATGCACTTTTGTTTCTGCAGTGTGGTCAAGTAAGAAAAAACACTTCAGCAAAATAGTGTGTAAGATAAGTGAAGATATGCATAAGATATGTGGGAAAACAGCAATTTGAACTTGATCCAAAAAGCTGTGCGTTTATATACTTACTATTTATGAAACAATAAATGCAGAAAGCAAATATTATGACAGCTATTAATACTCACTCATTCGCTTTGTGATTCTTTGATTTCCAAGTCCGGTATGTCACTTTCATCGCTGGTATTCTCTGATGTGTTGATAATTTCATCAATTTCATTTTCTATTATATCATAGTTTCTCCAATATTGCATTTCCAGCTCTTGGACCTTTTTGCAGTATCCTTCCCCATCCATCGCTTCTATAGCACGTTTCTGCAGATTTGTGGCTGACATATCACCAGTAACTTTGTGTCTCTGAAGATATTCTTTATTTTTACCCATGCCAGTTCAATTGCATTCAGATCAGTTATACAGAGGTAGACAAATTATAGTGTGTCCTCTTTTGATGTGTGTGTAGTGTTTACTGCCTACTTTTACTACATATGTTACGGCAGGCAGTGGCACTGATGATACACGAGACGAAGATGGAGCATCGGTGGAATGAGATGGCAGGGGAAACCAGAGATCCCAGAGAAAACCCGCCCCAGCATGTGTTGTCCACCACAAATCTCACTTTGCGGTTGCCTGGGATCGAGCCCAGGCCGCCTTGGTGAGAGCTAAGTGGTCTAACAACTCAGCCATGGTGCGGACATCCCCTTTCAAGAGCCATAACATCCACAACATATGTCTTGCTCTTAGATTTGTTATAAACTGTTTAGCTAATAATCAACCTCAAAATTGTTCAAAATAAAATGGTGCATGTATGAAAGCTTAGCATATTAGCCACTAGATATCAGAGTATATAGTGCATTTCATGTTTCAAAGTTGTCATCTGTGTTTACAGTAAGGCAAAACCTAGCAAATGGGAATTAAATGCTCAAGAAATCGTGTGTATATAATACACATCCTTAATAGAATTGTGTGTGGGATGAATTAAATGAGAAACTTTTCAATCATAATACAACTGACCTTAAATGAATTAACTCAACTGCAATTTCTAAACAGCCTACTAAATATCTGACTTTCTTGGTCAAGAATAAGGACAAAGTAATTTATGTCTTTTTATATCACAGATTCCATTCTATTATATTTTTTTTATCTTAGGTTTAAGTTTTAAAATAACTCTTAGTATTGATGCCAGCTAACAGCTAAATATAACAACTAAAATCAGATTTGTTATCTGTGCTTTTACAACTTTCATACAGAATTCAAGTTGCACATTGTTCACAGTTAATATGTGACAAGATGTCTTTCATATCTTACACATTTGCTTCATACTCTGTGTTGTTGATATATTATGCATAGTTCTTTTTTTCTTTTGTTCTACAATGGTGTAACAAAGTTGCACAAGTTGTTCTGCATATTTGGGCCTTGTTTACACATGAAAGATTGGTATGAGATATACATCTGCAATATAAATGAGATATAAATAATATTCCCCTATCCTTTATCCACTTCCTTAAGCAGTTGAGTTCCTAGTTACAGTCCAGTTTTTAAAATATATAGTTGAAATCTGATTATCTGAGGTAAGTGAGATCAAGGGTAGGTCGGATAGCAGAAAACTCAGTTAAGCTTAATGTGTAGGAAATTGCAGCTTAAGGTTATAATTGACTAAAGTATGTCCTTTATGGAAATATGTACATATTTAATTCAACTAATGTACATATATATATATATATGGAAGTACAATAATATTTACAATACTTTCTTTAATCAAGTTACACTTTCAAGGGATAAAAGCAGTCCTCTCTTGTTTGTTGTTTGAGGTTGTTATTCCTCTGTCTTGCTGCTATGTTGTGCCACCGTTTCCTCCAACGTATATTGTGCAATGTGGACTCCTCTTGTTCTATGTAAGCCAGGACTACCTCAATTGCATGTAGACCTTCTGTGTGAGGAATGCACTGCATGCTTTTGTCATCTTCATTAGCACTTTTGTCACAATCTTTCAAGCATACAACTTCAGCAATGTCATTAGCCGTTAGTTCCTGCTTCTCATCTCAATTCAACCATTCTATATCATCTTGATTCATATGTTCAAAAACAGGAAGAGTACTTGTTAGAGCTACAAGTACTTTAATACCATTATTAGGGTCATAGTTTGCAGCAGCAAGTGTTTTCCCGATTCCAGTTTCCAGCATAATTTCCTCATGTCATTGTTGAAACTACTCCAAGCATCAGCAACCAACACACTACATTTTTTTCACGTTACTGATTTCAGAATGTCTGTCACATCTTTCTCATCATCCAAATGTTCAAGTAATGTTTTCAGAAGTATCTTCCCATAGTTCCTCTTCAGGATTTCCAGGATGCCTTGATTGAGAGTTAGAACAAGCAACTGACTTTCAGTGGCAGAAAAATCACCTTGATGTCACCAACAGCTAGTGCCTCCACATCCGGGTGTGATCTCATATTATCAAGCAAAAGTAGAGCTTTGCAGGGAAGTTTTTTTGTTTTAGAAATGCCTCTAAAATGGGGAAAATTCTCCAAGAAACCATTACAGAAATACACAAGTCTACCCAAGCATTATTTTGATGTTTTCAAAGGATAGTGAAGTTTTCAAACAATTTTTAAAGCTCTTGGGGTTTTATGCTTTTCCGACTATCAGAGGTTTCAGTTACAAAGAGCTACAGGCATTGCTGCAAGCTAACAGTGTAAACCTATAATTTTTTTTGTATACAGGAGCTGATTTTTCACTATAGGCTGCCATGTCAGTCTTTGAGGGCAATATTCTGTAAGTAGGAAACTCAGAAGTAAGGTTTTGCTTTAAAATTGTATTTTCAAATTGGTTTAAGAAAATGGAAACATCCCCTTCGTTCGCAGCATCCCCTTCACAGCAATATTTGTTGTGTATATCATACTGTGTCTTCCAACAAATTAACCAAGCCATACTAGCTGAGAAAACATCTTCCCACCATGATATAAAAGGGCTGTTCAATAAAGAATAATTTTTTAACATACTTTTATTCATCCTCATAATTTTGATAATTCTTCTTAAAATGCCTGAGTCGGTAGTGTACATGGTAGCATGTCTGCCTCACGTTCAAGAGGTCCCGAGTTCGAATCTCAGTCAGGGTGAGTTACCTGGATAAGGGTTTTTCTGGGTTTTTCCCTTATCCTTCTAGACAAATGTCGGGCAACATTAATCTCCATGGACCCTGGACTCATTTGAGCACCATTTCACCTAATTCATTCACCGTCCAATATGACTTAACGTTGGAGGACGTAAATTACAAAAAAAAAAAAACTTCTTAAAATAGTCTTTCTTGGACATATGCATCTGTCCCAGTATTTCTGCCGATCTGCAAAGACATGCTGGAAACCATTTTTCGAGAGGTCCTTCCAAAGTGCCTCCACAGCCTTCACTAATGTTTCTGATGATAGATGGCTGTACATTATCGTAAAGCAGCATCCAGCCTGTATCACAGAAATGTGGTCTTTTGCACCTGATATGGACTTGTTTTTAGGACATTCCTGTAGTATTGTACAGTTACTGATGAGTGTGCAGGACATGCTGATAATCCATTCCATGAATATCCAAAAATAAGATAACCATAACTTCCCCAGCAGAAGCAACCACACTTTTGCTTTTTTGTGGGTTGGTGTTTGAGATTTCCACACTGCTTTGCTGTTTGCTCTAAGGATCAAAAAGATGTTGCCAAATTTCATCAGCAGCGATTACTTTTGACAGAAACTCCCGTTCTTCCTCCAACATCAACTACATGCAGACCTCCACGCAGATGTCCTTTTGTTCAGGAATTGTCTTGGAACCCATTGCGCACAAACACATCTTATGTGTAAATTTTGTCACTGGTGGCACCCAATGGAATTTTCAGTTATTTAGAAAGAGTTTTTGAGGTTATTTATTGATTCTCTCTCACAGTGACAGCAGTGGTGATGTTTTTTCCATAACAGAAGTAACTGGAGCACCAGGTCCACTTTCTTTTGAAATTTATTGTCTCTCCTCTGAACAGTTTAAACCACCTTCAAGTGTATTGCAGGGAAGAAGACTCTCCATAGGCCTCCTGTAACATTCTATAGGCCTCAACTGAAGATATGTTGAGACAAAAGCAGAATTTCAAAGCCAGATGTAGTTCCTTGCTCGTCACCTCCATTACTGTACTTGGCAATATTGAACATGTCTCTGTTTCAAAGTATAAACTTGAAAGAAGCGTAGGGACAGTGAAGCACAAACTAGTACAAAATTGAATCGAGAATATATTGACACATTGCTTCACTCACCTGTTTATTCACAGGACATGTTTCAAGAGCTCTTGCTCTTATCCTCAGCTGATACTCGACTAGTGCAAGTTGTAGTGGTTTCTTCTTTCTCCGTATTGTCAATAGATGGCGTGATGTACTTGTCAAAGATGTCCGGTGGTGGAGTTTCAAAATTCATGACTCTATGACGATTTTTGTTAATGAAGATTTTTTCCCATACGGAAAGGTCTATGGGGTGATTAACGTATTTTATTAGAGATGTTTCCAAATTGATGTCATGTCTAGTATTCAAAAAATGAAAAGCTACTGCTGATTTTTCTGTTTCACCATTTTTAATGTTTCTCATATGTTCTTTAGTTCTGATGTTAATATTTCTTTTTGTTTTTCCTATATAAATTTTAGGGCAAGTTTCACATTTGATCTCATAGATTCCTGGTTTTTCTTTGGTAGTGATTGAATTTTTGGGAGGGCCTTTTAACAAATTTCTGATATTAAACCTATTTTGAGGTGCAAGAGTTATGTTGTGTTTTGAGAAGATTTTTTGGAATTTGTTATAGGCTGATGGGTGGAAGGTGAATTTTTTAAAAAGTTTTTTCTCTTTTTCTCCTGTAGGTTCTATGGTGGTGGTTTCTTTTATTTTCTTAGCTTTGTTGAGTCTGTTAACAGTTTTGTCTACTAAATTTGGGTTGAAACCGTTGGATATAGCTACTTTTTTTATGTGTAGGTATTCTTCTTGATAATCTTCTCTGTTTAGTGGAAAGTTGATCATCCGAAAGATTAAACTGTTGAAAATGGCATGTTGGTGTTGTTTTGGGTTGAAACTGTTGTTCTTAATGTAATTATCTGTGTGTGTCGGTTTCCTGTAGATACCAAAAGTTAGTTTGTTGTTCATTTTTTTGATCTTGATGTCCAAAAAGGGGAGCACACCATCCTCTTCTGTTTCCAATGTAAATTTTATAGCTGGATTTTGTATATTCAAAAGTTTAAGACCATCTTGTATGAGTTTTTTAGGTACTATTGCAAAAATGTCGTCAACATAGCGATACCACACTTTGAAATAATTTGGAAAAGCTTTTGTGATATGTGTTTCAAAAGCACTCATGAATAAATCTGCCAAGAAGGGAGACAATGGGTTGCCCATAGCTAGGCCCGTTTTTTGTTTATAGATTTGTCCATTAAAGCTGAAAAAATTTTGATTGATACAAATTTCTGTAAGTTGTGAAAGTTCTTCTATTTCTTCAGGTGTTATTTGTATTGATTCCAGCCATTTTTTGAGAAGTGGAATAAGCTCATTGGTAGGTATACTTGGATATAAAGAAATGACGTCAAAGGAAACTAAAGCATCTGTAGAGTTGATCTTTGTGTCCTTCAGGAGATTTAACAATTCAAACGAGTTTTTGATACTTAAATTTTCAAATTTTGTGAAGGATCTGAAGGTTTGAACCAGCCATTTTGATAGTTGGTAAGTGGGTGCATCAATGTTATTAATTATTGGTCTGAGGGTAATTTCAGGTTTATGTATTTTGGGTAAACCATATATGTATGGTGTTTTTGGACTGTCTATTTTGTTGTTCAATTTATCTCTTTTAGTCATGATTTTACTGTTTTTAATTGCTAATTCCACAGATTTGCATGCTTTCTTTAATGGATTGTTTTCTAGTTTAACAAATTCTTTTCCGTTTAAAAGGTTGTCCATTTTTTTTTTTTTGCGATAGTCTTCTTCGTCCAATATTACTATTTTGTTACCCTTGTCTGCTTTTGTGTAGATTACCGGTTTTTCATTTAAATTTTTGATTAATTTTTTATATGAATATCTTTTTGAATTTGCATTTTGAATATGATCTAGAGTTTCTAAGCACTGTGTTCTGATCGTAGATTTTTTGTTATCGGGCAAATTATACATCGCTATTTCAATGTCCGCGATATAGTTTTCAATGTTTTTTGTGTAATCTACGCATGTTTTTAGGCCTTTGTTTAGAAAATCTATTTCTTTCTCCGTGAAGTTGTATGTGGATAGATTCGTTACATTGTTAGGTTTTTGACATGGGAGTAATAAATCTTGCTTATTTTGTGGATTTTGTTCTTGCTTCTTTTGAAGATTCATGAATTTTTGTTTTCAAATGGCTGTTTTCTTACGCATTTTCAAATTAAGAATTGACAGCATATTATTTTCTAAGTTAGACCACATGGCCGGGTTCATGCATTTCGAAATTTTTAAGTGTAGTTCGTATATTTTTAATTCTGTGGAATGTAACGAATTGTAGTGGTGGTTTATTTCCATTTTAATTACACGTTTTTCTGCTGCTTTTTGTTGTTTGCTATTATTCTTGTGTTTAACAATTTTTCTGACGAAAATGGGTGTTATATTGAATTTCAAGCATTTTTTTAGAAAACGTATGTCCGCAAAAGTATTTCTTTTCTTTTGATTCAGCTTTAGAAACAGTTTGATATCTTTTTTCATACCTTCAGATACAGTGTTGAATGATGAAAACATGTTGGTTCGTTGGTCCTCCATCTTGGTTGACAATATGAAATAGCACTATCGAGATTTGAATGCTTCTCAGACTTGTAGGCCTAATCAAGTATAAACTTGAAAGAAGCGTAGGGACAGTGAAGCACAAACTAGTACAAAATTGAATCGAGAATATATTGACACATTGCTTCACTCACCTGTTTATTCACAGGACATGTTTCAAGAGCTCTTGCTCTTATCCTCAGCTGATACTCGACTAGTGCAAGTTGTAGTGGTTTCTTCTTTCTCCGTATTGTCAATAGATGGCGTGATGTACTTGTCAAAGATGTCCGGTGGTGGAGTTTCAAAATTCATGACTCTATGACGATTTTTGTTAATGAAGATTTTTTCCCATACGGAAAGGTCTATGGGGTGATTAACGTATT
This sequence comes from Mantis religiosa, assembly GCA_030765055.1. Lineage (NCBI taxonomy): Eukaryota > Metazoa > Arthropoda > Insecta > Mantodea > Mantidae > Mantis > Mantis religiosa. The sequence goes on along the minus strand of CM060950.1, from coordinate 300,506,586 downwards.
TTATTAGAGATGTTTCCAAATTGATGTCATGTCTAGTACTCAAAAAATGAAAAGCTACTGCTGATTTTTCTGTTTCACCATTTTTAATGTTTCTCATATGTTCTTTAGTTCTGATGTTAATATTTCTTTTTGTTTTTCCTATATAAATTTTAGGGCAAGTTTCACATTTGATCTCATAGATTCCTGGTTTTTCTTTGGTAGTGATTGAATTTTTGGGAGGGTCTTTTAACAAATTTCTGATATTAAACCTATTTTGAGGTGCAAGAGTTATGTTGTGTTTTGAGAAGATTTTTTGGAATTTGTTATAGGCTGATGGGTGGAAGGTGAATTTTTTAAAAAGTTTTTTCTCTTTTTCTCCTGTAGGTTCTAGGGTGGTGGTTTCTTTTATTTTCTTAGCTTTGTTGAGTCTGTTAACAGTTTTGTCTACTAAATTTGGGTTGAAACCATTGGATATAGCTACTTTTTTTATGTGTAGGTATTCTTCTTGATAATCTTCTCTGTTTAGTGGAAAGTTGATCATCCGAAAGATTAAACTGTTGAAAATGGCATGTTGGTGTTGTTTTGGGTTGAAACTGTTGTTCTTAATGTAATTATCTGTGTGTGTCGGTTTCCTGTAGATACCAAAAGTGAGTTTGTTGTTCATTTTTTTGATCTTGATGTCCAAAAAGGGGAGCACACCATCCTCTTCTGTTTCCAATGTAAATTTTATAGCTGGATTTTGTATATTCAAAAGTTTAAGACCATCTTGTATGAGTTTTTTTAGGTACTATTGCAAAAATGTCGTCAACATAGCGATACCACACTTTGAAATAATTTGGAAAAGCTTTTGTGATATGTGTTTCAAAAGCACTCATGAAAACTCGTTGACTGACTGGGATGCAGTATTTATACATGAGGGAGTCCTCTCTGTCTGGCTCAGGGTTGGCTGAGATAGTGTGGCTGGTGGGAGGAGCCTAGGTGCCTCTTGATTGATGATTCTGACCATGCCATTGATGTCCACCATAAATAAGCCCAGAAGATTCTTCTAGAATGATCAAGTGTTGTTTTTGAAGTACTAGCCTGCTGACTGGACTTCCTTTAGACCTCGGAAAACCAGATATATGAAGCTTCAGATGCTTTTTTGTACTCACATTTTGTAAATGTTTTTCAACTAAAACCTTCATCATAGTTCATACTCTGGGATGCCCAATTTTAAATGTCTCCTATTTTCTACCTCCAATCTCCGACTGTAATTTTTCCCAAAACCAACTCAGATTCCACATTTTTAATCATCTCACCACTGTCAGTATGGCATATAACAATTTGGTTTGTAAAAAACTATTATGCTCTTATGTTTGCCACTCATCTTATTCAACAAATCACAGAGATGTTGGCTCAGTTAATCAGACCCTTGGATAAGTGGGACTCTGTTAAGGAGGTTTCTACTGTACATGACAGACAACTTCTCTTTGTGGAAAGCTGCAATGTTGCCCCAAGAAGCAGGTAGCAAGTTATTTTTCATATTCCCCTCTTTATCCTCTCCAGATTTGGCACTTATCAACAAATGTTCCAGTTTGTCTCACATCAGCAAAGACATGCAGGTGTAAACTGTATTAGCCTACTTTTAAGAACAACTAATTTATTAATTCCAATTCACTGCATTGTTGCATATTCACAGATGTGATTCTGAGCATCTCCCTCTCTTTCCCCCCCTCTCTCCCTCTCTCCCTCTCTCTCTCTCTCTCTCTCTCTCTCTCTCTCTCTCTCTCTCTCTCTCTCTCTCTCTCTCTCTCTCTCTCTCTCTCTCTCTCTCTCTCTCTCTCTCTCTCTCTCTCTCTCTCAATTATCCATTGAAAATTATTCCCTTAGTTCTGAATTTCTCTTTAGAAAAAGCCCTTTAAGCTGCAATATCTGATCTTTCTGTCTTTCCACTGCTCGGTCTTACTGTGTCAGTAGTTGAAGAGTGGGGTCTGCAGAAACTTGGCAAAAATCACGCACTATCAATCATCATCAATATCGTCACTATCACCACCGTCCCGTTGGTAATTTGCCGGTCCCTGCTGCACATGGTTTCTTCAAAGTTCCGAATTTTTATCTGGGTGTGGTCTTCTCTCTCGTGCCTGCTTTACCTGTTTCGGTGTTCGTACACTAGAATAAAACCATGGACAGAAACTTTATAACACTTGATGGATTTTAAGTAGATGAAAGTGTTGTGGTAGATGTGAGTGTTTTAGAGCTGAAAATTCAGCAAGAATTTTTTGAGTTTGACTCGTGAATATTTATGGCTCAAGAAAATCGGTGTATTTCTGCAAGGGAGTCTTCGTCAAACCTTTACCAAGGAGACTTCAAAGTTGTTTTTCTGGAGTGCAAAGCAAAACCTCACTTCGAGGGGCATTAATATGTTGGAATGTACACTCCAACAAGGCGGTGAGTGGAGTAATGACCCGGAGCATGCAGCTCAAATTTAGCAATAACATTGTGAAATATGCTGAAGTGGCATCTGAAAACAGTGTTAAATCAAACCATATTAGCGATGGAAAATGTGCAAATGAAGCAAACTCGGAGGATCAACCCAGCGTAGAAAAACAAGTAAATGGTGCACATCAGATTCGGAAACATGGAGCGTGCGAGAAAAGGAAATGGTGTCTTCACTTCACACAATAATCGACATCCTGAACAAGGATCTTAGAGATGCTAAGCGGAAATTAGAAAGACTCAGAAGCAAAAACCATGATTTAAAGATGGAGCAGGACAAAAGAAGTAGAGGCAACGAAGACTATAGCACTCTGAGGAAAGAAATTGAAGGTTTGAAGAAAGAAAATGCAGAATTACTGGCATCAAGTAACACTCTCCAAACGAAGAAAACAACAGACTATGGATATGCCAAGGTAATATACAATCACAAGAGAAGGTACTCGGATACCAAAGATACTAATGAACACAGCATAACCATAGCTATGGAATACATCTGAAAAATAGAGTTAATGCTCTAGCATAAAAGAAAAACGGGAGTACAACTGAAAATACAACTAGGACTAATAGCTGTGTAATCTCAGGGGCTGACACAGTAAAACCAGATGTGCTAATAATAAGCGACTCAATGTTGAAGTTTTCAGGACAGCTCTGTAAAGACCAAGGATTTGATGTAAGATGTTTTCCAGGCATTAAGCTCAATGAGTTACAGCATCAGGTTGAAAGACTTAACCTAAAAGAACGCCAGCCTAATGTTGATGTGCATGATAGATCTAACAACATAAAACCAGGTGTATAGGCTGAGGAAATCATGCAGGATGCAATGGACCTTGTAAATTAGGTCAGATTTGAGTAGCCCAAAACCAAGACAGTTACCAGTGGCGTGCTCAGACGACGTGATACAACAAAAAGAAAGTATTACAAATAAACAGAGAGCTAAATTGGCTGAGTTTCACAAAACAGTGTACAAATGTAGACAGAAACCTTTGGCTGGCAGATCATGAGTTTGGAAGGGATGGAGTCCACTTCAACCACAAAGGGTCTTACAAATTTGGGAAGTTACTCTGTGATGTGTCGAGTATGTGAGGGAAACTAACGAACTGTGGTGGGTGACATTTCAGTGCCTAAAACTACTGATCAAAATGCAGATGAATTTAAAAAATCGTGCAAGGGAACCGAAGCTCCAACACAAACGTGTTATAGAGGAGAGCAGCATTCCAAGGAGAGAAAAGAGGAAAAGGTATGTGGTTACTTAGGTATGCCTAATAAACAAATTTTACTCCTGCATCAGAAAACGTTCAGGCACTAGGGAACAAAATTAATGAGCTAGATATTCTTTTCTCCACACAATTAAAAGAAGCAAATATTCTTTGCTTTAGTGAACATTGGCATAGGGAGGATGGTCTCAGACTAACAAAATTGTGGTTTAACACTTGCAGCATTTTCATGTAGTTCTGTTTTCAGCAGAGGTGGGACCTGTATCTTTGTAAAGAGCGGTATAGAATTTAAGGTACTCAATAATCTACGAGATATCATCAAAGAGAAGCAATTTGAATGTTCAAGTATCCAACTGTTAAATCCCAACATCACTGTCATATGTATATACACAACCCCAAGTAATGACACTAAGATCTTCTTGTGCAAACTGGATGCAGTACTGAAACAAAGCATTAGCCACAGCAAAAAAAATTGATTATCTGTGGTGACTTCAACATAGATTTCAGTAGTAAATCAAACATCGCACTTGCATTAATAAACCTCTTAGCAACTTACAATTTAAATCTATATTCTTGCCTACACGAGTCATGGAACACTCCTCCTCTCTAATTGACCAAATCTTTGTAAATTTTGACACAAATAAGTGTAAGTGTGAGGTACTTGATTTAGGGCTTAGTGATCACAATGCACAAACATTAATGCTACCTATTACAGTTACACCATCTCAAGCCCTAGTGACTACAAAAACAAGAATAATAAATGATCAGAACATCCATTATTTCATGCACCTAGTTAGAGGTGAATCCTGGGCGGAAATCTACACTAGCAGTACGTTAAGCAAATTTGATTCCTTCATAAACATAATCTAAATGTAGCTTTCCCACTAAAAACTGTTAAGAAACAACCTGGAACCAATAACAAACACTGGATTACCACTGGAATAAAAAAAAGCTTGTGAAATTAAATGCCACTTACTTATAGTAAGATTACTATAAAGGAGAGTTCAAGGTATATCACTGACCCGGTTGATGTAGCAACCTCGTTCAGCAATTACTTCGTTAGCATAGCAGAAAACCTAATAAAAATAGTAAACAAATATACATACGCTCAACTGTAAAACAAACCAGAAGTATAATTAATGATTCAATGTACCTTTTCCCAACAAATGAAACTGAAATTTTGCAAATAATAAAGGAACTAAAACCAAAGTGCTCAGCAGGAATTGATGACACACCAGACTTTCTAATAAAAAAATGTGCTCCTCTAATTGTCCTGCCATTAATGTATTTGTGCAATGAATCTTTTAGTAGTAGATCTTTTTGACCTGCCTTAAAACAGCTATTGTTACGCCTTTATATAAAAAAGGGGAAAGGGATAATATGACAAACTACTGACCCACTGCATTACTATCAGTGTTTTCAAAAATCTTAGAAAAATCATTTTATAAGTGCCTCTTGAGCTTCCTAGAAAGAAAAAGCCTAAATCTAGAGATCAACATGGTTTCAGAAGCAACCACTCCACTGAAACAGCAATATTCTCCTTTATGTATGACTCCCTCAGCTCTATCGATGAAAAAGAACATGTGTCTGCCATATTTTTAGACTTATCCAAAGCTTTTGATACCATTGATCACCAGAAGCTACTAGAAAAAAGAAAAGCATGGAATTAGGGGGCTATTCCACAAGTGGATTAACTTGTATCTGGCAGATAGGAAACAATTGGTGAGTGTGTGGTGTTTTAGGGCCCGTCGACAACAAGGTCATTTGGGCCCAGGAAACAATTGGTGGAAATTAAATACAAAGAAAATTTAGAACTAAAGAGCTACAGATCAAGTTTGCTAGCCATTAATTATGGAGTACCTAAAGGTTCCATACTAGGTCCAAATGTATTTCTGCTCTTCATCAATGACTTCATCTTAGAGTATCCTCATGCCAGGTCCCTCCTCTTAGCTGACGATGCAAATGTTCTTGTGAGGGCAAACGATAGTTAAGCTTCTTAAAATCAGTTCACCAGATATCAAACCAAAACACCAGTAGGATAGTAGCAATGGATATACACACAAAAGAAAGACTATCTAGCCCTAAAAGTTCACTAAACTAGACCATTGAGAAGGTAGAAACTACCGAATTTCTGGGACTTTGGTCCAGAACAATTTAAAGTGGGAAACCCACATAAGTCACAATCAAAAAGTTAGGTACAGCTTGCTACATGATATGGGTACTAGCAGGTTGCACAAGGGGGGGAACTGCTAGAATGGCTTACACTGCATAAGTTCACTCATTGCTAAGATACGGCATAATGTTCTGGGAAGGGTCACCTGCCAGTAAAGGATGCTTCACAATGCAAAAGAAAGAAGTTCGAGCTATGGTAGGAGAAAGAGCATGAGGATCATGCAAACCTTTATTTAAAAAACTAGGTATTCTTCCCTTTCCTTGCATTTATATATTTGAAATTATGTTTATCCGTAAAACCAGTAATAATACAGACTCACCTTTCACAACAAATAAACCATTGCTTAAGTATAATACAAGACAAAAGACAAATCTACATGTCTATCAATTTAACACCTCCCTATGCCAAAAAAGTATATTGCACTCTGGTATAAAGATATACAATTGTCTTCCAAAAGTTTTAAAGGATATAAAAGAGGAAAATGCATTCAAATGTTCATTAAAGGCACATCTAATTAACCACTGCTTTTACTCAGTTCAGGACTTTCTAGCTAACGAGTGTACATAATCTGCCTTTACATATGTACATATTGTATTCTTGTAAGTTCATATAAATGTTATTTCTGTAAATCATTTTATTCTTGTAAATCCACATAAATTTTATTTCTAGTTAAATCAATACACAGTATTCCTTCAGCTTATTAATCTGCAAATATTTTTATGTATCTTTTGACATGTCCAACATTGATTGTACTTCTTTGTACGAAACAATTAACTGGATTAATAAATTTCTTACTCATCAGATTTCTGTTTTTTTTTTTTTTTTTTTCTGAACTCAAGTTTCAGATCATGGAAGCCTTTGTTCAAAGGTATAATACTACCTTCAAATAGCTCTACTTCTTTAAGAAAAAGGTGTATGTGATAGGACGTTTCTTTCAGGTGTAATCACTATATCAGGGCTTTGTTATGACATTAATTGAAAACTGCTGTGTGACTGCAGATGCTCTTAGCCTCAGTTTCCCAAGAGTTATAACTCATGATTAACTTGGCTGTTGTTGCTTCTCTTCAGGTTCTAGATATGATCACCTCATATTTTAAGAGCACATGCAGTCCTATTCCTTATCTGGATGAACAGAATAACAGGTTCATTGCAAAAAAGCACATTCTCTTCATGCTTCAAAAATTTAAGAGTTCTTTAACTAGACTGTATAATTTAATATCCTGAGCAGAAATTGATAATCATTCTGTATCTCTACTTCAACAAGCCTTAGCTTTATTGTGATACAAGGGTTTTAACAACACACAACGCAAATGAACTGCTAAGCAAGCTCGGCACACAACTAGTGATACCTGCATATGATTCACCAGTGTAATGAATGCAGCAACCTTTGTTTATATTTCCATAGCAACAGCCTTCCTCTCTTTTCCATTGCCCTTCTTGACATCTGTCATGCATCTTTTAAAAATCAGACAACACTGTTTTCATTAATACATGTTCTTTGTAAAGTAGATAAAATTTTGTGGTAATGGGAAGAAAAGGAAAAGTAAAGAACAACAGACAAACATTGGTTCAACCTGTTAATAAAGCTTGTGATAAAAAAAGGGACTTTGTGTTCTTGTATAAAAAACTCTGCAATGGTTCGGGGAAATCTTAATTACTTCTGGACAAGAGGCCCTTTTGAAGAACTTCTCAATAATATATTGTTTACCCTCCTAAAGAAAAAGGTCTACATGTGAAAAGATCATTTTACCATAAATCCTTAGTTTACTGGCCTATTCGGGTCACTGCATTTGGACAGCCATATATTAATGAAAGCACATTTGTAACCTCTTCACTAGTATTTAACCATGAAGTTGTATGATGGTAGAAAAAATGAAATAAAATCGAATGAAATGTAATGTAATGTAGTGTTTGGATGCTCCTATACAACATAGGAACATACAGGTTCATACAGATCAAGTTTCAAATGGTCAAATTATATGAAACATGCATTGCCTACAGTGTGAACAACTCCATTTAACTTCCACAAAGCTCTGTCTCCTTTATATGTGTACTGCATGTATCTTTTATGTGTGAAAATGGCCTTAGCTTCTTTCCTATACTTATTCCATGTGGCAGCGATCTCATACTTTTGAATAGGTGCAATTTCTTAATGGGAATTATCCTATTATGAACATCAATGCCACAGGGCAAATAAAAATAAGTTAAAAATTAAGATTTTATTTTCACATTTATTTATATTTATTTTATATTCTGAAAAGTAATACATTATAAATTCAAACTTATATTTAATTTACCTAGAAATAATATATAGAACAACTAAAACTAAAGTTAAATGCAACTGGTCTTTGGAAAATGATTACGTAACATTTTTTGATAATCCTAACCTGAATGTTGAGCTTGAATCCTGAATTATGTTCTCTATTATTTGTTTTACATTTGCAATTGCTATTTTGATGTCATTTGCAATTTGTTGTTTAAATGGTAATTTAAACAGGGTTGCACAAAAATACAGTTTACCCAAATAAGTTTATGGGGCAATCTTTTTCACTATGAGATATTCATTCTGTATGGGTAGCCAGAATTCAATGCATAAGTTTTTTTTTCTAAACTAATTCTTGGGGCTTTACTTGTAGGTATTTTAATTGACCCCTGCTTGCCATTCAGAAGAATTCATTTTTAGCAACATGTGATTCAAAAGTTTAACTAATAATTTAATCAGAAGTACAGGAAATGTTTTTTTATGATTGACCTTCAATAGAAATTTCAAAGCTCAAACTTCATTTTCACAAAACAAAAGATGTATTAGAAATAAATGGAGATTCCTTAATAAGCACCTGCATTTCCATAATGCTGCTTTCCTCCAATGGGGCACACATTACCTATCTATAAGGTATGATGTGAAAACTGAATGAAGAATTGGAACAAAAAATGTTTGCAAACACTACTTACTAAAAACTACAATCAGTAGAATTGATCTGATGGGAGTACAAGTAAAAAGTACATAATGCAACAATATAAATAAGATCTAAACTTGACATAGATGAGTGTGCACGTGTATGCTTTCTCGTAAATGAATAAAATCTGCAATAATAACAAAAGGGATGTACTATTTTTGAATAATTCATTTAAAACAATTAAAAGAAAAAATGTAGTACATTGTGGAGTAACTGTATAACAGTAGCAATAATACCTTTGGATTTTCATTCTATTTGACTAAATTATGCTACACTTGTTATAAATACTTGCACACAAACTATCTTGTAAGTTCACATGTGCTCTAAAAATAAGGAACTGATGGCCAATGGAAACACCTTTCCATATACATATATATAAAACGGACTCGGTTTATGGTGTATAAATATGTAAGGCAGTTAAAACATTATCAAAGTTCATCTTATATGAAATAGAAGAAAATCTTACATTAATAGTAATGTTGTACAAATAAACTACTATCTGTGCCTATGAATACCTTCAAGGATCTGAAAATATGTTTACATGTGAGCAGATATGTAAATGTAGTTTAAAGTATCATACAATTCAAAAGTACACTTTGGATGGTCAAAATAGCATAAATATTTCATATAATTGGAAAAAAGGATTCATATTAAATATAATAGGCATAAAACTATTATTTCAGGCATGGTTACTTTCAATGGGATTTTCACAATTCTATAAGGTTTTTCTCCTGCATTGGATTAGCAGAGGTGCTACCCTGTTGTAAACTCATTTGTTTAATATGGTTCTCACAAAATGATGTTTCCTGAATGTGGCTTTGAAATGTTTTCTTACTTTCCCTTCTCTTTGGATCTGTGCTGTTCTCCAAATGACATTGAAAACTAGAGGAACGTGCACCTACATATTTCAAGCTCCGTTGTGAAGGCTCCAAGTTACGGATTGCACCCTTATTATGTGGAAACAGCAACAAAGGATCCTAGAGTGAAAAAAGAAGGCTTTTTATATGTGAAAGACAAAATAAACAGTTAACTTTAAAGAGAGTCGATTAATGACACTAAACAACACTTACTTTTAAATTTTTCCGGAACATGTTTCGAAGGCTTTGCCTCTATCATCAGCTGGCAAAGCCATAGAAACATGTTCCAGAAAAATTTAAAAGTGTTGTTTAGTGTCATTAATCGACTCTCTTTAAAGTTAATTTATCATAACAACACTGTTTTCAACACTTCCAAGAAAGGAATTGCAAAATAAACAGTATTATAAATATAGAATCTGATCTGTTACAATCACATGACTCTCTCTATCCTTTACTTTCACTCAGCCTCTCATTGTCAGTATGCTTAAACTTCAGCTTTGTTACCGTAATTTCTGTGCTTATGTGGAATCCATATCAATTTTGTTTTATTGTTGCTTATATTTATTATACTCATACTTTGCACAAATGCTTTTAGTGATTAACAAAATAAATTATATAAATAATTCTCGTGCACAGCTACTGGAAGTGTTTTTAAACAGTGCATTCAATTGTGAGAAGACTGACTGATGATAATTTAGTTTCATTTACCAAGTTTTCACCATTTCTAGAATATGACATAACATGGGCTCCAAACAATAAAAATGTATCCTCAGAAATTTTATATATATATATATATATATATATATATATATATATACACGAGGGGGAGTCGTAAAGTTTTAATTATCAACCGGTAGTTTTTATCCTAGAGTGATGAAAATTTTTCAGCATCATCATCGATCCTTCTGGACATAATGTTCGTAGTTTCAGTGATTTGAATCCTTTTGTTTTTTTACAGTGAGTGCCAGAAGTGACTGAGGTGTAAGATGGAGAAAATTGAGGCTTGTAGTGTGATCAGGTTCCTGTATTTGAAGGGCAAAACTGCCCGGAAAATGAGATGATGAGATGACGGCTGTTTATGGAAATGATTGCCCATCGTATGACACTATTGAGGTGGAAAAGGAACTTTCAAACTGGTCACATGTCCCTGACAGATGAGCTAAGAGCTGAGAGACAGTCAATAACAGACGATGCTGTCACAGTGAAGAAAGTGAAGTGTTTACTACTGGAAGACAGATGAGCAACCATCCAAATGATCATGAATGAGACACATCTTGCTCATGATGAACTGCACATGTCTAAGGCGTCTGCATGGTAGGTTCCATGCATTTTTTTTTCCCTTCCTTCTTCAGTTTACATCCTCCAACGTTAAGTCATATCGGACGATGAATGAAATGGGTGAAATGATGCTCAAATGAGTCCGGGGTCCATGGACCTTAGAGTTACCCGACATTTGTCTATCAGGATAAGGGAAAACCCCGGAGAAACCTTATCCAGGTAACTCGCCCTGATCGAGATTCGAACTTGGGATCTCTTGAATGTGAGGCAGACATGCTACCATCACGCTAACTCCTTTCCAAAAGCAAAAATGGCGTGACTTTTCAAGACAGACGTAGACTGTTGGAACAGGACGAAGATGGTTTTATTTTTTTTTATCGTCTGGTAACCATGGATGAATCCTGGATCTATCAGTATGATCCAGAGACAAAAACCATGAGTATGGAATGGAAACATGCCAATTCCCCCCCCCTCCCAAAAAGGCAAAGATGCAAAAGTCAGCTGGGAAGGTCATGCTTTCAGTTTTCTCGGAGTGTCACGGAGTCATCCTTACAGATTATGTTGCCAAGGGTCAAACCATCATTGGCAGATACTACTGCAATCTTCTGGACAAGTTACGAGCCACTCTGATTAAGATTTGTCTTCTGGCTGACACCAGCTCCTTCATCTCAAGTTGCAATTGACAAAATAAGGGAATGTGGCTTTGAGACCTTACAGTATCCGTCTTATTTGCTCGATCTCGCAACAAGTGACTTTCTTGTTGCTGGAAATGAAGAATGAGTTGCATGATCGCCAATTTGACAACACAAATGATGTCATTAATGAAGTGGAAGGGTGGTTTAAAGCGAATTCTGCAGACTTCTACAATCAAGGCATTTGTAAAGTCAAGAAACTCTGGGAAAAATGTGTAAATCTCCACGATTCGAAAATCGCTAACCTCCTGCAACTCCACTGATATTCGGGAGTCAGAAGAACTCCTACGGTTCGCAGAACCAGAACGAGACTGATTTCCTAGGAGTCGTGCGACTGCGCGATCTATGTTGTGACTGTGATAGATTGTTCACAAGCACTACTTGATGGCTAGTACTCGTTGATGCTTTGGGGGTTTGAGTAGGTACGACGAAACTGGTGGTGGTGGTGGTGTAGCGTAGTGTAGTGTTTAACGCCCACTTTTACTGTATACGGCACCGCAGGCGGTGACACTGATGGTACATGCGATGAAGATGGAGCACCGGTGGAATGCGATGGCGGGGGAAACCGGAGGTCCCGGAGAAAACCCGCCCTAGCTCCGTGTTGTCCACCACAAATCTCACTTTGCGGTCGCCTGGGATCGAACCCAGGCTGCCTTAGTGAGAGCCAAGCGGTCTAACCACTGAGCCACGGCGCGGCCTTATGGTGGTGTTGGTGGTGGTCATGGTGGTAGAAATAGGGGTGGCACGAGACAAAGGAGTAGCCACTGGCAGGTCAGTCTGTATGGAGGCATGACCAACAGGCATATGTTGAACACCGATAATGGTACTAGGAGTACGACGGACTGTTGAGGCGTAGCCTGTAGTGGTGGCAGGCATTAGTTGTTTGAAGCACCGTCGGGCCTCTGGAAAAGTGAGGTGTTCCTTCACGCGTAGCTCCTGTATACACTTTTCGTCCAAGAATCTTGGGCACTGTCGCAAGCTGGAGGGATGACTGCCCCCACAGTTAACGCTTCGTGTGCTGGTAGGCCATATGGTTTATACAGAGGATTGTTACACGAGTCCTTAGTATGCCCAAACCGCTTACACAGAAAAACAGCGCATGGCGTTCGGGACATACTGACGCACGCTAACACGTTCATAGACAGTAAATTTACTCGGGTAGTTTAGTACCTGAGAAAATTAGAAAAACTGTACGTAATGAGTAATCCTTGTCATCCTGTTCTCTTGTTGCCGGTACGCCTGACAAACTAGCTGATCGGAGAGGCAACTATCTCATTTGCAAGACCATCTAAACTGGAGGTGGTGACTACTCCTCTGCATGTATTAAGCGATTTCTGTGGGGCTACCCGGATAGGGTAGGAGCCCAACAAAGTAGCTTTTTGTATATTCTTAGATTGGTCTGCGCTGGTACTCTCTAACAATAACGTACTGTCTAGGAGGTGCGTCACATTTCTAACCGGGTCACTGATCTTATCTAGTTTACGCTTTATGTAGAATGCACTCAAATCCTTAAACGTTTTCCCTTCACATGCCAAGGTCATTACTAAAACGGTCGATGAAAGAGGGTTTGCGCGGATACATTTTCAATAGGACCCCCATCCGGAACCGTCGGCGTCAGCCTGCCATCCGGAGATTGAGAAAGAAAGACACCAAATCTTCACGGTCTGTGCCGTCATGGGAACCCCACCCATGACCGATCTCAATATGTACCTCAAAGGTGCTACCCGCCAATATGCACTACTTTCCATATGGGTAAACCGTTCACCACGCACACTCCGGCTTTAAGCCCCTAGCAGAGGAATAACTGCCTGTGGCTCCCCACTTTAGGCCACACTGCGTGTAAAAAGGCACACGCGGATTCAGGAGACTTGTGGTTGATTACACCGGGGTTCCGTCAGCAGTAACATCCGGTTCGTGATACTAATCCAATGGCACGCGGCCGTCGGGAGATTAACACAGACCGGGCCCTCAAGGACCTACGTGAGTGTACTTGACGGTGTGAACGGGCTCCACACCTAAGGCTACACATAGGGACAGTGCGAAGGGTCCGCTCAACCTTCTCTCTTGAGATCTCCGGAGAGCACACATGTCGGAAGCCGCACCGAAACTCTGGGACAGAACCACGGAGATAGGATAGAGACAAGTTATAAACCTAAGACTTTACATGCTAATAATTATAATCAAGACTAGAAGAGGAAGAACGTGATCTGTACTGACCAGCAGTAACTAAACGTGGCGCAGTTGATGGAAGTGAAAGCGATGAAATGAGGGCAATCGGCTAGGGACCCTGGCAGCGCCAATCCCGTACCTACAGTAGTAGATACACGGGGGAAATACCAGAGCCTCTTCTGCCAGTTTTCGGGGTTACTGCTGGGCCTTCTCTGCAGCCGTAGTGGTCTTGGGGCACACCAAGTCCCCACCTTTCTGTTGCCCACCCCTCGGGACGAGGACCACAGAGGTTGGATTTTGAGGAGCTAATTTCTGTTGATTATAGGTAGAATTGTTTTATAGGGTTCTTCATTTAAAACCTACAGGGGCACAGCATTTGGCCTGTGCATAATTGGCTGTGTCACAGCCGGTTTTGCTCCTACATAAACTCCGCACATAAAGCATGTATAACACACTTACCTTGTAGAAAATGCTGGAAATGTCATCCATCCTCATCTACAAACATTATATCGGGAGAACACATTCTGATTCACACAAGTTGGGCCTCTGTAATGTTTCTGATTTCATTCCTAATATTTTGTTTTGGTTCTTCCAGTGTATAAGGATTTGTCTCGCGAACTTTGTCTTTCAGGTTACTCCACAAGTAAAAATCACACACTGTTAAGATTGGGGGAGCAAGAAGGCACTACACTTGCACTAAGCACTAACTTTAAATGCTCCCCTAATTTTACTTATGGACTCCTCTGCTATATGGTCATCAGCAGAATCTTGTTGAAATCACCCATATCATTTCTCTTCTTCTGTCAGTTCATAATAAAATGTGGTCAAAATGTCATTTCGATACCTCTCTGCATTTACAGTCTGCTCATAGAATATTGGACAGATTATGCACCTAGTGCTAACATCACACCACACTTCAACTTTCGGATCATAATGAGGGATTTTTTGAATGTGATGTGGATTTTCAGAGGCCCAGTACCGACTGTTAGGAGTGTAGACACGACCACTTATGTGGAACAATGCCTCCCTCATTGGTAAATAGTAGAAGCTGTAGAACAATTAAACCGTCACTGATGAAAGAAACTAATCAAAATAATGCATTCGTGATACTCGGTGCCTTTGTTTTAAACCATGGACACTTGAACTTTTAAAAAGTTCCACTTTAATAGTTTAGTTGCTCTATGTGCAGAAGACTCTGAAATTCTCACCTGTGGTACTAATTTTGGGATGGATTTGTTTGGTGAACGTTCAAAATAGGCACCTGTCGTCTTAACTTTTCCTCTGCTAATACTGTACGTTTGCACTTTCATTCTCTGTTTGTCACAGAATCAGTGGTTTTGAATTTCTTCACAATCTCGTAAATTGTAAATCTGGAAGGAGGCACTTCACCAGGGAACGTCTGAATTTTGTCGCCAGGCATTGTTGAGTTGCTGCCAAACCGTGCGCGGGCAGTAAACAAAGACACATAGAACGGTCAGCGCATGGGCGCAACGTTAATCACTTGCCGAGAGAGAGAGAGAGAGAGAGAGAGAGAGAGAGAGAGAGAGAGAGAGAGAGAGAGAGAGAGAGAGAGAGAGAGAGAGAAAGCGCACTAGAGAGAGAAAGAGACAGAGATAGTCTGAACTTTCCCGATGCACCACGAACACATGTATATGCACATGCTGCACATTTGAACTGTACCGAATGGAGAACTGATAATCGTGTAGTGATTTGAAGGTGAATTCTTTTGTTTGTTTACGTGTGGTGAAGCCACGAGAGACTGTTGGTGTATGCCACGACATCCAGCTGCAAAGGGGTGTACAAACTGTCTTTCTACGGAAATAAAGAGCACTTTGAATTTCTGCAAACTCTACTTTTAATTTTACGAACCCACAGTCATATTTGGTGTCAGGAGTGGAACACGACGATGGAAGCTGCATTGGCAAAGATTTTAGAAAAGATGGAAGAAATGAAGACAGCGAATGACACCCTCGATGCGAAAACAGAAGCGGCAAATAAAAACCTGGCCGCGTAGCTCAAAGAAATGAAGACAGCGAACGACAGCCTGGTCACGGAAATGAAAGCAGCGAACGACAGCCTGACCACGGAAATGAAGGCGGCAAATAACCTGGCTGCGAAGATGACCGAAATGAAGGCCGAATTAGCCACAGCAATGAAGGCTGCGAACGAGGCGCACGCCACCAAATTTGAGGAGCAGTCGGTCGGCGTGAAGGAAGACGTCACGGAGTTGGACGAGCGCGTCTAAGACCTGGCGAACCGCATTAACGACCTAGAGGGAAAGGCCGACACCAACACCAAGTTCCTGAACGCCATGGTGGAGGACATCGTCGGCTCAAGGATGAAAGATTTGAAAGCCGACGCGCCGGGACGCACCATAGCATCTGCGCGCGTCAAAACACCTATGTACGATGGCGCGTCAAGTTTCGAAGTCTTCCGCCGACAATTCGAGAGTGGCCAAGCACAACAAGTGGTCGCCAGAAGAAGAGGCCGCACAGCTAATAGCCAGCCTACAAGGACGGGCCGCAGAGGTGCTGAACGCGGTTCAGACAGCGGCGACGCCCAAGGAAATCTGGGAGGCCTTGGAAAATCGCTTGGGGAATCACCTCTTGGCCGGAGATTATCGCAGCCAACTGAAGCCTAAGACGCAGCAGCCAGGGGAGACACTGCAAGAGTTCGCCCTGGCAACTGAACAGCTGACTAGCAAAGCCTTGGTCGATCGCCCACCCGAGTTCGTAACCCGGGAAGCCGCCTACGCCTTCGTTGACGGGGTACCAGACGTCAAGATAAGTCAGCGCCTAATGCTCGGCGACTACAAGACCATCCACGAGGCGCTAACGGCCGCATTGAGGATGGAGGCGGCCAAGGTGATGGCTACCCCGACGTCGAGAACAAGGAGTATCCGCTACAATGAAGACCGAAGACCAGCCGAGGGACGCCCGCGAAGACCAAGTGGCCTGTGTTGGGGGTGTGGCGAGTCAGGACAACTGGAGAGCGACTGCCCACGCCAGGAAGAGCAGCCGAAAAGCCAGTAAAGAGACGGCGTGGCGAGGGGCGCGTCGGCGCCATCGCCACCATCACTTAGAGTGACACTACGCGCCGTCAGCCGGCGTATGGATGACAGCCTCATCGCGGTCGGTTGGGTGAAAGGGAGGCCGTGCCCGTCCTAGTGGACACCGGGGAAGCCGTGGCCATCATCAGACCTGACGTGGCCAGAGGTTTGCCGTCGAGAAAATCGAGCCGACTACACCAGCTAGTGACAGCAACGGGCGACACCCCGCCCGTGGAGAGTGAGGCCCTGCTGCAGTTAACCTTGAGAGGAAGTGCCGTGCGTCTGTGGGTGTTCGTCGCGAAGGTGTCTGAGGAGGTGATACTGGAATTGGATGCCTTCCGGAGCCACGAGACGACGTTCGACGTGGCAGGAAGGTCCTGCGACTCAATGGAGAAGATGTGATACTCCGGCAACCTGAAGAACGCCTTGGAATTTGAACGTCATCATAAGTGAAGACGTGGTTGTCCCCGCGAGAAGCGAGGTGGTGGTGACGGCGCGACTGGAAGGCCAGCGGACAAAGAACTTGATGCTGGAGCAGAAGACGCCTGTGCACGGGCTCTGCATAGCCAGGACATTGTTGCCGTGCCGAGAGGAGGTGCCGGTGAGGCTGCTTAATCCAACAGACACCAATCACGACGTCCAGACTGGGACGGAATTGGGTACGTGAGAGCCCGTTGTCAGTAACGCCAATCGACAAGACCCAGCAGTCGGTGCCGACACAACACCTGGGGCCCCGGCTGGAAGGCTCATTGGAGATGGCAGCCACTACCTGACCTCAGAACAGCTAGAGAAGGTCCGACAACTGCTCAGACGATACCATCGCGTTTTCAGCCAAGGCGACAACGATTGCGGCCGCACGGACCGAGTGCTCCACCGCATCGACACCAGAGACGTCCGACCTACTCGGCAACCACCTAGACGCGTTCCGCTGGCAAAACAAGCGGCGGTACAGGACATGCTGGAGGATATGAGATCCAGGGGAGTGATTAAAGAATCTGACAACCCGTGGTGTTCCCCAGTAGTTCCGGTGACGAACTGCGAGCTACGCTTTTGCGTGGACTACAAGAAGCTGAATGCTGGCACCAGAAAGGACTGCTTTCCCTTACCCCGGATTGACGACACCCTTGACACGCTTGCTGGTGCGCAGTGGTTCTCGACCCTGAACCTGAAGTTGGGTTACTAACAGGTGGATCTAGACCCGAGAGACATGAAGAAGACCGCATTCTCGACAGGCCAAGGGATTTGAAAGTTCACAGTTATGCCCGTTGGTCTCTGCAACGCATCAGCTACCTTCCAGCGCCTCATGGAGTCAGTAATGAGAGGATTGACTTATGACGCCTGCCTGCTATACCTGGATATCATCGTCGGCAAAAGCTTCGAAGACCATCTGGATAACCTGAGCAAGGTGTTACAGAGACTGCAGGCGACCAACTTGAAGCTAAACGCAAAGAAGTGCCAGCTCTTCCGCAAGGAAGTCAACTACTTGGGCCACATAGTCTCCCCAACTGGAGTGGCCACAGACCCGGAGAAGACACAGCGCGAGAGACTGGCATCGCCCAAAGGATAAGCGAGAATTGCGCAGTTTCCTGAGGCTGTGAAATTATCACTGCCGCTTCATTAAGGGTTTCTCCAACATCGCTAAGCCCCTCATTCGCCTGACGGAAGAACACCGGCCTTATGTGTGGACTGGTGCACCAGTCAACCATTTCTCCTTAAAAAACCTAATTTGCTCAAACAACAAAGATGCCATTCCAACTAACAAAAAATCTGGTATATATCAAATTGAATGCAGTGACTGTAGTCAAATTTATATTGAAAAAACCAAAAGAAATTTAGAAACAAGAGCAAAGGAACACTTTAGAAACAGAAAACATTAACAATTAGAAAAATCAGCAGTTGCCACACATTTTTGGGAAAAAAACCACAACATAAATCCAGAACCAAAACTACTAAAACATACATCAGGAAAACAAGAACTATCCACATGGGAACAAATCTTCATTTCAAAAAATAGGAACAAAGTATTCAATTTCGACATCCCACAGAAAGATTTGTTCAGCAAGTTCCTTGAACCACCACCAGAGGAGACCTGTGACAAAATATCGTCAACTACATCAATGAGAACCAGTCGATGGCCGGCTGAGGATAGAGGCAAAGTCTCTGAAACATGTTCCGGAAAAATTCAAAAGTAAGTGTTGCTTAGTGTCATTAATCGACTCCCTTTAAATTTAATTAAATTTAATGGCTTAGTGATACACATTTTCCCTGCCTGTTCATGTTGGTTGCCGGTAAGACACTGCCGAGTGGAGTGCACACCACTAGCCACCCTGCACACAAGGTCAGCCGGTTGTGGCAGAGGCAGAATGATGTGTGCTTTGTTAGGTTTCAAATGAAGAACCCTGTATGACTTATTAGATGAATCAAAGATAAACTATATTTATCTACAGCAAACAGAGAAATATCAGGATTACTTTTGCAGATGATTTAGCCATAGGTTCTATTATAACTGCAGGTTTATTAAAAGTTTTTTAAATTTTACATGCACTTTACACGAGGCGGAGTTTGAAAATTAATTTCAAATGATCAAAGATAATTAGTTGGTTTAACCCTTTCTAAGGCCGTGGAAAATATGCTTTCCACTTGCTTTATCATGTTAGAAGGGACGCAGGAAATGTGCAAACCAGCTCCAGT
This sequence comes from Mantis religiosa, assembly GCA_030765055.1. Lineage (NCBI taxonomy): Eukaryota > Metazoa > Arthropoda > Insecta > Mantodea > Mantidae > Mantis > Mantis religiosa. The sequence goes on along the minus strand of CM060950.1, from coordinate 300,487,052 downwards.
CTATGCTGGCATCTAGCTGAAAGTTCAATAAAGTCAGGAAAAACTGAACACATACTAGTGTTATGCTTACAAGGAAATAGAGCAAAAGGCAGAATCTTGAAGGGATCATGGCTGTTACTGCTAGTTCCACAAGAAAAGTAATTTGTATCACATTTATAGTTCGTTTTTGTGTTTTCATTTATAATACTTTAAATATAGAGGTAAGTCATGTTAATAGTTTTCATTATTATTATTTATGGAACTAGTTATAAAAATCACGTATGACTAAATGTGTCTTATCAGTTTTTGAAATTTGAAAGTAACGAGTCGGTAATTCAAAAACAAACATCACTGATGTTCGTTTTTTAATTACCGACTCATTACTTTCAAATGTTAAATACATCACTGTTTCTAACCTTTTGCTTCAAATAATGTCTTATCAAAATTGGGGTAGCTTTTAGGAATTCTCCTTTTAGAATAATTAGAGGCAGGAATATGGCCTTTAATGCAGCAAACATTTATTTCCTTCATTTTAGGTTATTTTTACTTAATTATGCAGGCAAGGCAATAACAGGACTGGTATGACTCCAAAACATTTTTGAAAATACTGCAAATAAAAATCTGAAAAATTGGTTATGTAAATTATATCTATAAACTATTATCCATACAATTGCAACCATGCCACATTCACCAGAAAAAGACCCATGAAAGGGTTAAAAGGGTATATAAAACAGTAAGAAGCAAAAGTGGTCTATGGACCAGAGATTTGGAAACATGAGGGATGGAGTTTCTTAGAGAAACAGTTGAGGGTTTGAAGAGAATTCTACAGAAAATAGGAAATCAATAACATGTGGGAAAAGAGAGAGAGAGAGAGAGAGAGAGAGAGAGAGAGAGAGAGAGAGAGAGAGAGAGAGAGAGAGAGAGAGAGAGAGAGAGAGAGAGAGAGAGAGAAGGGGGGGGGGCAAGCCGGAGGTTTTTGCAAAGAAGTGAGGAACAGAGTGGAAGATATAGAGAAGCCAGAAATATTTCTGTCTTAGAAACAAGAAAGGTTGTATAACAAAAGGAAGATAGACTGGGGTAGAATCAAATATGTAAATATATAGGGAGAGAAGGGTAGGTATGGGTTAGATTGAGTATGCATAAAATATGAGGAGACAGGAAAGGAATGACCCTAGATAAATGTCCTTTCACTGGGACTGGAGATAAGGAATTGCATTACCTATTAGAATGTGAAGAAACAAAATTGTAGAGTGAGCAGTACATACATAAAAAAATATGGAAGAATAAAAATATAACTATTAAAATAAAGAAAAGAAATTAAAGAAAGAAGGAGATATAAATTTAGTAGGGGAATTAATGGGAAAAGCAGGGGAAAATGGCACAAATAAATAAAAAGGATTATGATTTAGTTAAGACCACCACACATATATAACTAAAAACTTATAATGTATGATGGATTAAGAGATAAAACAGCAACTCAAAAGAAATGTAAAAGTAAAATTTTAAGAATGTAAAAATATTATAGATAAATAAATACCTATATAATCTGCACTTAATTTGTAACTCTTCACTACAAGAGTTTTTGGAGGGAATTTCAAGGAGCAAAAAATGTTATAATGCTTCTTAGTATTAATTTTTCCACTAGTATAAATTACCAGACATCTGAAAACTTTAAAGTAATTTCCCTGATTTTCGCTGATACATGACAATATTTTAAAAACTTCTGACTTTCACCAATCATTTTGCAATTCCCTAAGTTTTTCTGACTTCCCAGGTTGCTGGGAATCATATCTTACAAATGTAGGGTTTTGTAAAAAAAGATATGGAAAAAAAACTGATACACTGACACTGAGCAGCTGAAAGAAGCAGTTCATGAAGTGTTTTGAAGTATCATCTCTAATGTGTGCTGCAGATACGCAATCAGGCATGGAGGTTAAAACATAGAGGAACTCACACAAATGTTTTAGATTCACAGGAAGTACAAGTTGTATGCAACTACACAGTTTCAAAGTCAGTGTAAAGGGACTTTGCCATAAGAATAGAACAATATTACAGTTTTAATTCTACGCTGATTTTGTTTTACTTCATAAAATGTGTACTTAATATATACCATAATAAAGAAGCAGGTTAATTAATTTAATTCCCTGACTATTCAGGGAAATTTGTTATTCTATTTTCCTCTACCTCCAAAGTCTGTTTTCCACTACTTTTTAAATGTTCACTGTTTCCATTGCATAGTTCCTATTTATCAAAACCAGAAATGTGCTTGTTAAAACTTGCTTAGGTTATGTTCAGTAAATAAGGTCGAGAAATAACACGCACAATGGTTTGTTTTCAGCACCTCAAAAAGAGACAGAAAGAAACAGCTAACAAATTTACTATATTTAGTAAAGGAATCAATAACCAAAATGAAGATTAGTGTAATACTACTTTAAGTTCAACTTATGTTTGACTAGTATGACAAGAGCTAAGTAGAAAATCAAAATGAAAAAGAGAATCATTAACAGGAATGACGCTGGTTCAGTAATGTCCCCCGAACATCGGAATTCCCAATAGGACCAGCTGGCAGGTAGGGCCACTTGGGAAGTATTCCGGCCATGCCTACCCATTTATCTGTGTAGCGCTAACGAAGGGGATGGTTAGAAGAGCGGCAAGAGCCCTGTACCGTCTCTTTCCCCTCCTCCTGACGGCTGGAAACTTCGGGATGATTCATTGAGCCACGAAACTTCCAGACACAGTGATCTGTGTATATAAGGGACGCAGGGACGGTTCGGTTCAGTTCAGTTCTTGGCAAGCAGCCGGAGGAGCGCCGTGCTAGCGAACGGACGGGAAGACTGTGAATGTGCATAGGAGGAGTTGTACGTAATTGCAAGTGCAGAGTGGACCTGTGACAGACGAACTGGTGAATTGTAATTGTGTGCGCTACGTAATTCTATGTAAACAGCAAGTGTTCCAACTGTAATTTGGTGGAAATAAAGAACATTTTGAGTTTGTGCAATTGGACTTCTAATTTCACGAACCCACAAAGTCACAACTGGTATCAGAAGTAGGACATTACCACCATGGACACGGCATTGGAAAAGATTCTGGAGAAGATGGAAACGAAAGCCAACTGACCTCGGAAATGAAAGCGGCAAATAATAGCCTGGCCACGGAACTAACAACGAAGACGGAGACGGCATCCAACAACCTGGCAGCGGAACTGAAAGAAATAAAGACGGCGAATGACAACCTCGCTGCGAAGACGGAGGCGGCAAATAACAACCTGGCCGCAAAGGTGGAAGAAATGAAGACGGCTAACGATAACCTCACGGAGAAGATGGAAGAAATGAAGGTTGCGAATGAGGCCCTCGCCAAATTTGAGGAACAATTGGCCGGCGTGAGGGAGGACATCGTCGGCAGGAGGTTGAAGGATCTGAAGGCCGACGCGCCGGGACGCGACGCAACATTGGCGCGCGTTAAACCAAAATACGACGGCGCGTCAACTTTCGAGGTCTTCCGCCGCCAGTTCGACACGGTGGCCAGGAATAACAAGTGGTCACCGGAGGAAGAGGCCAGCTAATAGCCAGCCTCCACGGACAGACCGCAGAAGTCCTAAACTCGGTCCAGAGAGCGGCGGCTTCCAAGGTTATCTGGGAAGCCCTGGAGAACCGGTTCGGGAACCACCGCCTAGCCGCAGCCTACCGCAGTCAGCTGAAGACCAGGTCGCAATAGCCAGAAAAGACGCTGCAGGGGTTCACCCTGGCAATTGAGCAGCTGGCTAGCACGGCCCTGTTTGACCTTACACCGGAGTTCGTATCCCGGGAAGCCACCTACAACTTCATTGACGGAGTAAGAGACGCAGAGATACGGCAGCGCCTAATGCTGGACAACTACAAAAGCATTAACGAGGCGTTAACGGCAGCATTGAGGATGGAGGCGGCCAAGGCGACGGCTACACCGACGTCGAGAACGAGGAGTATCCGCTACACTGGAGACAGAAGGCCAGTCGAGGGACACCGGCGAACACCTAGTGGCATGTGTTGGGGGTGTTGACAGTCGGGATACCTAGAGAGAGACTGCCGACACCAGGAAGAGCAGCCGGAAGAACTTGTAAGGCCCGGCGTGGCGAGCAGCACGTCGGCGCCATCCACACCATCTCCTCGAGTGACACTGCGCGCCGTCAGCCGGCGGATGGACGACAGCCTCATCGCGGACGGCTGGGTGAGAGGGAAGCAGTGCAGCGTGCTGGTGGACACCGGGGCAGCCGTGACCGTCATCAGACCTGACATAGCCAAGGGGTAGCCGACGAGGAAGCCGAGCCGACCACACCAGCTGATGAAGGCATCGGGCGACACCTTCCCTGTGGAGAAGGAGACTCTGCTGAAGCTGACCTTGGGACGGAGTGCCGTACGTCTGTGGGTGTTCGTCGCGAAAGTGGCTGAGGTGATTCTGGGACTGGATGCCCTCAGGAGTGACGAGGCGACGGTCGACGTCGGCAGGAAGGTCCTGCGGCTCAACGGAGAAGAGGTTATACTCCGTCAACCCGAAGAGCGCATTGAAATTTGCAGGGTCGTCTTGAACAAAGACGTGGTTGTCCCCGCGAGGAACGAGGTGGTGGTGACGGCGCGACTGGAAGGCCAGAGAACCAGGAACATGATGCTGGACCAGAAGACGCCTGTACACAGACTATTTGTAGCCAGGGCATTGCTGCCGTGCCGAGAGGACGTGCCAGTGAGAGTGCTAAATCCAACGGACACCGATCACGACGTCCAGGCCGGGATGGTGTTGGGAACGTGCGAGCCCGTGGTAAGCGTAACAGCAATCGTCAGGACGCAAGAGCCGGTGCCGACGCCACACCTGGAGCCCCGGCTAGAAGGCCTACTGGAGAGGGCGGCCGACCACCTGACCGCAGAACGGCTGGAGAAAGTTCGAGAACTGCTGAGGCGATACCAGCGCGTCTTCAGCCAAGGCGACAGTTACTACGGCCGCACGGACAAACTGCTTCACCGCAGCGACACTGGGGACGCCCGGCCTATTCGGCAATCACCTAGACGCGTTCCGCTGGCGAAGCAAGGGGCGGTACGAGACATGCTGGAGGACCTGAGATCCAGGGGAGTGATTGAAGAGTCTGACAGCCCTTGGTGTTCCCCTGTAGTCTTGGTGACGAAGAAGAACGGCGAACTACGCTTCTGCATGGACTACAGGAAGCTGAACGCTGTCACCCGGAAGGACTGTTTCCCCCTACCCCAGATTGACGACACCCTGGACACGCTAGCTGGTGCACAGTGGTTCTCGACCCTGTACCTGAAGTCGGGCTACTGGCAGGTAGCTCTAGACCCGAGAGACAAGGAGAAGACCGCATTCTCGACAGGCCAAGGCCTTTGGCAGTTTACAATTATGCCCTTTGGCCTCTACAACGCACCAGCTACCTTCCAACGCCTCATGGAGTCAGTGATGAGAGGACTGACTTACGACGCCTGCCTGCTATACCTGGACGACATCGTCGGTAAGACTTTTGAAGACCACCTTGAGAATCTGAGTAAGGTGCTACAGAGATTGCAAGTGACCAACTTGAAGCTGAACGCGAAGAAGTGCCTTCTCTTCCGCAAGGAAGTGAACTACATGGGCCACATAGTCTCAGAAACCGGAGTGGCCACAGACCCGGAGAACACACAGGCTGTGAGAGATTGGCCTTGCCCAAAGGATATGAAAGAGTTGCGCAGTTTCCTGGGGCTGTGCCGTTTTTACAGACGCTTCATAAAGGGGTTCTCCAACATCGCCAAGCCTCTCACCCGCCTGACAGAAGAACACCGGCCTTACGTGTGGACGGACGACGTCGAAGACGCTTTCCAGCATCTGAAGAAGACCCTGTGCAGTGCTCCAATTTTGCGATTTCCACAACCAGGTGGCGTCTTCATTGTGGATACCGACGCCAGCGACCATTGCATTGGAGGCATCCTATCGCAGATTCAGGACGGCCATGAGCGACTGATAGCCTACTACAGCAAGACGCCATCCAAGGCAGAGAAGAACTACTGCGTCACCCGGCGAGAATTATGGCGGTAGTGAAGACCTGGGAGCGCTTCCACAAGTACCTGTACGATCAGCCATTCCACCTCAGGACTGACCATTCTGCCGTAACCTGGCTATTGAGCTTTAGGAACCTGGAAGGCCAGAGAACACGTTGCGTCCAGAGGCTATAGGAGTACGACTTCACCTCGGAACACCGCAGAGGAAAGAGCCACGGTAACGCAGACGCTATGTCCCGAAGACTGTGTATAGAAGAGTACGGCCAGTGCACAAGAGTTTAAGAGAAGGAGCGTACCGCAGTAGTCCGAGTAGTCACGGTAGTGCCTGCGGATGGCTGGGATAGCGCAGGCCTGAGGAGGGAGAAGCTGGCGGACGCAGATTTGGGGCCACTCTTGAGGGAAGTGGAGCCAGGGACAACACCAATCTGGGAGGACATCGCACCGAGGAGCGCCACATACAAGTCGTACTGGGCCCAATGGGATTCGTTGAAGAATAGAGAGGGCGTGCTGTTCCGGGTTGAGTCCAGAGGTTCTACTCCCATTAGCCTTGAACCCGTAGGAACAAGACCCGGGCCTCTTTCAACCAGGGAGTTATCCGAGCTAACCCCTGAAGGGCGCCCGGCATCCTCCGTGGGGCTTTCCATTAAGGCAAGACCTAGTTTCCTAACAAGCCCCCCCATCTGGTCCTAGGGACACAAGACGGGACGGAAGTGGATACGCCACTTACGCGCGTCAACACTCAAGGTGAAGACTACCGATATGACCTCGGTGGGGCCGCCTGGTGATCTAGCACACCTTCTATTAGCTGAGCAGGCTAGTACCCGGAAACTTAATGGCTTCCCTCAACCCCGTCCGAAGACGTACCCAATCTCCCACGGGTATCGGGAACACACTGCCCCCTTGAGACCATCCCAATCCGAACAAGTCCCGAAGGAGGGGCTCGGCTGTTCGGCCCGAGGTTCCTCTAGTAACGTCAGAGGTACCACGAGTGCTAAGGGTCCGCAGCGCCCGCACTTTGCTGTTCCGGGTATGGGAATCACCCGATGGGAAGACGCAGAGAGAACCGTTGGTACTTCCCCGGAGTGAGGTCCCAGAAGTCTTGGAGAAAGTGCACGCCGGTACTTCAGGAGGACACCTGGGTGCGAACCGAACGATTGACAAACTTCGGCAGCGCTACTACTGCTGAGGCTCCGAGCAGACGCTGAGAGATGGTGCCGTCAATGTCATGTGTGCGCGGCGAGTCGCGGCCCCCAGACTAGGAGCGTGGTCGTGGACTACTTCACTAAGTGGCCGGAGGTGTATGCCATCCCGAACCAAGAGGCAAAGACAATCACAGACTGCCTCGTGGAACAAGTGTTCAGCCAATTTGGGGTGCCGTTGGAGCTCCACAGCGACCAGGGTACCAACTTTGAGTCCAATCTGATGGATTCACTAGAGAGACTTGGAGTTAACAAGACCCGCTTTACCCCTCTACATCCCCAGTTGGATGGCATGGTCGAAAGGTACATCAAGACCTTAGAGTAACACCTGAGGAAGGTCGTGGCCAGCCATCAGCGAGACTGGGACGTCAAGGTGCCAGTTTTCTTGCTGGCCTACTGCTCGTCAACACACAACACCACGAGGATGACGCCAGCCAGCTTGATGTTCGGCCGAGAGTTACGCCTCCCTCGTGACCTGGCTTTTGGAAGTCTTCCGGAAGCGAAACAGCCAGCGACCGAGTATGTGGAGAACCTGGTGGACCACCTCCACGACATGCACGAGATGGCTTGCCAGAACATCCAGAAGGCGAGCGACCGCATGAAGACCCAATACGACAGGCAAGCCAACAGCCAAGGGTTCCAGCAAGGTGATCTGGTCTGGTTGTACCGACCTACCCGGACCAAGGGCCACTGCCCGAAGCTTCAGCAGCCATGGCAAGGACCATACCGGGTAGTGAAGAGGATTAACGACGTGGTCTACCGCATCCAGAAGGTTCCCGAGGGAAGATGTTGGTGGTACACCTGGATCGCCTGGCACGCTACGATGGTGCTGTTCGGGACGACCAGCCTTGAAGAGGGAGCAGTGTCACCCGAACATCGGAATTCCCAATAGGACCAGCTGACAGATAGGGCCACACGGGAAGCATTCCGGCCACGCCTACCCATCTGTGTATCGCTAACGAAGGGGATGGTTAGAAGAGCGGCCCTGAACCGTCTCTTTCCCCTCCTCCTGACGGCTGGAGCCTTCGGGATGATTCACTGAGCCGCGAAACTTCCAGACACAGCGATCTGCATATATAAGAGATGCAGGGACGGTTCAGTTCAGTTCTTGGCGAGCAGCCGGAGGAGCGTCGTGCTACTAAAGGGACGGGAAGACTGTGTACGTGCATCGGAGGAGTTGTACGTAATTGCGAGTGCGGAGTGGACCTGTGACAGACGAACTGGTGAATTGTAATTGTGTGCACTACGTAATTCTATGTAAACAGCAAGTGTTCCAACTGTAATTTGGTGAAAATAAAGAATATTTTGAGTTTGTGCAATTGCACTTTTAATTTCATGAACTCTCAAAGTCACAGTAAGGAATGCAGACAAGTAAAACAGTTGCTGGTTAAAGAGAGGAAATTGGGAGACAGAATCAAAGGAACAGTGCATGCATTTATTTTTTTTAAATTTTACGTCCTCCAATGTTAAGTCATATCGGATGGTGAATGAAACAGGTGAAATGATGCTCAATGTTTTCAGGGTCCATGGATCTTAGAGCTACCTGACATTTGACTTTAAGGATAAGAAAACCCCGGAAAAAGCCTTATCCAGGTATCTCACCCTGACCGAGATTCGAACTCAGGACCTCTTGAACACGAGGCAGACACGCTACCATCTACGCTACAAAGGCGGGCAGTGCATGCATGGAAGGGTGCATATAATTCATTGCTAGAACAAAAGAAAACAAGCTGGAGAAAAACACATGAAAGTAATCTAATAAGGGCTTTAAATAAAAATGAGGTATGAAAGGCTATAAAATTAATGTATAGTAAATATGTAACTAAACCCAAGATACAACCAAAGAATAAACAAAATATTTTAAAATAATTTTTAGAGAATTGTATGGTATCCCAACAGTGCTACTAAAGGAATGGTGCACTGAAACAGAGTTATAGTTTCTGTAGACTTATTTAACATAACCAAAGTGAAGAATTCTATACTAGAAAAGTTTAGGAAAGGTATTATACATCCTAAAATAAAGGTAAGCACATTGTTGGTAAACCAAACAATTACTGGGATATTGATTACTGTTAAATATATGCAAAATTTTAAGGTTATTATGGCAAGTAGGCTACAAACATGGGTCAGAGAATATAAGATCCTCTTGGAATTTCATATGGGTTTTCAAGCAGCGAGGAAAGCAGACGATAATCTATTCATTATAAAAACACTGACACCATACATACTTAAAGGATAAGAGAAAAGTTATCTTTTGCAGCTCTAAAGAAAGTATATGATCAAACTCAACTACAGCAGATGTGTCAAAATATTGAATAAAAGAGTAAAAAACTAGTAAACATCCTTAGGGCATTATATAATGAAAATTCCTTTTATCTAAGAGTGTAGGGGTGCAGATAGGAATGGTAGCAAGATAAATCCAACAGGAGAAAGGTCTCAGGCAAGGATGTAAGCTAAATTTGAACCCATTTCATTTATATATTGATGATGCACAAGGGGTGATCAGAAACTTAAGTTACAAGGATGATACTCTTGGAGTTTTACCTGTTATAGAGAAATTAGCAGTGTGGGGTAATTCTAATACATATGATTGGCATCTGTGCAAAGTTTCAGCCACCTGCCAAATACAGTGCTAGTTGTAGACAAACACAAATGGCAATTTGTTTGGACAACTAGTCTCCTGAAGAAATCTGCTCCGTTATTACATTTTTATGGGTGAAACATGTAGCTGCAACTGAAATTCACTGGCAGCTGATACAGGTTTACAGAGACAGTGTAATGTCTTGTCAGCATGTCACAGAATGATGTCAAAAGTTTGCGGCTGATAGAGGAAACATTACCAACAAGGACCACAGAAGGGAACCCAGCACATGGCATCAACAGGTTTGAACACAGTTTGCATGGAGGAGCTGATTCAGGACATGCTGTGGTTCATGTTAGGTATAATCTGTTCACTGTAAGAATAAAGTAAATGTCAAAGTATTATGTGTCGGAAATTAACCACATTGGCTGGTGGGTTTTAATACTCCTGTGTTCTTCCACAATAAGGTTCCACGGTTTAAGCTTCATGCTTTAACTGCTTTCAATAAACCATTTATGTTGTTATAATATATAACATTATAAAGTAAGTACAGTAAGAACAATGACTCAAAAGTTTAAAAATGCACTGATTGATGTAACAACAAAGACATTTAAACTCTGGTGACGACATTGCTGTTTACATGTACATGCACAGATGTTATGTTAACCAATGACGTACTAGAAGCAGAGCTCATTGCAGAATGCAGAGTGGAGAGTAATACTTTACTCTAACAGTGAATAGGTTATAGAATTGGTAATGTCTTCAGAAGTGTTTGCCACATTGTTCATATTCTGCAGTACCAGAAATGGGTTCCATGAATTCTGTCCAATCAATCAACCTAACGGTGATAAAACATGGATCCACCACTACACCTTAAGACTTAAGAAATGATATTAGACCAATTTTGCTATAACTATAAGGTTCTATAAAAATATCAAAAAGGCAGAACAATTTTAAGCACTGAAGTGAAGAATAACTGGATATGAATGCTCTAAATGAACTCAAACAAGAAAATAGACTTGAATTAAGGAATTAATAATACTATTAAGTTAGGAGTATGAATGGTGAAGAGCCAAGGCTGAATATTACTCATATTCACCTGTATATAGCTTAGCATAAATAAATCAAATATATAAATAAACAAACAAATTATATATATATTTGATTTTGAACTAAAGATCATACTGAACAATGAATGAATGTCTGTTGGACAGAGTAATTTACAAATGCTGCTAGCAGTATCTTCATTCTATAGACACAGTTTTGCTGACTTACCATTCCTGTTTTTGCTTTGATTTTGGTCTGAAGGATTATCAATTGAGATCTCCAGTGACTGTACCTGGAAAATAGAAATTCAAATCAACAATAATAATGGCCCAGAAATATATAAAACACGGATCTTATTACAACAGAAGCCTCATCTTTAAGACTTAAAGTATTTAAGAAATGCACTGTTAATAAAATATGTTGATAGTATTTCTACTAATTTTTAAGCACAAAAGTATTATAAAAAATTAATTATTCTAGATTTTGTAATATTGAAAAATTATAAAAAATGAATTAATAATAATTATTATTAGGCTCTGGAGAACATGGTAGTCAAATGTGCCATCAACATGGTAAAAAACCATGTACTTTTGGAAAAGCACCTAGATGAAAATGCATAAGAACAATTATTAGCTGTAACATCCGAAGCCTGCAAGATAATGCAATGAAACTTGGCATCAGTACTTGAAATACAATTGTTCACCTATGCTAACCAGTTTGAATCATAGTCACACACATTAAGATTATTATTAATAAACAAAATTTAAATGTTCTCTTTGTCCTTTTTTGCCACATTTTCAACCAATTGATTATAATGAACATTTATGCTCAAGATCAAGTAGAGGTGATAAACTGTATGCAGCAAAATTTGTATTAAGTTTCTAAATTTTCCATTTAACTTACGTGGCTGAGACTATATCCTCTCACCTAAAATATACTTTTTTCATGCCCAAGTCAGTTTCAGTTTATTTATCCTTTATAATCATACAATGTACTTTTGCACAAGACAGAGGACATGCCATTTATGAGCATTGAAATACTATAAAAAAATTTAATTACAAAGCTATTCAATATAAAATAAATACTATAACACACAGGCTTATAAATAGAATCTTCATATTTAAAGCTAGAAATAGAAATATAAAGCTATTCAGTATAAAATAATGCTAGCATACAGGCTTATAAATAGTCTTCTTATTTAAAGCTAAAAAATAAAAGATTAACTATCCTAATTTAATTTAAATTCAATATTAATGAGCTAAATACTCTTCCAAACAGTGATCAAGCAAGTATTTTTTAAAATTTAGATTTAAATATTTTTGTATACATTTAATATAATTTGGTAATTTATAATAAAGTGTTACACCCATATGAACCATATACTTTTGAAAAACTGTTGTACTGGCTCTATTTATCTGCAAGTTACTGTTTTGCCTTGTATTATGACCATGTATATCTGAATTGATGGGAATAAGGTTACTGTTTTCTGATATATTTCGTTTCATAAATATCAATGATTCATTTATATAAAACAGCATAATGGAAGAATTTGATATTGTTTAAAAATGGGTCTAAAAGAAGATCTTTGTTGAGTTTTTTAATAATACTTAGTATTCGTTTTTGCATAATAAACAGTATTTTACAAGGTGCTGAATTTGCCCAAAAGTAACATCAGTTGGAAATATTGTGAATTTTATCTTCTACTACCGTTTTCAAATTAACTAAAGTATTAATAATAACTAAACACTAGTAACACAACTTCACTTATTTAAATCCTGGGACCGGTTTCAAAGCAAACATCTGCTTTACATAACTAAAGTATTACTTAAAAATAATATATAAGTATCATCAGCATACTGAGTAGCACTACCCGATGGTTCCTTTAGTTTCAAATCATTAACAAAACGTAACAATAAATTTGGTCCTAGGATAGATCCCTGTGGTACTCCACTCTTTATAAATTGCTCATTTGAGTAATACTGGTGTATATAACTTCCATTTTAATTTAAAGATTCACTAACTGCTTCCTATTCTTGAGGTATGACTAAACCCATTTAAGTGCATGCCCCCTGATACCCATTTCCTCAAGTTTACTGAACAATACGTGACGATTTAAAACATCAAAAGCCTTAGAAAGGTCCAAAAAAAAAAAAAAAAAAAAAAATACTCCACATATGTATTTTTTTCTCATCTAAGTTCTTTAACACACTATTTACGAAAGTAATAAGAGCTGTTTCCTTGGACTTGTTTTTCTTAAAACCATGTTGCATGTCAGATAATACGTAACTCAGACAGTGAAAAAGAAAGAATCATGCCTATTTTGAAGAAAAGCCTCGGTGCCAATGGAAATCAAACAGGTTTCAAAACGACACCGAACGAACATATACAATATGTTACTTAGCTTCTATGTGACACATATAGATAGTTTTTACCGCAAATAGAGTCACATAAAAAAATGTTCCAGAATGAGTGTGGATTAGGCAGTGACAGGAATATTGAGGTGTGCCTCGAACTGTTGGAATTCACAGGTATAGGTCACATGTCATGCCACGTGCTGTAACTATTTATAAACATACTGGCATACTAATAAATACGTAAAATATGAAGCTATTAACAGTGAAACAACCAAATATCTACAAATATAACAATTTGTAACTTAAAACTTCACTTATCTTATAAGAAAAGGTCATATTTTTCTTATAAATTGTACGGGATTGCAATTTCATGTAAAACTTTTACATATCTTCAGCTGGAAACAACAAAGCTGTCACCATCGTTACAAACGATAGATGTTAATATGTTCTTGTTAGTACTACCAAAATCTGAAAATGAAACCAGAAAAATTGACATTTTCGTAACATTAAGTATAAAGAGACTGATAAAACGGCCATAGCAGATCATTTTTGGTCATTTAACCATTAAATAAATCAAGAAGTTTAATTATTAAAAGAATTAAATGGTCCGATAGATTTAATGGTTTGGGAAAAGATATTTATTTTAAAAACCAAACATTGCATAGTGAATTTTGAAATACCGGCAGTCGATTCTTTTTTTAAATTTGTTCTATTTTCAGATTTTGGTAGTACTAACAAGAAAATATTAACATCTAGCATTCGTAACCATGGCAACAGCTTTGTTGTTTCTGGCTCAAGACATGCAAAAGTTTTACATGAAATTGCAATCCCATACAATTTATAAGAAAAATATCACCTTTTCTTATAAGTTTAATTTACATATTGTTATATTTGTATATACACTGGCATACTCTGCAGTAGCTTGCTACTATTAAGAATTTCTTAGGCTTATGAAACTGCAATAAAGAAGCTATTACAATTCCTTTCTTGGAAGTGTTGAAAACACTGTTGTTATAATAAATTAAACTTAAAGGGAGTCGATTAATGACACTAAAACACACTTCCTTTTAAATTCTTCCGGAACATGTTTCAGAGACTTTTTGCCTCCATCCTCAAACAGCCATCGACTGGTTCTCATTGGTGTAGTTGACGATATTTTGTCATAGGTCTCCTTTGGTGGCGGTTCAAGGAACTTGCTGAATAAATCTTTCTGGGGGATGTCAAAATTGAATACATTGTTCCTATCTTTTGAAATGAATTTGTTCCCATGTGTATAGTTCTTGTTTTCCTGATGTATGTTAGAGTAGTTTTGGTTCTGGATTTATGTTGTGTTTTTTTTTCCAAAAATGCGTGGCAACTGCTGATTTTTCTAATTGTTTATATTTTATGTTCCTAAAGTGTTCCTTTCCTCTTGTTTCTAAATTACTTTTGGTTTTTTCAATATAAATTTCGACATCCCCCAGAAAGATTTGTTCAGCAAGTTCCTAGAACCGCCACTAGAAATGAAATGTGTAGTGTTTAACGCCCGCTTTTACTACATATGGCACCGCAGGCGATGACACTGATGATACATGAGATGAATATGGAGCACCGGTGGAATGAGATGGCGGGGGAAACCGGAGGTCCCGGAGAAAACCCGCCCCAACGCCGTGTTGTCCACCACAAATCACACTTTGCGGTCGCCTGGGATCGAACCCGGGCCGCCTTGGTGAGAGCCAAGCGGTCTAACCACTGAGCCACGGCGTGGCCTACCGCCACTAGAGGAGACCTGTGACAAAATATCGTCAACTACACCAATGGGAACCAGTCGATGGCCGGTTGAGGATGGAGGCAAAGTATCTGAAACATGTTCCGGAAAAATTTAAAAGTAAGTGTTGTTTAGTGTCATTAATCAACTCCCTTTAAATTTAAAGAAGCTATTGCTCAATTATTGCTTATGAGTGTTTAATGTGTTCCAAAATTCAGTTATAGCAGTCCATGATGGCAAATAAGGTGGTGGAAATATGCAACTTATACCATTTAGAGGGAAGTTAATGTAAGTGAGGTTGAGGATGGAAGCATTAAATGATAAACAGAACAGAAAACATCAAAGAAATGCAGATAAATTAACCACAAATAAATGGCTTATGTAATGAAACGAGCATTTTATTTCACATATTTGATAATACTAAATAAAGCATTTGTAACTGAAGAGGAACCTGTTGATATTTACAGTAAATGGCTGAAAGTATTGTACAAGATCATACAAAAGGCTCTGAAGTTAAACAAATAAATATTATCATTGATGTAACTATTTTTACAATTCATATTTTTATATGAAACTAAATTAATTGTGTGTTCGTTGAACTCCCTTCAGCTCTTCCATGCATCAAAACCATATCCGTCATTTTGGTGTTCGTATAGCACTCCAAATTGCTTGGATTTGCTATCTAAGTACGTATAAATTCCTCCCTGTTAGGACGGAATGTGTAGTTTTACACTGAAGAACTACCTTGCAACCTTAAGTTATTAGTCAACTTCTACAAAAATAACTGCCTTTGCCCCATTACCTGAAAGGTAGGCTAGGATCACTGATAAAGAGCAAGAAGTATTGTTTGTTTTCATGGCACATGCGTCCCAATAACAACTTGGGAGGTTTGCACACCAATGGTTCCTGCCCTGCCTAGTCACAAAATCAGGTAATATTTAATGCTGCATAAAATTATACCTAACAGAACTTCGATGCTGCGAAATCAAAATTCGGGCTAGTTAAGTTATAAACTATACATATATTCGTTCAGTGTCATTTTGAAACAACCTGTATAATTTATGTGTTTCTGAATAACGTGTAAACTGCTCAATGTGGAACTGGAAACTGTCTACAGCTACTTAAAACATAAATATGTAGTATTAAAATACATTTCTTTTGGAATATGCTGTACTTCTGGAACACTAAAAATATTTTATGCATTTTATTTCAGGATATACATACTTCAAGGATAATTCAAGTTTAGGTCATTAAGGTAAATAGGATTTCTTTGTAAATATACATACTTGAGAGGAGACCATGTGAAGGATTAAAGAAGGGGTTACATTTGCAAATGTGTATAGTAAAGGAAAGGTTATAGAAATGTACTATTGAGTGCAACAAAAAGTATTTGAAGCTGACAATATATGGAACTATATATACCACATATAAAAAATAACAAAAAGATTAAAATGATACACTAAAATAATATAGCTTACATAGTATGTTCTCAATTATGCAATGGATTTATAACTTACATATTGTGACTTGTGGGTTCGTGGAATGAAAAGTCCAATTACACAAACTCAACAATGTTCTTTATTTCCACCGACTTACAGTTGAACACTTGCCAATTACACAAAGTTACGTAATACACCAATTACGATTCACCAGTTTGTCCGTTACCGTTCAGATGCACGTACACAATTACACACAGTCTTCTCGTTCATTAACACGGCGCTAGCACGTCAAACACTGACTAACATTGCCTTCTTACACCAAGAACTGTCCTCACTCACACACACTAACCAACTGATTGACCAACCAAACCAACAACTGACTAACTAGCTGCAGCCCTTTTATAGGCATCTCGCCGTCTTCTAGACGTTTCCATATGATGAAAGATCCCGTAATTTCTGGAACCAGGTGGAAGAGAAACAGACCGCACAATTATGTTTCTTTCCCCAGTCGTCCCTGTCACCACTATAAGACAAACGAGGGGAGGGCGTAGCTAACATTGACCTCCCTCGTCTCCCACTCTCAGCTGCTTTCATAGGGTGTTCCAACGCCCGCGTTACACTGCTCCCTCCTCAAAGCTGTTCGCCCCGAACAGCCCCATCGTAGCGGGCGAGGCGGTCCAGGTGTACCACCAGCATCTGCTCGGAGTCTCAGCCAGAAGTAGCGCTGCCGTAGTTTGTGAATCATTCGGTTCGCTCCCAGGTGTCCTCCTGAAGTACCGGCGTGCACTTCCTCCAAGACTTCCGGGACCTTACTCCGGGGAAGTACCAACTGTCCTCTCTGCGCCTTCCCATCGGGTGACTCCCATACCCGGAACAGCACGCCCACTCTGGTCTTCAACGAGTCCCATTGGGCTCAGTGCGACTTGTAGGTGGCGCTCCTCGGTGCGATGTCCTCCCAGGTTGGTCTCGTCCCTGCGTCCACTTCCCTCAAGAGTGGCCCCAAGTCTGCGTCCGCCAGCTGCTCCCTCCTCGGGCCTGCGCTATCCCAGCCTTCAGCAGGCACTGCCACAACTACTCGGACTGCTGCGGCACGCTCCTTCTCTTCCACTCTTGTGCGCTCATGGCCGTCCTGGATCTTCGATAGGACACCTCCAATGTAATGGTCGCTAGCGTCGGTGTCCACAATGAAGGCGCCACCCGGTTGTGGGAAACCCAAAATTGGAGCACTGCACAGGGTCCCCTTCGGGTGCTGGAAAGCGTCTCCGGCGTCCTCCGTCCACACATAAGGCCGGTTTTCCTCCGTCAGGCGGGTGAGGGGTTTTGCGATGTTGTCGGCCTTTTCCTCTAAATCATTAAGGCGGTCGTCTACTTGGCCCATCTGCTTGCCCAGCTCCATCACGTCATCCCTCACGCCGGCCAACTGTTCTTGAAATTTGGCGGCGAGAGCCTCGTTCGCCACCTTCATTTCCGTGGTCAGTTCGGCCATCTTTGAGGTCATTGTCGTGGCCAAGTTGTTGTTAGCCGTTTCTATTTTTGCAGCGAGGTTTTCATTTGCCGTCTTCATTTGTTTCAACTCGGCGGTGAGGTTGTCGTTGGCCGTCTTCATTTGTTTCAACTCAGCGGTGAGGTTGTCGTTGGCCGTCTTCATTTCCATCATTTTCTCCAAAATCTTTTCCAATGCCGCATCCATGGTTGTAATGTTCGGTGATGTTTTCCCGCTTCCTGACACCAGTGTGACTTGTGGGTTCGTGGAATGAAAAGTCCAATTACACAAACTCAACAATGTTCTTTATTTCCACCGACTTACAGTTGAACACTTGCCAATTACACAAAGTTACGTAATACACCAATTACGATTCACCAGTTTGTCCGTTACCGTTCAGATGCACGTACACAATTACACACAGTCTTCTCGTTCATTAACACGGCGCTAGCACGTCAAACACTGACTAACATTGCCTTCTTACACCAAGAACTGTCCTCACTCACACACACTAACCAACTGATTGACCAACCAAACCAACAACTGACTAACTAGCTGCAGCCCTTTTATAGGCATCTCGCCGTCTTCTAGACGTTTCCAGATGATGAAAGATCCCGTAATTTCTGGAACCAGGTGGAAGAGAAACAGACCGCACAATTATGTTTCTTTCCCCAGTCGTCCCTGTCACCACTATAAGACAAACGAGGGGAGGGCGTAGCTAACATTGACCTCCCTCGTCTCCCGCTCTCAGCTGCTTTCATAGGGTGTTCCAACGCCCGCGTTACAATATGTATGTACTAAGGTGAGTGCTTTTTAATACAATGCATTATATTGAAACAACGCATGGTGCTTGTGATTAATCTTAAAAGCTATGCATAGGAAAAAAAAAAAAAAAACATGTTTAAGAGGTCCTAAGTTCGAATCTCAGTCAGGGTGAGTTAACTGGATAAGGTTTTTTCCAGGGTTTTCCCTTATCCTCATAGACGAATGTCTGGTAACTGTAAGCTCTATGGACTCTGGGCTCATTTGAGCATCATTTCACCCATTTCATTCACCGTCCAATATGACTTGATGTTGAAGGAAGTAAATTTAAAAAAAAAAAAAAGTAGGAAAAAAATTTGGAATATCTGAACGGTATGGAAATCTCACCCAAATGGAAAAAGAATTTAGGATCATGTCATGTCAATCTACAACAGGTGTCCTTATCTGCATTTAGATGTGAAAGAGGGTGTTGCGGAATAGTTGGGGTAAGCCAAGAAAGTTATAGCTTGAAATAACCCATATAATAAGCAAGTATTATAATTATATAAACGAGATGCAGTAAGCAGTAGATCAGAAATGAGCAGGAAAACCTTTGCAATCTCATCCGCACTGTTATGCCATATAAAGTGTGTTCTTTACTTTCTTAAAACTGGATAGAAGATATTTGCCAAGATTTTAAACATGCAGTATTGTAGGATACTGTCCAGTTAATGTACTCCAATTAATATCATCTGTTTTACATTTATATTTTCTGCAGTTTTTTTTGTTCCATTTATATCCCGCCTTTAAGTGCATTGGTCATATCAGCAGCCATTCTCCTTTGGAACATATTGAAGTTGTACTCGTATTCATTGGGTTTTAACCATTAGATCACACAAACATTCGCACGCTCATTCATACTTCCAGACTCTGGGGAAGATGAAGAATTATCTTGGATGGAGAAAACTCCCTACTACCACTGCTGGGAATCGAACCCAGGACCCCTAGCATGGCAGGCAGGTGCTTCTGCAGCTTTTGTCTTACTTGGCTTTGCATTCTATAAGTTTGAAAATAAAGATAGGGCTAATTTTCTTAAGGTGTGAGCAAGCACAACTAACCCTATGAAAGATGAATTCTCCTATTTAAAATCGGCTCTGTCATGTATAAACAAACAGGTAACCAAATTTAATGAATACTCATGAAGAATATCAATGCAGATAACAAATATGCATAATCATACAAAGCAACTGCAGTACCACTGTTTTATGGAAGACCATGACTGCATGTATGCAAGCTCCAGGTGCTACAGCCACCGAACTATACATACATGCAGTCGTTGGGCTTACCATAAAATGGCATTGTATTATTTTTAATACACAAGAATAAATACTAATTCATAGTTACCTGAGAACAGAAACAGAATGGGAAGCAACACAGATTACAACATTTTGGTTCACAATACCCTGAGGAGAACAAATGAATTTTGATGAACCTATCAATACTACTGCATAATTATTAAATTATAGATGAGTCGTATTTATTACACATCAGCTTCACTTACGTACCTATATTCAGGACATGTTTCGCGAACTATCCTTCACATCATCGGCTCTAATGCGACTAAAGCTTGATCCAGTGGTGTGGGTAGTTCTGGAGTTGCTGCTGCTGCCATCTGTTGATTTAGTGATGAATTTTAATGTCGGGTTGTCTTCTGGCAGGATTTCGAAGTTCATTAGTTGGTTTTTATGTTTTTCTATATATATTCTCTCCCATATGACGAGTTCACTATCTTTTTGTACATATTTTGGAAATTTGGTGCTATCTTCAATTTCATGATTTTCAGACCAGAAATGAGCATATGGGCATACTTTAGCCGCAAGAGCACAGTTGTAAATTAGTTTGTTACACATTTAATAAAGAAAAACATTTGGAGATAAACAGTATGCCCATGTGTTAGAGTTTGAACCATGAAACCTCATCTCGCATGGCACTGTCTGCGTTTTGCCAATGAGCTATGAGAGTGATTGACAGAACGTCACTTATACACAACACATTTTGGTTCCGTTAAAAATGTAATTCTTAGTATTCTTGCTTGGTCTACAATGCCAGGTAGTTAATGGCTCAGATGCAAGTGAATTGCTACTTGCTTTGTGATACTTAGTCAATCTTTTGTCATACTTGGTTATTATAGCCTTAGAAATCTTTGAAGTGAGTAAGATGTTAAAATGGTGATCACGACACTATACATCTATGAATATGGCTGATTTAATTTTCACACCCTCCAGTAACGGAACACCTGAATGATACTGACCCATAGAAAGTGTACATTTACTTTATTGAAAGATAGTAGAATAATGCCAAAATTCAACAGAACAAGCATTTCTGAAATGTAAATTCACTACTATTTCTGATCCTTTTAGTTGTATATTGCAGCATTCCTTTATTAATGGCATACATTAAAGTTATTTGTTGTTATTTGTTAAGAACCAATACCAAATTGATCTGAGGGAGTCAGGATGCACATTTGCACGTGAATTTCTTTCCATTTTATTTTCCGTTTGTGATCTGAAAGAGGTCTAGCAATTGTTTCATCTCACAGCCACCTTGCATAATTTTTCTACAGTGAAAAGTCTAACTTGCACACTAGGGATTTAATAAATATGCTTTCCTCGAGAATGAGAATGTTCAAATTTGACCAAGCCTTTTCCCCCCATTTTTAACATCTAGGAAATCTTCCAGTTAACTGTGAACACTTACATTACAATACTGTATTTTAACTTTGTTATCTTCCTTCTGGTTTCCATTCTGTTATTTTGAACCAGTCTTAATTAAGAATGGATAAAAAATTAAAGTAACAGACTAAGCAATAAAACTAAATATGTTTAAACCAATGAGGCTAATAGAGATTGAGCACTTGATACTCCACACCATCAACACAGTTCACCAACCAGTTCTGCAGTACAAATATGCTCCGTGATTGCTGATAAATAATCTGCAGACATGTGAACTTTGGACTTAAATGACAATTAACATCTAAAAATAAGGCACTTCTGCTGTATAAGATTCCTATAAATGTATTCACATTTAAAAAATGTTAACAAGACACTTTTATATTATGCAAACTTAATTTTAGTATTTATATATTAACAGAAATAATTACATACATGGCTTTTTTCATGGCAGTTACCCATTGGCTTATATACTCTTCTGACCTTCCAGAGAACACATGCTTTCTATCAGGTTCATCACGAAATGTCATGGAAAATGCAAATGGTACTCCATTGCCAATTTCATACTGGATATTTGAATTCTCCAGAATGAATACTCCTTCAGGCTGAAGAATGAAACACACAATCAACTTTTTTATTTTAAATTTACATTATGTCTATATTTTTTAATAACATCCCTGCATGAAGATAAACTTGATTTATTTCTTCTGCACAGTATTAGCTAATTCATATGAGAACAATTTTATTTGGACAAAAGGGCTTGGGATGTTAAATTACTCCTGCTTGAAGAACATGCATGCAATCGTGTGCGTGTGTGTGTGTGCATGTGTGCATGTGCGCGTGCGTGTGTAATTTTTCTACAAACTTGTCAAAACTTTCATAGACACATTGCAAAAGCTTAGCCAGGCATATAGGGAGGACTGTATGATTTGCACATAGTGCTATGAGTGGATTAAGCATTTTCAAGGGCAGAATGTTGGTCTGTGACGATTCCAAGTCTGGATGACCCTCCACATCAACAGATGATGGCCATGCGTATAGAGTTCAAGTTGTGATTCACGGAAATTGTTTAATCAGCATAGGATCGTGCCAAAAAATTTTAATTGACAAAACTGAAATGTGTCAGTGCAAAATTTGGGCCACATGTTTTCAAGATCATTCGATCTCATCCTCAGCTGTTTGGTGACTTAAATGAACCTTCCTCTTCTTCCACTACTACGGAGCTCCGATCACTCTGCCATCTGGTGTTAGGGGAACTAAGTTTTAATACTTCATTTAATGCCGGGGTTTCAAAATTTATAACTTTATCACGGTTTTTGTTTATGAATATTTTTCCCCAAATATCCAATTCTATGGGTGTACTTAAAGATTTTAACAGTTTAATGTTGTGGCCAATGTTGTGGTTTTCTGTCCAAAAATGGTGTGAAACTGCAGATTTTTCTGTTTGTTTCAACTTAATGTTCCTCTGGTGTTCTTTTTGCCTGGTTAACTAGTTTCTCTTAGTTTTTCCTATGTAGCTCTTTTAACAGGTTTCACAATTAATCTGATAAATTCCTGATTTCAAATTGTTGGGGATTGTATTTTTCAGTGGTTTATTTAGCAGGTTCCTCAGACAGAATTTGTTTTGGGGTGCTAGTTTTAAGTTTAGTCTTTTGAAGATTCGTTCAAATTTTATAAAAGCCCATGGATGGTAGGTGAATTTTCTATATTGCCAATTTGTGTTTTTAAGTGGTGTGAGAGTGATATTTTTTGATATTATCTTCAGTTTTTCTTTTCTCTTCATCATGTTCCTTATGATGGCTGGGTTGAATCCATCATAAGGAACATGATGAAGAGAAAAGAAAAACTGAAGATAATATCAAAAAATACCACTCTCACACCACTTAAAAACACAAATTGGCAATATAGAAAATTCACCTACCATCCATGGGCTTTTAGAAAATTTGAACGTATCTTCAAAAGACTAAACTTAAAACTAGCACCCCAAAACAAATTCAGTCTGAGGAACCTGCTAAATAAACCACTGAAAAATACAATCCCCAACAATTTGAAATCAGGAATTTATCAGATTAATTGTGAAACCTGTGAAAAGAGCTACATAGGAAAAACTAAGAGAAACTTGTTAACCAGGCAAAAAGAACACCAGAGGAACATTAAGTTGAAACAAACAGAAAAATCTGCAGTTTCACACCATTTTTGGACAGAAAACCACAACATTAAACTGTTAAAATCTTTAAGTACACCCATAGAATTGGATATTTGGGAAAAAATATTCATAAACAAAAACCATGATGAAGTTATAAATTTTGAAATCCCGGCATTAAATGAAGTATTAAAACTTAGTGCCCCTAACACCAGATGGCAGTGTGATCGGAGCTCCGTAGTAGTGGAAGAAGAGGAAGGTTCATTTAATTACCAAACAGCTGAGGATGAGATCAAATGATCTTGAAAACGTTTCAATTATACAACAACAAGTAAGAGAAGTTAGAGTGTAAACATAGTGACTCATAAATCAAACTCAAATTAAGTTGATGTTGTCTTTTTTGACTACAAAGGCATTGTCCATCATGAATTTATATCATGTGGTCAGTTGGTACACAAGGTAGCCTACCAGGAAATCCTAATGTGCATGAGGGATGCTGTGTGCAGGAACAGGCTTTCATTGTGAGAAAACCAGAATTTGATGTTGCAGCATGATAACGCGCCAGCTCATGTTGTCTCTCCTTATCTGCACATCACATTTGCATTGTGGCCCATCCATCATATTCTCTGGACCTAGACCCAACAGTCTTTTTCCTAGATAGAATGAAGAATGTCGGACCTAAGACGGTCTAGCGCTGCGTACCTCAACTCTCACTGGTTGACCTCGGGACAATAGCTGTGCTTGTGAGCAAGGTCTTCCTAGTAATGTGGAGTTACTTTGGTTGTCCAGTTGTTTTCTTTTTTCCTTGAAAATTTCTATGCTTTCCCATGTCATTCTCTGGGAGAAGCTGCTGCAGTTTTGTATTGTTAAAATCGATGTGGTGGCCGGTTGAGATTACAGGTTCTGCTAATGATGATTTATACCAGCAAATTGGACAGTATGTCCAATGAGAAGATTCAGGAAAACTTGGCAGAACAAGGTGAGATTAGTGTATACCGAGTTCACCGCAAAGAACGAGGTGAACTATGCCCACTCGTACCCTGTCTCTTACCTTTGATCGGGTTGATCTCCCGAAAAGGATTAAGGCAGGGTATGAAGCTATTGAAGTGAGGCAGTATATACTCAATCCATTGAGGTGTTATAAATGCCAGCACTTTGGCCATATGAGTTATTCATGTAATGAGGTTGCCACTTGCGTTGCCTGCAGGGAAGTCATGCATGACAATGCATGCACTTCACCCGCAACGTGTGTTAACTGCAGTGGTAATCATTCATCAAACTCCAGAGAATGTCCCCATTTTATGGCAGAGTAGGCTATCCAAGAGATCCGGGTAAGAGAGAGGGTGTCCGTCATGGAAGCCCGGAAACTCTTGCATATTTGCCAGCCTTCTGTACCTGGGACTGTTACTTATAGTGCAGTTGCAGCTAAGCCAGTATCTAGACGTGAAATTGCAACACAAACCAGCAAAATAAACGGGGAAGTAGTATCTGAAAGATCAATTACACCAAGATTACAGCCAAAGCAACAAACACCAACACGAACAACAGTGAGCGCGCCGACCAAGTCCAGTCCTAAGAAGAAGGTTTCAGCCAAGTCACCGCCGAAAGCATCTACCTCAAGAACATGTGAACCGGTAATATATAATGTATTGCCAAGGAAATTAAAGACCTCTTATGACAGAACGGACATCCTTAAGGAAAATATTAAGACCAATGAAAGGAAAGCTAGCCAACACAAAAGTCCGCGAACATCTCCGTCAACATCTGAGGAATCATCTGGAGAGGATGCCGATCGGCAACTTTCATCTTCGCCAGTCGCAGTTTCCAATCCTGTCGAGAGACCGGATTCCAAGTTACCAGTGTGGAAGCCGTCCTCTTCCATTGACGATGTGGAGCGGGTGGATCCTCTCCTCACTGCCCAAATGACAGTGAGGAAGAGGCAGGAAAAACCTGCTGAAAGTGCTAGCCCAGCCCCAAAGAAAAGAAACAAATTGGTTTGACCACCACTGGGCAGGTAGCTTTTGTCATGGCAAGTTGATATTGAGAGTAGTAATTTTTATGACTTTCGGTATTTTAATGGTACTTATAGTTTAATTTTTTTTTTGGGGGGGGGGGGGGGGCTTTATTTTATTGTCATTTTGTTTTGATCTGTTTTTTATATTTTGAATAATTTATATCTGGCTATTGCCATGAATTAGTTTTTGTAAGGGTGCTGATGACCACTGCAGTTGTGCGCCCTTATACACATATCATCATCATAATGCTGATTTATCAACTTGGTTTAGTTTTAAGCTGTGTATATGCTCCCTTTTGCATGTTATGATTAGGGAGTGGATTTATAGGCAGTAAAAATGTGAAATAGGTAGGCA
The DNA here is from genome assembly GCA_030765055.1 of Mantis religiosa. Lineage (NCBI taxonomy): Eukaryota > Metazoa > Arthropoda > Insecta > Mantodea > Mantidae > Mantis > Mantis religiosa. The sequence continues at coordinate 300,461,230 of CM060950.1, read as the reverse complement.
AAAAGGAACTAAAAATGGGCAAAATAGGCACTTAAATAGGCATTAAAAATTTCCTAAGTAAACACTTAGAAATAAACAATTTTAGTAAAATGGCTCTTAAGATGCACCATAAATGCACTATAACAAAATGACAATCATCGCAACATATACTGCTGCAAAAAATTTGCTAAACACATACTACTTTGCAGTTCCCTAGGCAAAATAGTTCTACATTTATTCCAAATTTCATAAATGGCTCCACAGCAAGTTAAAATAACAGATATTGTCGTATAGTTAATATACATATAATTCCACTTCACTAAGAACCATGATGTGCAGAAAGGTGTGAAATAATTAACTATGACAGAAAAACAAAAACATGAGTCTGCGGAGGAGGAGGGGGAGGGTTAAGGGTGAAAACTGAAATATCTGAAGCTTTTGTTAGATTTGTTTCAAATTTATACCATTTATTTTTGTGATCGATCAAGAATGGAATAGTAATAATAATAATAATAATAATAATAATAATAGTTTCAGCTATCTAGTTACAATAGTTTCTGAGGAATTAACAGTTTATGTCTGAATTACAGGCGATTTTCAAAATGTCCCACATATTGTAATTTTAAAAATTAATGCTTGGGGTATACGTTTCTGCATCCATTTTAACCTATTAATGACCTGTAACTATGTGAAATATTTGCCTTCGCCATATCAACAAAGGGAAAAAAATAATCATACCTATTTAACAATTTTTATTTTGGAAATTAATTGTTCTTTCACACTAGCCGTGTGTAGGACGCACTATGAAAGGGTAGAGCCAGACTGAAAAATTCAACGCCATAGCCAGGATTTGAACCACGGACGGAAACCAGCTGGACGGAAACCAGCTGGACGGAAACCAGAAGATCTGTGGTTCAAATCCCGGCTATGGTGTTGAATTTTTCAGTCTGGCTCTACCCTTTCACAATTTTTCTTTTCCTAAGCATTTTCAGTAAGAAGCAAGCATTATAATCCCTTTCAATACACATAACAAACTCAACAAATGTAAATGGGTACACTTAATATGCAATTGCCCTTACAGGCATGTTTAGAATTTCATATAGATTAATAGAAAACTGCATCCTGTGGAACATTTTGAAGTTAGGAAAGTGTAGAAAATATGGAATCTGAGAAATCTGAGGTTAAAATTAAGTAATAGCAGTTATTATACAGCTATAGGGTTATTTAAATAGTAATGTGACGTTTTCTGTAGTGTCTCTAGAAAATAAAAGCTTTATATTATTGAAGTATGTCTATATTAATTTAAGACAAAAACACTAAATTTGGGATTGTTGTAAGTTTTGGGCCAATTTGCACAGATGTGTCTCCTTAATAGAAATGATTGTTGGAAAGATATAAAATACAAAAGTTTATCACAGCAATCTTAATATCATTTAAAATGATGTCACGATGTGTCAGAAGGACACAAAGCACAGAACAAAAATTAATTAAAAGCTAAAGCTGCAGAATCCTAGTTTTAGAATAAAAACCCTAAATGCCCCATTGTTGACTAAGAACAAATAATAAAGCACAGCTTTTTAGTACCTAAGCGTTTCCCATTCATTCAAACAGAATTACAGCATCATGAAAAGAATTTTTGTACCTACTTTTATAAAGGTATTTCTGTGAAATTTTACACAAACCATTAAGATTTATTAAGTCTGCAGTTTCATTTTCATCAACACCGGAAGTCTCCAAGCAATCGATTTCACAATTCCTTGAGATACATGTAGAAAAACGTAACATGACAAAATCACAATTTTTTCCATATATATAATCTTTGTGTAGCCTAGCTAATTAAGCACTGGCCTTAAAAGTGTAAGTTGTAAGCTGAACAGAGTCCCAGAGTGGTGATTTTAAGATTGGGTAAAACAATAGCACTGTGTCAGTAGATTTACAAACACGTAAAAGAAATCTTACGGGAGTAAATTCCTGCTTACCAGCGGTACTAATTGTGATCTAATCTGATTGTTAACAAGTGACACCATCAATAATTTAATTAATAATCCCTCCCACAAGTATTACTATTAGCTGCTCAAGAAGTAAGCCTTTACACCAGCACAAAAATATCATGCTACTGCATTGAAACTGCCAAAAACTAATACTCCTAACAAAATTGTGAAATCCAGTACACTGAGTTTGCAAAGCTATACCTATAAGTTTCAAATAAATAATATTCTAATCAAGATGAAATGCATTAAACTGGCTTGTTTAACAATTCAGACTTGTTTTAAGCTAAATCACAATGTAAAGTCATATCACGTGATAAAGAAAGTTTCCACATTAGGGAAATTTGTGCTTTACTTTGGAAAACTGAAGACATCCTGTTTCTCTTTTTTCGGCTCTCCTCAACATACTAATTTGTTATTAATTTATAGAAAGTCGTATTTATTACACATCGGCTTCACTTACGTACCTATTTTGAGGACATGTTTCGCAAATCATCGTTTGCATCTTCGGCTTTTATGCGACTAAAGCTTGATCTAGTGGTGTGGGTAATCCTGGAGTTGCTGCTGCCATCTGTTGATTTAGTGATGAACTTAAAAGTGGGATTCTCTTCTGGCGGGATTTCAAAGTTCATTAGTTGGTTTTTATGTTTTTCTATGCCTATTCTCTCCCATATGACGAGTTCACTATGTTTTTGTACGTATTTTAGTAATTCGGTGCTGTCTTCAACTTCATGATTTTCAGACCAGAAATGAGCTGCTATTGCAGACATCAATATTTTTGTATCTTAAGTTCCTGAAGTGTTCTTTCTTTCTAGTGCCTATGTTTCTTTTTGTCCTCCCTATGTAAATTTTTTCAGTCTTTACACTTAATCTTGTAAATGCCTGACTTTTCCTCTGGTTTTATCTTATCAGTATTATTATTGTTTAGTAGGTTTTTAATGAGGTAATTGTTTCTTGGTGCCAATGTTATATTGTATTTCTTGAACATTTTTTGGAACTTTTTTGTGGCCCAGGGGTGGTAAGTAAATTTAGCAAATCAAATTTCTTGTTTTATTGGTGTGAGAGCTGTGATCTGTTTTAATCTCTTTTGAAGTTTGAATGATTTTAGTTTTTTAACTACAAGGTTTTTTCCATATCCATTTTTAATTGCAGTTTTTAAGATTTGATGGTATTCTTTTTGATATTCTTGCTGGCTGAGGGGTAGATTTACTAATCTGTGTGTGAGACTGTTGATGGTGGCATGTTTGTGTGGAATTGGGTTGAAACTATTTGCTTTGATGTAATTATCTGTGTGTGTTGCTTTTCTATGAATACCAAATTCTAGTTAAATCTCGATATAGTAATTTGTGTTTGGCATAATGTTGCTACAGGGGCTGATTTTTACAAGGATTTAGAAACTAGGTTAATATAGTATTAATACAAACATGAATGATTAATAAATGGAGCATCGAGTATTAGTTCGACTCAAAATTGTATTAATGAATGATTAAATTCACCTGTTTCACACAAAGCTGACAAAAAAAATTACTTTCCCATCTGTGCTGAATGATGGATCACCATTTATCCACTGTTTAAGAAGTACACTTCTGTTGCTTCTCTCTTTTGGCATATTTGCGTAGGAAACTGATCTAAGTGTACACTTCAAACACAATTTCTAGTTATCTTGAGGTCCAAAAAGGGTAGGGTGTTGTCTCTTTATACAGGAAGCCCACACACATGGATAATTACATAAAGAAAAATGAATACAACCCAGTTTCACATCAACTAGCTGCCTTTAGAAGTCTAATTCACCGGCTATACAACATCCCACTGAGTAAGGATGAATTTTTGAAAGAACAACAACACATAAAAGACATAGCGGTATTAAATGGATTCAACCCAGCCATCCTAAGGAACATGATGAAGAGGAAGGAAAAACTGAAGATAATATCAAAAAATACCACTCTCACACCACTTAAAAACACAAATTGGCAATATAGAAAATTCACCTACCATCCATGGGCTTTTAGAAAATTTGAACGAATCTTCAAAAGACTAAACTTAAAACTAGCACCCCAAAGCAAATTCAGTCTGAGGAACCTTGCTAAATAAACCACTGAAAAATACAATTCCCAACAATTTGAAATCAGGAATTTATCAGATTAATTGTGAAACCTGTGAGAAAAGCTACATAGAAAAAACTAAGAGAAACTTATTAACCAGGCAAAAAGAACACCAGAGGAACATTAAGTTGAAACAAACAGAAAAATCTGCAGTTTCACACCATTTCTGGACAGAGAACCACAACATTGGCCACAACATTAAACTGTTAAAATCTTTAAGTACACCCATAGAATTGGATATTTGGGAAAAAATATTCATAAACACAAACCGTGATAAAGTTATAAATTTTGAAATCCTGGCATTAAATGAAGTATTAAAACTTAGTGCCCCTAACACCAGATGACAGAGTGATCGGAGCTCCGTAGTAGTGGAAGAAGAGGAAGGTTCATTTAGTCACCAAACAGCTGAGGATGAGATCGAATGATCTTGAAAACGTTTCAATTATACAACAACAAGTAAGTGAAGTTTGAGTGTAAACATAGTGACTCATAAATCAAACTTAAATATTACTTGGTATTTATCAGCCACTTTTTGACATGTACTCCTGTATCAGAACACATAATTGTTAAGTATATCATATTTCTGCATGTGATGTATTTTATTTTACAGCAAAAATTTCTCAAATTTTCTCATGTATACAATTTTGAAAATAAACTAGGTGTTAATATATCGAGAGCAGAAGATGCAAACGATGATTTGCGAAACATGTCCTCAAAATAGGTACGAAAGTGAAGCAGATGTGTAATAAATACGACTCATCTAAAAATTAATAGGTGTTAATACTTTCTTTAAAACTGAAATGGTGTGCCATATACATACTACTAGTACAGAGAATACCCAAAGATCAAATAGGCCTATATTGTAATTATGTGGCATGAAAATATATTTATCACTATAAAATATAGTTACTTGCCACAAACTTCACTTATTTATTTAAGAAAATTGATGAACTATCCACAGAAGTCAAGTATTGCTTCACAGTTATTAGCCTTTCTTTTCACGTATTAACAGATTTATTTGTTGCTCTACTATTCCAACATTATAGCAGAATAATTACGGAAATACCAGATTGTTTCATTTTTAAATTTTCAGTTCTGTTTCTGTTTTGTAATATATATTTTATATTTCAACTACAATATTACAGAAATCATAAGTATTGTCTGGGTGAATGGAAAATTTGCCATGCCCAGCTTTTAGCCTTCCAGATCGTGAAAATATGAAAAGACAGTAATACTGTATTAATTTACAGCATTAAATGATATATTTGCTTGTTGATATATTAACACTTTTTTTTGCTAACTAAAATGTACAGTTTTACTAAAATAATTATAGAAATCTCAAATATTGCCTGTGTGAGTGAAAAATTAATGGAGTGGCCAACCATGTCAATTTTCAAGTAGCAACTACTGCTGGCTTAAAGTAAATTTACATTTAAGTCTCCATAAATGATCATTTTAGCATTTTCAATGTAAATGTAGGAGATTGTTCCTTTTAATCTTCTTATAAACCCTTGGAAGTTTGCTGTGAGGATTCCATATGTTGCAAAAATAAAATATTAATCCCTAAAAAAAAAAAAAAAAAAAAAAAAAAAAAAAAAAAAAAAAGGAACATAATAAATTCAGTTTTTTGCTGTGCTTCTGTGATCTGGTGTTCTGTTATGCAAATTACTGAGATGTCACAATTTATATTCTATATATGTGTACTCACTTTCTTTACTTATTGTTTAACCCCCTTATGTTTTGCGGTTATAAACTGCATGGAGGTTTACAAACCACTCCCACTCCTACAATAAAATGCATGTCATGAAAGATGTATGTTTTGCAGCTTGATGATGTTTGTGTCCTGTATTTCAATAATTTATTTGGAAATCTTGCTTACCTGTTTGTCATCTATTTTTCCAATTTCGTTGATGCGAAAATAGAACAACATATTTGATTTCAGTTTGAACCATCTCTCCTTGAAGCCTAGAATAATATATAAATCGTTTCAAAATTGTTATAATTATTTGACATGGAACAATATATTTGATTTCAGGTTGAATCATCTCTCCTTGAAGCCTAGAATAATAAATTAAATGTTTGAACGTTATGTTATCATTATTTGACAGCAAAACATTTTCAGCTACACACAAATTCACTTAATAATAACAGTGTTAAGTAACCTTTCTGAGTGAAATTTCCACTTGGTGGTCTTCTGTGATTTAGTCTGCCTTCTAAATCTGCTTCTCGTAAACTGATTTCAATTAATTCTTTGTCATTAATTCGCATATCAGCTTGAATATTTGAGGCTATGAGTACAATTAAATAAAAACAAGTCAAAACTTAATATCTATTACTATAGCCACTTTTCCAATACATGTCATTCTTAGATTGTCATAACTTTCATTTCTACAGGTACTGATTGCTGTCATTCACAATCAATTAAAAGGACAAGCTATTGTTATTTAGAGCATAACTGACACTTCACACTGTAAAGGGGAGACATGCGAATCATATACATTTTCGTATATGTTCAAATGCGCAGCACTTATTCATTTTACCATAATGCTGAAAGTAAATTCATTTCACCCTAAAATATTCACTTGAACAGCTGAGAAAAAGATAGTAGAACGACCCATTTAAAGGTAATAACTGGTTTGAGTAGTGCTGCTATCTCTCAACGACTTTGTAACTAAAACATCTGACTTCCGATACCAGACATTACAATCGATAATCTTTCAAACAAATTGTTCAGAAAGAATTATACGCTGAGTTAATAAACAAATCCTGACATTTTAATAGGTCACAACGACAAGTTTACCATCGCTATGTATTACGTCAGATTTGTTGTTTATTTCGAGCAAAACACATCCCTTAGTGTGATTGCATCTCAAAATTGCTTGTAAAGTGAATACTATTAACATTTAAATATAATAAGTGTTTGAATTAAGAAATTCAGTATTAATTTATACTAATTTTTCGTTTTATAATGCAATATGTTATATAAGTTATAGCGTGAATAAAACTGTTTTACGTTGTGCTTCTGAATTTGTGCGATGATCGGTTACTTTTGACAGGTAAATTTTGAAACCTTCGTGGAACAACTGGAATAACTGTCATACTGTGCAAAAGAACAGACTGTGCAAAGGAACTGCTTGATCAAATACTGCCCTGCTGAATCAAATACAGCCGGTTGCGGGCATTTATTAGTTTTAATTTTCTGTGTTTTATGCTGTGTTTAAGTATATATTAAGTGAAAATGGACGAAGGACTGTTCGGGATTTCGGCTGGAGCTAGTGTGGATATTAAGCGAACAGACGGTAAGTTGTTTGGATGTTGACCATTTCTGACCAGAAATATTCCTTACTAAACTTGACTGTTTGTGAAGTATATTATGCCAGGAAGTAGTGATGAGTGCGAGCAAGAAATTTAAAGTTATTGAGCAATATATATTTCATTTAATGTGGTCATAATCGCAATGACAGCTACTATTTTGTGACTTGGTTACGTTAAACGAAGTTTAACCTAAAACTACACAGTGTGTACATGTTGCTGCAGGTATACAATTTAGTACCCTATAATTTGATCATAAAGACAGAATGCAGAAAAAAGTGAGTAGATCTAGAGACATCTAGAGTAGATCTAAGCACAATAAAACTAAATGACAGAACAAAAAACAGTACAATTAGCATTTTGGCATGTTTTTTGTTTTGTGGAGAAAGAAAAGTTGAAAAACATTAAAGGCGATTCATTGTGACTTGGACTGGAACTTAGCTGAATGAGATTAGTTATATTACAGAATTTAAGTGCTATTTTCATTCATCAACTTCCATATAAGCCTGCCAGGCAGCCTGTCATTCCCTTCAAAGTTCTACTAAGCATGTGTCTTTGGAAGTTCAGAGACCCTGTAGTCTTAACATTTTGCCTAGCTCTCATATATTGAGGGCCAGGAGAGTGAAACTTATTTTAATTTTAAACTGTGAGCTAAAGGCTCACTTTGTCAGTACAAATCAAAATTTGATAACAGTATAAACACTACTTCCTGAAATTAAACATTTTTTTGCACAATGTAAATGTATAATATAAAGTGTATAATGCAAAAATATCTTCAAAACATTTGGTTATAATACTGTATCAGTGTACAATTTTCTTCGCTATTCAAGAAACAAACTTATACAATGCTAAAATTGCTGGTAATTTTAGTCCTCTCCAATGATTTAATCTATCAAATCATAGTACTCCATCAGCTAATGTTTCTTGGAATTTAACGTAAAATTAGTGTACCCATATTTGTGTGGAATAATTTATTAAATATAGCTGTCACTATTGTAATTATACTTCTAGGCTCATATTTTGTTCCACGAGAGTTTTCTCAATTTTGTTGATTCTTTAGTAATGCAGTCATGAACATGTTTAACACTAGTTCTTTGCTAATGAGTTGGACCATGTAAACATTATGTAAACTTAACATAAAAAAGTGTGTTTATGTCTAATGCTCAGAATTTGATAAAATCATTCTTTGTGCTTCCCAGTATTTAGACATTAGACCTTCATGATATTTGAGAATTTTGCATACAGTTAAGGTGATCAATGTTCATTACTTCATTTTTACCGCATAAAAAGCACTGTGAAGTCATTAATCCAATCTTGCACAACTGTCCACTCGGTCATAACCTATAATTAATCTGAACATTGCAACGGATGATTTTCAAGATAGATCTTGAATTCTTTTGAAGATCCTTTGAATTAGGTTTTTCAGAGGAAGTAATATATTGGTCATAATTGGTTGTGAAAATGTTTTTAATTAAAACATCTTTTTCACTGTTTTATAGGGGTATTTTCTTTTGCTGTTTGAGCAGTTTTTCGGACCCTTCTTGGCCAACGTATCCCCTTGTTCATTGGGACCCTTCTTGGCCAACGTATCCCCTTGTTCATTCCCAGAAATTCCACAGTGGGATAGAATCCAGTGAAAAATTATACATTTATTTAAATTTTGGAGATGTTTAATCATATGAATTTCATTTATTTTTTCGTTTTTAGGGCGGCCAGTTGAAAGAATAGCCTGAAAGCTGCTTTGAAAACTGATAAAACTATGCTGGAAAGCTTATTTGTCCATGCAAATAGATTTTGTAAGGAAATGTAAATTACATCAATTTCTCCATCAAATTTTCAACATGCTTATAGAAAGAAAAGAATTTGCAGGTAGCTTCTGCTCCTGTTCCATCTCTATCTGTATGAATGCGAGTCCATTTGTCATCTGGATATCTTACATTTATAATTTCAGTGGCATATGCTTTAGCTTGTATTGATGAGTTTTCTTTATTTTTAAAATCTGCAGTTAAATCATGGTTGTATTCTAGTTCAGTGATGGTCAATTAAACTGCAAAGCCTTGATTAATAATGCTTGGTATGAAAACTTAAAATCTGACATGTGAGGTTCTATTTCAAATGGGTAATCTAGTTTATTCCTTAGTTTTTAATTTTTCAGTATGAAGCCTAATTGAGTTTTCAAACTGAATGTAGATGTGCAATGTTTTATCCATTTTTTATTCTCTGGAAATCTTGAGTTTTTCATATGTTAAAAGGGGTTGCATTTCTAGGTCACTTATTGGAGGTTTATTAAATGTAAATGCTTGTAAGGTCATTCATTATAGGAGTAGTTTTAATAGCCCAGGTAATTTACCTAAACTCATAGTATCTGTAATTGATATTATATCTCAAATGAAACAATTGGTCAGAAGTTCAGTAGTTTAAACATATTAGATTGAATGTTAATAGATTCAGTTGTGTAATATTTTGATTTTAGTTGCGGTTGTGTAGCTTCGCCATATATTGTTCATGCAACTAAAATCTGAATGTATGAGAGAACAGTATAGTTTTTAAACTGACAGGTGAAAGATTTAAAGATTTTAGTCTAAATAGAATACCTATTAAAGCTACATAATTATATAATGTGCAAAAAATTTGGAAATTGTTTGGAAAGGAAGTTGCAAAAGCATGAATATTTGTAGTTGAGTGCTTGTAAAATATTCTAAGATCATTATTTTATACCTGTTGATCTAAAATCATTGATCAACCCAAATAACTTGAATGCCTGCTGTTTGGGTGCCGGAATTGCCATTGAATATTAAGAATGTTAAGACGCAAGGACCAAAGCAAGCTTGACAATTCCAGCTGTTTGCAGAAAAATGGAAAAGTATCTGAAACAAAATTTCTAGGGCTCCAAATAGGATTTCTTTTGGGGAAAACAAATACCAAAACGTAGCTCTGCTTCGTTTGCATTAAGAAAGTTAAAAAATCTGCTTAACTAAATTGCCTTAAGAGTAACATTTTCACTCCTGTTACAATATAGAATTATCTTCTGGAGTAATTCAACTTGCAGGCAAGTTTTTCATAGTACAAAAAATGGGCCATATGTATGTGTGTTGGGCCTCCTCATTCCTGTGGACCCTTATATAAAACCCAGAATATTATTACTCTTGCTGGTGAATACATATATTCTCTGCTAAGCTAACAAATAACTTCATAACAAACCTGGTTGTGCATGACTACAGTACAAGGAATGCAGGCAATCTGCATAGACCTGAAAATAGTTTAAAACTTTTCTAGAAAGGATGTTACTGTTATGCAATAAAAATTTAAAATAACCTTCCACATTACTTGAAACTATTAGGTAATCACAATAAACATAAAATCTTCAAAAAACCTTTGTTCCCTATATAAATTGAAGGAATTCTTTAATATCCCATTCGGCAGGTAAATTTTCAATACTTGAAGCAGATTGCATGTAAAGAGGATTTTATTTTCTTATGGTTAACCTATTATGATGCAGGTTCTGATTTTGATGCTTGAATGGTTTACAATTTTTCTTATATATATATATATATATATATATATATATATATATATATTGTGTGTGTGTGTGTGTGTGTGTGTGTGTGTGTGTGTGTGTGTGTGTGTGTGTGTGTGATAAATTCAAGTGCACTATAGGTGGTAGGTATATTACTGGTACAGATGCATTTCCCATAAATGTATGAGTTTTCAATGTCCCTGAGCTTTGCTCTCTGTGGGGATCCAAACAACAAACAAAGAAAGAAGTACAAAGCAGAATGCAGAATTTTATCACAGTGAAATTTTACACATATTCTATTGTAAAGTAAGGTTACACAATTTTGAAAACATCTGGTTGGAATTGGATTTAAGTAGTTGCACTTTTTGCTTGCAGCTTGTATTGCTACAATTTCAGTACAGGTTTCATTGATATTAATCTCCTTACAATATTATCCATTTGCATACAGGTGAAATACTATCCACTTTGATAGTAGAATTTTTAATGTGCTGTTCTAGAAAATAGCGAAGGAAAAAAAATTGGAATTTCTTTTGCAAAATTTAGGTCTTAGTATCTTTTTGGGAATACAAGAGCATTTAGAATTAATAAAAGAAACCACCTTTTACTTGCTGTGTTTGGAGCATTCTAGTATTAATTCATAACAGCTGAACATTTTATTGATCTGGTATGTGATTCATTCATTGTGATCCCCCCTCCAGCTGCATCACAGAATGTAGGGTGCAGTATTGTTCTACACTGTGCATCTAGCCTGTGTTCAGTTAGTTGCAATTCTTGATTTTTTTTAAAAAAAATAATTAGTAATAACCAAATTACAGGTCAGAACTAGAGATGAATGCATTGGTAGAATGTAAGCATAATGCTAATTTTATACAACTTTTAGAGTTCTCATTGTTAACTTTGATATATAAGAGTTGTGCTCTTTGCAAATGATACTAGTAAACTTAAATCTGAAGTTGTATCAGTAATTAAGAGATTGTCAATAAATCATTTGAACACTCGACTCTTTATTTTTAACCAAATGGGCTGTCATTAAACCATAATACAAATTATTAATTTTTAGATGAGTCGTATTTATTACACATCTGCTTCACTTTCGTACCTATTTTGAGGACGACATGTTTCGCAAATCATCGTTTGCATCTATGGCTCTTATGTGACGGCTCAGTTAAATCTCGACATAATTACAAATTATTTAATTTAAAACAAACCATAAACATGTGGCTGAATTAGTAGTTGGATACAGCAATCATACTATATGCACACAATACAAAATTTCTGACTCCAAATAGATGAAGAGCTCAATTGGAGAAAACAATACATGCTATCAAACCTCAGCTCTGCTTCCTTTACATTAAGAAACTTAAAAAGTGTGCTTAATCAAAATGCCTTATTAACAGCATGTTTTTACCTGTTTTCGCTCCCTTTTTCTTGATATGGAACTATCTTCCAGGTTAATTGTGCACATGGCAACCAAATTTTTATATTGCAAAAAAAGGACCATACATATTGTGTTCTGCATCCTGTCGTTTCTATAGGCTGTTAAAACCCAACAAATCTTTACTCTTGCTGGTGAATGGATATACTCACTGTTAAGCATCTTACAGATAATTGATAACTTCACGACAAACATTGCTGTGCTTGAACATCATATTAGTAATGCAGATGATCTGCATGGACCAGCTTAAAACTGTTTTGGAAAGGATATTAGTATTGTGCAGTAAAATGTTATGATCTTCCATGCTACCTGAAACTATTATAGTCCTTATCAAATAAACTCATCAGAAATGTTTAGTCATTGATTTATACTCACTCCCCATATAATATGCAGGAATTCTAATATCCCATTCAAGAGGTAAATTTTGAATGCATAGAACAAATTGCATATAACAGTGATGTCCCTGAAAACACGTTTTTTTGCTAATTATTTTGTTTGGTGTTTAAATTTATATGTATTAGAAGTGTAAGCTCTTGCAGATTTACCCGCCTCGGTAGCGTGGTGGTAACGTGTCTGGCTCACGTTCAAGAGGTCCCTAGTTCGAATCTCGGTCAGGGTGAGTTACCTGGATAAGGTTTTTCCGGGGGTTTCCCTTATCCTAAAAGGCCGAATGTCGGGTAAGCTCTATGGACCCTGGGATCATTTGAGCACCATTTCACCCATTCCATTCATGGTCCGATATGACTTAACGTTGGAGGACGTAAAATTACAACAACAAAAAATCTTGCCGATTTCTTGTAAAGAAAACAAAACCTAGATTTTTGCTTTGGCTTGTGTTCGTTCGGGATATTTTAGATTTCTGGATGTTTTCTTAGAAACAATAAGCTTTGGGGGAAATGTTATTTTTCTCATTCAGGTTCGAAGTACCTTCAATTTTGCATACTTAAATGAAAATTATATATAACAATTTGAGACACAACTAAAATCAATGCATACTTAAAACACATGGAAATACGAAAATAAGTTGTAAACCATTATTATCTCTAGCGTACTTCTGAACTGAGAATTTACCTATTATATGATGGACTGAAATATTTTTCATATCATTACTTCAAACCAAAGTCGCTAAACATTTCCACTGATTCTAAAAACTCTTAGCTTTAAATCCTTGAAGGATATTGAAATATAAGCAAGAAGTTCAGATTTTCTTTCTTTTTTTTTTCTTTTTTTTTTTTTACCTCTGATGTGTACATACTGTCACCCAATTATAGGAAGGCGCGACCAACCGGCGGCTGGGTGAGGACCGGGAGGCATTCGCCTACTCCTACCCATTTGTCTTATAGCGCTAACGAAGGGATGGTTGGAAAAACAACACAGGCCGTCTCTTTCCCCTCCCCCTGCCGTCTAGAACCTTCGGGCTGATTCACTGAAACGCGAGACTTCCAGAAACAGCGATATTCCTATAAAAAGGGGCTGCAGTTGGCGAGTCAGTTCAGTTCTTGGCGAGGAGCGCCCAGTGAGGGAACGGACTGGAAGACTATTCGTGCATCCGAGGAGTGTACGTAGCTGCGAGTGCAGAGTGGAACTGTGACGGACGAACTGGTGAATTGTAATTGTGTGCGCTGCGTAATTCTGTGTAATCGGCAAGTGTTCCAACTGTAATTCGGTATAAATGAAGAACATTTTGAGTCTGTGCAACTGTACTTTTAATTTCACGAACCCACAACGTTACAACTGCTGTCAGGAAGCGGGATGACAATATCACCGAACATTACAGCCATGGGCGCGGCATTGGAAAAGATTTTGGAGAAGATGGAAATGAAGGCGGAACTGACAGAAATAAAGACGGCGAATGACAACTTCGCTGCAAAATCAGAAGCGGCAAATAACCTGGTCGCAGAGTTGAAACAAATGAAGACGGCCAACGACATCACCGAGAAGATGGAAGAAATAAACATCAAATTGACCACGGAAACTAAAGCGGCGAACGAAGCTCTCGCCGGCAAATTTGAAGAACGGTTGGCCGGCGTGAGGGATGACGTGACGGAGCTGGGCAAGCGGATGTGTCAAGTGGACGAGCGCGTTGAGGACCTGGAGAACCGCTTCAATGACCTAGAGGAAAAGGCCGACAGTAACGCCAAGTACCTGAACGCCATGGTGGAAGACGTCGAAGACCTTGCCAACCGTGTAAACAACCTGGAAGGAAAGGCCGACAGCAGCGTCAAGTCCCTGAACGTCATGGTGGAGGACGTAGTCGGCAGGAGGTTAAAGGATTTAAAGGTCGACGCGCCGGGACACATCTGCGCGCGTCAAACCTAAATACGACGGCGCGACAACTTTCGAAGTCTTCCGCCGCCAATTCAACGCATTGGCCAAGCACAACCAATGGTCACCAGAGGAGGAGGCCACACAGTTAATAGCCAGCCTCCAGGGACGGGCCGTGGAAGTCCTGAACGCGGTGCAGACAACGGCGGCGCCCAAGGACATCTGGGAGGCCCTGGAGAATCGTTTTGGAAACCACCGCTTAGCCGTAGCGTACCGCAGCCAGCTAAAGGCAAGGTCACAGCAGCCAGGGGAGAAGCTGCAGGAGTTCGCCCTGGCAGTTGAACAACTGGCTAGCAAGGCCCTAGTCGACCTCCCACCAGAGTTCGTATTCCGGGAAGCTGCCTACACATTCGTTGACGGGGTACGAGACACGGAGATTCGTCAGCGCCTAATGCTCGGCGATTATAAAACCATCCACGAGGCGCTAATGGCAGCATTAAGGATGGAGGCGGCCAAGGTAACAGCTATCCCGACATCGAGAACGAGGAGTGTCCGCTACACCGGAGACAGAAGACCAGCCGAGGGACGCCGGCGAAGATCTAGTGGCCTGTGTTGGGGGTGTGGACAGCCTGGACACCTGGAAAGAGACTGCCCACACCAGGAAGAGCAGCCGGAAAACGAGTAAGGGCCGTTTTGGAGAGGTGCACGTCGGCGCCATCATCCCCTCGAGTGACACTGCGCGCCGTCAGCGGGCGTATGGATGACAGCCTCATCGCGGACGGTTGGGTGAGAGGGCAGCCGTGACCGTCATCAGACTTGACGCGGCCAAGGATCTGCCGACAAGGAAGCCGAGCCGACCATACCAGCTTGTCACGGCATCGGGCGACACCTTGCCTGTGGAGGAGGCCCTGCTGGAGCTGACCTTGGGACGGAGTGCCGTGCGTCTGTGGGTGTTCGTCGCGAAGGTGGCTGAGGAGGTGATTCTGGGACTGGATACCCTCAGGAGCCACGAGGTGACGGTCGACGTCGGCAGGAAGGTCCTGCGGCTCAACGGAGAAGAGGTTATACTCCGTCATCCCGAAGAGTGCCTTGCAATCTGCATGGTCATCTTGAACGAAGACGTGGTTGTCACCGCGAAGAGCGAGGTGGTGGTGACGCCGCGACTGGAAAGCCGGAGAACCAGGAACATGATGCTGAACCAGAAGACGCCTGTACACGGACTGTGTGTAGCCAGGGCATTGCTGCCGTGCCGAGAGGAGGTGCCAGTGAGACTGCTAAATCCAACGGACACCGATCACGACGCCCAGGCCGGGACGGATTTGGGAACGTGCGAGTGAGCGTAACAGCAATCCACAAGACGCAGGAGCCGGTGCCGATGCAACACCTGGAGCCCCGGCTAGAAGGCCTACTGGAGAGGGCAGCCGACCACCTGACCGCAGAGCAGCTGGAGAAAGTTGGGCAACTTCTAAGACGAAAGCACCGTGTCTTCAGCCAAGGTGATAGTGACTACGACTGCACGGACAAAGTGCTTCATTGCATCGACACCGGGGACGCCCGGCCTATTCGGCAAACACGTAGACGCGTTCCGCTGGCAAAGCAAGGGGCGGTACGAGACATGCTGGAGGACATGAGATCCAGGGGAGTGATTGAAGAGTCTGACCGCCCTTGGTGTTCCCCTGTAGTCTTGGTGACGAAGAAGAACGGCGAGCAGCGCTTCTGCGTAGACTACAGAAAGTTGAACGCTCTCAGCCGGAAGGACTGTTTTCTCTTACCCCGGATTGAAGACACCCTGGACACGCTAGGTTCTCGACCCTGGACCTGAAGTCGGGCTACTGGCAGGTAACTCTAGACCCGAGAGACAAAATAAATAAATAAAATCTGAAAATTCTCCGTCCCGGTACCTAATTACTAAAACCGGGACGTAATTTCCAAATTTTACATTTATTATACAAAAAAAAAAAACTACATAATCATTTTTCAGATAATATAAACAAAAAATGAAACAATTTAAATAAAAAATCATAGAAAGAGTACCAATTTAAAATTAACTACAAAATTACTGGAATCCAGTAAATAATTTTACTGGCAGCCACCTAAATATCTACAACTGCACAAAAAGAAAAAATATACTGGCACCCAGTATTAAATATCACAAAATAATTTACAATTAAAACTACAAAATAACTTCAAAACTCATTTAAATCAAATACTTTATAACATCAAATTAAATAACTTATTTCAATCATCTCATTCATACAATTTTAAAAATTATCTAACAGAATACATAACATATATTTATTCTACACATTCTATATATATTCACATTAACATATCATATTCGAAACGTACTTCAACAGAATAAAAATATTCTATATTATTAATTTAAACTAAAATAACATTTTCCTCTTCTTGACAATTATTCATCTCATATCATCTACTCATCAAAATTATCCAATATACTTTACATAAATACTTCAACCAAAATTAATTTATTCAACATATTTAATTCATCTTATCTAATAAAATAAAATTTACAATACAAAACCAATCATACAATACATTTATTTCATCTCATCTTATCATACAAAATTTAAAAATTAAAAACTTCTTATTAACACAACAAAATCATTTACAACATTCATATCAACTCATTTAATCATATCATACAAAGATAAGACCCTCATACATACTAAATACATAAAAAACATCTTTATAATAACTATACCAAATATATAAAAATTTAAAATTTATTTTATAATACAAAAATCAAACATACAAAAAATATACATTTCATTTTATCAATCATCCAAAATAATTTAACAAATACTTAATACTCCTTATTCTCATACATCACATACCATCTATTCATCAGATGTATAAAAAAAATTAACTCCTTTTTATCATAATCAACCACCATACTAATACAATCACATACAATTATCCAATCCAAATACATCTCATCTATTTAACAAAATATTATCCATCATATTAAATCCCATTAAAATCCAATTTTTTTAATAATAATCAATATTTTAAATTCATTTAACAATTATGACTTCCGCCTTAAAATTCACTCCTATAAAAATTGAAACAATCTAATTAACCAAAATATATCTTCAATTAAACAATTCAACAATATTACCCTGTAACAACAAATAATCTCTTCTATATTCTTTAAGCAAACAACACTCTAAAATTTCAAAACCAACAACACACTTTAACGAAACAATACACTCTTACCCAAACATTTCTATTTACATAATAATCTATTATACAAATTCTCCTCAAATTCACCATATAAAATCCACATCAAACTCTATTAATTCACTCCTAAAATACTTCATATCACCCCTCAATCTCCTGCAATCTCCTCTCACAAACTCATCAATAACTACCTCACTCTCTGTTCAATCACTCCTAAAAACACATCTACATCCACCTCAAGCTCTTAAAAAAAGTCTTATAAACGCATCAATATCCACCATAATCTATCAATTCGCTTTTAAAAACCCATACACTTCCACTCAATCTCTCTAAAACTGTCCTTAACCCATTAAAATCCACTTAAATCTATAACAATTCACACATCAACATCCACCTCAAACTCTAACATTTTTCACCTACAACACATCAACAATAAAATTCTTTAAACCTAAATCACAATACACCAACATTCACCTCAATCTCTATAATCGCCATCCTTAACACAACAAAATATCCTTCCATATCCAACTCCCACCTTAAACTCCATACCATATAATTCATCAAATTCCTTCTACTCTCCCCCAACTCCATAACCTTCACATCATTCACCAAACACTTCACTACTCCTCACTTCAACAAAACTCAATTACTGTTCATACGGGAGGGGGCCTTGCCCCTTCCCATAAACAAAAAAAAAAAAAACACTATTCAAAAATAAATAAAATAAATAATTAAGAGGGGGAGGAATCCTCCCCCATTTCAACTCATACCTCATTTCTCGACACAAAACACTTTACACTGCACTATCACTATCACAACACTATGATCAAATTTAATCCAATTCAATATTCCCTGCAAATGAAGTTTCTTCCGGAATACTGGACGCTGTTTCACGTTGGGTCCTCCACTCGTCTAGACGTCGCTTGTAATCCTTATAAACTTCATCTGCATGCATATTAGGACGAATACTCCTCTCCGCCCCATCCGCCCGGCCCATGGAGACGCAACAACCTCTACCTATACTATGATATGTCGACCTCCGTATCTGCATTGCTCGCCATCTGGGGTGTTTGGAGTAAATTAGCATCCTGATTCCTCAGCTACTCTGAACGTCTACTAGGTTCGGGTTGTAGAACTATTGGTGTAGCAGGTTCAGGTCTGATAATTTCCTTCTCCCAAGATATCTCACTGTCGGCGTTTGCTATATTTGCCAGCACGGTGTACATGTCCTTATCCCTTCTAATATCTGCTACAAATTTTCCTCTCAGTTGTCGTCTCTGCTCCTCCAATATGGCATACTTCTGACATTTAAATATAGCATGCTCGGGATTGTCAACTATTCCACAAACTCTGCAATTTGGATTATCGACGATCTTTTCAATTTTTAACCAGTATGTTCCATAAGGACCATGTCCAGTTAAAAAATGTAATAATCCTTTCGTTGGTTTGATATGTTTTAATTTTATTCTCTCAAATACCGACGAAAATATTTCTTAAGTTCTGCCTACATTTAAACTTTCCCATTCTTCTTGCCACTGCATTAATAACGCCTTCTTACTATCAGTTTTATTAAAACATCTGCCAATAATATCCTTAATTTTATCCCAATTTTTAGGTCTAAGCCAGAACACAGCACCTCTCAAACGTATAAGTAAATCGATAGGCCATATGCCAGTAGCAATCAAAGGAGCCATTGTAGGGGTGGTGCAGAGGTATGTCTTAACAATATCTTACGTTGAGCACTTCTTAATCGCTTTTTATTGTTAATAATCTTAATCTTATCTGCCCAGACACCAGCGGCATATGTTATTATAGAGACAAAAATAGTATAATGATAGGTTTTTATATTATTTAAGGAGATTTTAAATTTGGTATTTACAATCCTTGTTAATTTCTGCATAACATTTTCTGATTTTCTTCTTATGTAATCTATATGGTCCATAAAATTTAATTTCTCATCTAATTTTACACCTAAAAATTTAATTTCCTTACTCCTTTTAATAGCTTTATTAGCATACTTGATAATTTGATTCCTTTTCAGTACACCTTTCAATAATATACAATTTGATTTATGAGGTGCAATTTCTAATTTAGTTTCCAAACACCACGAGTATAAGATTTTCATTAAATCTCTTGCTTTCTCTTCTAGTTGTGATCTTGAATTTGCCTCAATTAGGAATGCCACGTCATCAGCATAGGCTATAACATTAGTGGTTACATATTCAGTTTTCTCCAGAAGTGTTTCCATCACAATGTCCCAAAAGGTGGGACCTAACACTGATCCTTGAGGACATCCTTTGATGATATGGATTTATTTACGCCTTCAATAAAAACCACTCTATCTTGGCAATAGCTTTTGAGAATATTATACAATGCTAAAGGATAATTCTTTTGCCGAAGCCCATGAAAAAAGAAGGGCCACCAGAGGTTATCAAATGCCTCCGAGATGTCGATAAATATTCCAATAATATACTTAGAATTGCAATTTCTGACTGCATCCAAAATGTTATTAATAGCATCCTCGGTTGAGCGACCTTTTCTAAATCCAAATTGTCTTTCATTTAAACCAATCATCTGACGAAATTCCAGTATACGTTTATTTATAAGATGTTCAAAAAATTTTCCCAGTGCACTGAGGAGACAGATTGGACGATACGATTTGGCCTTAGATGGATCTTTATCTTGCCCTTTCTGCAAAATTATTACTCTAGCTTTTTTCCAACATGTTGGAAAATAGCCTTTCCAAAGACAATTATTGAACAATTTGGCCAAATATGGAATTATAATATCTTGTAATTGTATTAAAACTTCATTGGGTATATTATCTGGCCCACATGATTTCTTTTTCTTCAATTTGTTGAAGAGCTATCTGATTTCTGATACATCAAATGGTAGAATAACATTATAATTGTAATAAGTTAAATTCAATTCTATTCTTTTAACAGCATTGGCTAAATTATCCGTATTAGCATTATCATCTGGTAACAACACCTCAAACAAATATTTGATTGTCTCTTCCCAATTAGAAGTTCTACTGCCATCTTCCTTTTCTAAGGTATTTATTACCTCTGGTCTTTTGATCTTTTCCATTACTATTTTATAAGGTATACCCCAAGTATTATCTAGCTGCTCATTTACAAAGTTGATCCATGATCTGCTTCTGGTATCAAATAAAAGGTTTTTAAACTTCTGCTTGGCATTCCTATAACGTATTAAATGATACTGCCTTTGTGAATCAATCATAGATCGCTGATAAATTTTCCTTAATTTACGCATTTTTCTCCTTGCTGTTTCCAATGCATCATTCCATATATTATCACTGAATTTCTTTGTCCTCAGATTCGGAACTGATTTATTAATGGCATCCGTGATTATGTGGGTGATCATTTCCTCATTAAGTACATGGTTACCATTAATAAACGCATCACTAACGAGCTGTTTCAATATATCCCAATTTGCTTGTGAAAAGTTTTTCCTTAATTTTGGGTAATTTGAGCTAGAACTGGAAGTTGTGTCAATTTTACAATAAAAATAAATCAATCTATGATCACTCGAGGTCATATCTTGACCGACTTTCCATCCATAGATTTTATTTGGCATTTTATAATTACATAAAGTAAGGCCAATATTTCATACTGCTCCAGCTCGATTCTCAAATGTATGTGGATTGTGAGGTTGATTTAGAATACATTTATTTAATTCCGAAATTAATTCTTCTAATTTCTCGCCTCGTGCATCTCTAGTGGCAGAATGCCACCAGGGAGATTTGGCATTGGAATCCATTACCAATAAAATATCTCTGAATCTGAAGAAATTATTGATATTCCTAATTTTCCTTTTATACAGACACACACACACACACACATATATATATATAGATATATATATATATATATATATATATCTTCACTGTATTGGAAATATAAATTTACCAGAATAAATGAGCCATTTTCATATAAGATTTCCACGCAGTTAGTGTGTGAATCCGAAAACTGTAATACATTAACTACTTGTAGATTGTTATTAGTAATAACTATTGCAGGCATTGGATTTTGATCCGCAACTTCCCTTGCCATGACAGACATATGAACCAATTTACTATTTATAGAATACGGCTCCTGAATACAGAGAATATCGATACTCAGCTCATCAATGGGTTTCCTTAATTCTGTCATCACTAATTTACTTCTTTGGGCATTAATTTGAACAATTTTTAATAGCTTTACGGAATCTAAATTAACCATTACTTAATTATAAATTTTACTTGCAGGAATTTTTACCTCCAGATAAAAAACCCCCTTCAACTGATTCATAATACTCTTTTATACTGTTAAACATATTTTGCCCTAGAAACTTACTTGATGACGATGATTGTGGCATACAGTCAGGAACTGTACTAGAAGTGGTACGTGAGCACTTTGATTTCGATTTCTTTATACTGGCTATTTCTGAAGATTTAATGTTTTGTTTTTGTTTTGACGTGGAGCTTTGGATGATATTAAATATATTTGTAGGATTTTTTTGAAGGGGATTTATAGGTATTGGTTTTATAAGGAATAATATTTATTCTTGAATGGAGCACTTGAGTGTGTGGAATGAATCCTAGGTATTATAGGCCTGATACTGGAGCTTTTTGGACGGGATATTTTGGAATAATTTGCCCCATGTCGTACATGAGCATAACAGTTTGGCCAAGGTTGAGTCATATCGACCACTATCCTGCCCTAGCTTTTTACAAAGTGCAAATAAACTTCATCCAGATCTAAATATTCGTTCCTTCTTTCAAAGACAGCTTCCAATAAAGCCTTAAGTTCTTTAGGCTCTGTTGTAATATTATGAGTTTTCAATTCCATACGATCTATGGCATCAGGTAGTGGGAAAACTATAGAATCATCCTTTTCATGGAGATATCTTATGACATGACGCAGGGCTCCTAATAAAATTTGACGTTCTTCAAGTCTACTTAATTGCATAGTATTCTCAATTACATGATAAATGCCATCGATGTCAAAGGCTTATCAGGCTCTTTCTCTGCATGCTGAGCAATTTCCTCCTCTTCAGAGCTTTCTAGTATTTTATCATAGTCTACTGTAATTGAAACTCTGTCAGAATTTTGAGGAACAATACTGTCGATTTTACGAAGAACAAATTTGGGAAACGGTATAATCTCATCCATATAAACATCTATTTTGCTGGAACTTTGATCACTCATTTCACGAATTTTTTTTCTTGATCTTGGTCTTGGGTGGTAAAGGTGGTTTGGTTAAATTTTGATCTTCAGATATAGAAGAATCAGCAGACAGGTTGTCTTCCATACCCATTAGGCAGTTGCTATCGGAGGATTTAACAAAGTAATCATAATAACTGGAAGAATCTGTTTGGATACACTTATTAGAAGTCTGCAGGTTAAGTTGTCTTAACCTAGCTTTATGTTCAATTACTCTTTTTAAATTCCTTATTCTACTTGGGGTATTTCCTTTCGGTTTCTTTCTCTTAATTATAACTGGATCAAGATCCATTATTCGTTGTTAGTGCGGCTTATTAGTCTTTCCCAAAACAGTTTGTATGTCGGACACTCCTTCTTGCCACCGCAATTCTTTTTCCTAATACTGCAAGGAATACAAATAGCCGGTTGCTTATCCTTGGAGCAATCCTTCCTATCATGTCCCGATTCACCACAGTGACCACAGACTTGGGCCCTGGTACAAAACTTTGTAACATGACCGAAATCCTGGCACTTTGCACACTTTGCCATGGAGATAAAATCTTTAATATTTACAGACTGGAACCCAATGTACAGCCTTCCTTTTTGAATTAGAAGTTTTCTGATATGGGGACAGTTGTTCTGTCTCTTCTACCTGTCTTAAACTTCAAATTAAAACCTTCTTCAAACTCTTTACGTGACAACGCATCCTCGAAATTTTGCATGTATATGTCACGTTTTAGATCATCCTCTTTAAATTCCAGTAAGTATGTCATAGATAATCATTAAGTGATTACGTTTCTTAGGTTTCTCAATTTTAATACTCTGATCCCTGAGATTCTTACTATCAATTTTCTTCAAATCATCTTCTGTTTCAGTTTCTATTACCACTGCATTTTTCCTGTAGGACGTAGAGTTCTAATTTTGATTTTTTCTTGTGTAGGATTAAGCTTTGTTGTGATTATTTTTTGTACCTCTCTGGCATCTTGATTGCTTGTTGATGAGACAAAAATAGTATGTTTTTTGGTCATCACCGTCCTCTGAAATGCCATAGTGTTTTGCGTATCCACAGATTGAGCAGTCACTTGTGCAAAGGTTAAAGCAGGTGTTGGTTGCTCATTGGATTTTTCATATAATTCTCTATACATTTTTGCCTCTGCGATTGCCTTTTCCTTCTCCAATTTCAATTTCTCCATTTCCTTTTGGAATGTTCCTAGTAGAGCAAAAATTGTCTTTTTATCTCTCGTCATCTTTTCTGATCCTATAATGGTATTAATCTCGGCTAAAGATGTAAAAAGGCATTGTGCTTTATCGCCCTCCATGGTTTCTTGTATAGAACTATTTCTTCTGTCTAAAACTGGAGACCTTCTCAGGCTGCTGGATAGTGTAAACACATCACTTTCATTTTCTTTATGTCCAATATCTCTCTTAAACCAATTGGCTTGCGCCACTTTTAATCGCCTTATAAATAAGTTAATAAATATTTAAATAAACACAAAAATTAATTTTTCTTTAAAATTTCCAGAATCCGCAATTTCATACTATGACTCCTCGGGGCCCCTTACTGCTATTGCCAATCTTTTAACACCTCCTCGGGTATCCTAATACCCTAATATAATTACAAATAAAATTGCCGATTTTGGCCAAATTTTCGAAACTTTCGTCGAAAAAAACTTTTGGAATATTATTTTTAAAATATTTCCAAAAATATAGAAGTATCTTTTACTAAAAATTTGAACCAATTAAACTCAAAATCACTATTTTCTCTATTTGCACTACTATCGCTATTCCCTAACCTGTTTACTGGCTACAGCTCCCGGAGATATCCGTCCTGCTCGTTAGCCGGAGCCAGAATGAGACAAGAAGACCGCATTCTCCACAGGCCAAGGGCTCTGGCAGTTCAGTTATGCCCTTTGGCCTCTGCAACGCACCAGCTATCTGCCAACACCTCTTGGAGTCAGTGGTGAGGGGACTGACTTACGACGTCTGCCTGCTATACCTGGACGACATCATCGTCGGTAAGACTTTTGAAAACCATCTCGAGAACCTGAGCAACGTGCTACAGCGACTGCAGATGACCAACCTGAAGCTAAACGCGAAGAAGTGCCAGCTCTTCCGCAAGGAAGTGAACTACTTGGGCCACATACTCTCAGCAACCGGCGTGGCCACAGACCTGGAGAAGACACAGGCCGTGAGATATTGGCCTCGCCCAAAGGATAAGAAAGAGTTACGCAGTTTCCTGGGGCTGTGCAGTTATCACCGACGCTTCATAAAGGGGTTCTCCAACATCTCCAAACCCATCACCCGCCTGACAGCAACACCGGCCTTATGTGTGGACGGAGGACGCCGAAGACGCTTTCCAGCACCTGAAGAAGACCTTGTGCAGTGCTCCAATTTTGGGTTTTCCTCAATCAGGTGGCGCCTTCATTGTGGACACCGACGCCAGCGACCATTTCATTGGAGGCGTCCTATCGCAGATCCAGGACGGCCATGAGCGGGTGATAGCCTACTACAGCAAGACGCTATCCAAGGCAGAGAACTACTGCGTCACCAGACGAGAGTTACTGGCGGTAGTAAAGACATTTTAGCACTTCCACAAGTACCTGTAATGTCAGCCATTCCACCTGAGGATTGACCACTCCGCTCTAACCTGGCTATTGAGCTTTTAAGAACCTGGAAGGCCAGAGAGCACGTTGGGTCCAGAGGCTACAGGAGTACGACTTCACCTCGGAACATCGCAGAGGGTAGAGCCACGGTAACGCAGACGCTCTGTCCCGAAGACCCTGTCCAAAAGAGTGCGGCCAGTGCACAAGAGTGGAAGAGAAGGAGCGCGCCGCAGCAATCCCGAGTAGTCACGGTAGTGCCTGCGGATGGCTGGGATAGCGCAGGCCTGTTGAGGGAGCAGCTGGCGGACGCAGACTTGTGGCTACTCTTGAGGGAAGTGGAGGCAGGGACAAGACCAACCTGGGAGGACATCTCACCGAGGAGCGCCACCTACAAATCGCACTGGGCCCAATGGGACTCATTGAGGACAAGAGAGGGCGTGCTGTTCTGCATATGGGAATCACCCGATGGAAAGACGCAGAGAGTACAGTTGGTACTTCCCCGAGTAAGGTCCCGGAAGTCTCGGAGGAAGTGCACGCTGGTACTTCAGGAGGACACCTGGGAGCGAAGCGAACGATTCACAAACTACGGCAGCGCTAACACTGGCTGAAGCTCCGAGCAGACGCTGAGAGATGGTGCCGTCAGTCACGTGTGCGCGACGAGTCGCGGCCCCCAGACTAGGAGCTGGGGTCACATGCAGCAGTACAACGTCGGAGCGCCATTGGAACGGATCGCCGTTGACATTGCTGGACCGTTCCCAATATCCGACCGAGGCAACAAGTACCTGATGGTGGTCGTGGACTACTTCACTAAGTGGCCGGAGGTGTGAGACTTGGAGTTAACAAGACCCGCTTTACACCTCTACATCCCCAGTCGGATGGCATGTTCGAAAGGTACATCAAGACCTTAGAGGAACACTTGAGGAAGGTCGTGGCCAGCCATCAGCGAGACTGGGACGTCAAGTGCCACTGTTCTTGCTGGCCTACCGCTCGTCTACACACGACACATTTGGGATGACGCCAGCCAGCTTAATGTTCGGCCGAGAGTTACGCCTCCCTTGTGACCTGAATTTTGGAAACCCTCCGGAGGCGAAACAGCCATCGACCGAGTGTGTGGAGAACCTGGTGGACCACCTCCACGACATGCACGAGATGGCTCGCCAGAACATCCAGAAGGCGAGCGACCGCATGAAGACCAGATATGACAGGCAAGCCAACAGCCAAGGGTTCCAGCAAGGTGACCTGGTCTGGTTGTACCGTCCTACCCAGACCAAGGGACGCTGCCCGAAGCTTCAGCAGCCATGGCAAGGACCGTACCTGGTGAAGAGGATTAACGACGTGGTCTACCGCATCCAGAATGTTCCCCGAGGAAAGATTTTGGTACACCTGGATCGCCTGGCGCGCTACGATGGTGCTGTTCGGGACGACCAGCTTTGAGGAGGGAGCAGTGTTACCCAATTATCGGAAGGCGCGACCAACTGGCGACTGGGTGAGGGCCGGGATGTATTTGGCCACGCCTACCCATTTGTCTTATAGCGCTAACGAAGGGATGGTTGGAAAAACATCACTGGCCGTCTCTTTCCCATCCCCCTGCCGTCTTGAACCTTCGGGCTGATTCACTGAAACGCGGGACTTCCAGAAAAAGCGATATTCCTATAAAAAGGGGCTGCAGTTGGCGAGTCAGTTCAGTTCTTGGCAAGCAGCCGTGAGGAGCGTCCAGTGAGGGAACGGACTGGAAGACTGTGTACGTGCATCGAAGGAGTGTACGTCAAGTCTGTTTACCCAATGCGTGTGCAGTTCCCAGTCAAAGGGACCTCAAAAGACGGGACCCTCCCCTCCACTAATGACCGTCATAAATCTATCTCCACACTTCAGAAATGGAACCCTGACGTTGGGGACCAATAGCCGCCCCCATTTGTTGAAAATGACAGTTGCATGTCTACTCCGCGTGGAGTCTCAGTTGCCAAATTTCCAACTTCCAGTTGTTCTGTTTCATTAGGTGCAAGACGCTGATGTTAAAATGTTGCAACATTGTAGAAAGGACCGTCAGGAGGAGGGTCCATGTTGTAAAACGATTATGAGGGGTTGTCAAAGAAAGCGGCCGCCCTGCACTTGCGTTGGATAGACAGACTTTAACTGCGAGTGCAGAGTGGAACTGTGACGGACGAACTGGTGAATTGTAATTGTGTGCGCTACGTAATTCTGTGTAATCGGCAAGTGTTCCAACTGTAATTCGGTGGAAATAAAGAACATTTTGGGTGTGCAATTGGACTTTAAATTTCACGAACCCACAAAGTTACAATACACATCGTAATGCAAATGTAAAATACTTTTATCCACAACAGGTAGGAGTTTACCGAGCCCATTCTTACTCTTAATGTTGCTGCCTCAGAAGCGAAAGTGCAGATGGATACAATTGACGTCCAAATCGCAATTAATATTGTTGCATTCCGGCTTGCTGCAATGTCATCCCAAGAAGCCTCTAGTACCTACCACTTTCTCTGCTGCTTGTGCAATGTTGCACTTCCCGGGAGTGCAGCACGTTCTTTGCTCAAACTAGAATGATATTGTTATAATCGTATTGAAAAGAAGAAAGAGACCGAGATACTGATACTTTAAAGCCGCTGATTGCTGGAGGGGAAATTTGAGTATTTAGAGGCCGTTCCGAGGGAAGCGTTTCCTAAGCATCTCGGTTTGTTCGTCTCTTTACATGTGCTTACAATCGGAGGTTCCAGTTTTTCTTGTATTTTAAGGTGGTAATGCAGTGGTCGTATTCTTCATTGGCTGAAGTAGCTCTCTGCTTCGCCGTTTCCATTCAGTAGGAATCAATTCATAATGGATTCAAATACATCTGAATATATTTTCCACTTGGAGTAAATCACGTGATAGCGGGTTTGGCTTTACTGCTGTGAACACCTTAGTAACAGTGTAAATCTAATTTTAAATAAACTACATATGGAACCAAGTATATCCTTAAACTGGGACCCAGAATTTGTACTTCCTGAATTTCATTTCCGAGTTATTTCGTTCATTATCGGGGCCCACTGCCTTAAGCTGTAAGAAGCTGCGTTGACCCTATTCTACTACATATTGGAGTGAGTTTGTTGCATTTTGTATCAGAGTATGCCGTAGTTTCAACAAACTATTGAAACTTAATTTAACTGCCAGATATTTCCAAGCTGTTATACCGTGGTCCTTAAGGATGGTGTTCCTGCGTTTCGTCCATTAGCTGCTGTGGGCTTCTTCAGTAGCGCGGTCGAAGTTTCCTGAGAACGTCACGATCAGCCTCTGGCTTTGGCATCTCAAACGCAAAAAGCAGGTGTCGAAAATGCTCATTATTAGTCTACTTGACACTCCATTTTATTGATTGGAAAAGAGCAAACACTACCCAAGAGTACAAAAACTAAATACTTTGTTAAACGCATTATCAAACTATTTTGCACCCACAACTTTCGCTTGAAAACGCCAGGAATTGTAGGTTAATCTATTAAGTGCATAAGGAGACAAATGATCATAGTTGAATATTTCTTTGGTCATTTTGTCTCCAAGATTTTTCATTTTGGAATATTTTGAGCTGATAATATATGCAAAGCATTACTAACATTTATCCTGCTTCGGCTAGTGACATTGAAGGCGGGTTTATTGATGTGCAGAACAAGGGCAAGAGAAAAAGGAAAACAGCTTGGAAATGCGTAATATTGAAGCGAACAATTAAAAGCTGAGAAGCGACGGTCTGTAGTATCTCGTAAAACCGCAGCGGAAACTTGCGAAACCAGATTCCCTGTACTGTGTGTAGGATATAATGGCAAGTTTATGCTCGCTTAACTTTTGGGGAGGGCCGCAAATTATTTCAAATAAGATATTGTCGATACCCGCATCCTTTTTGTCGTTTCTCAGGTTATGCAATTATCTCGCCAAAGCACGTATTGTTTTAAAAGACATATATTGAACAAGCCTATTAACGTCAAAGTATATACGTAAAAACATTAGACGTGTTTATTATCATAAGTTTAATATAGGTATCTTAAACGGTTTCTGAGAAAACAGGCAATTTATACTAGAGAAAGTGTCCTTTACAGAAAAGAACACTGCTAGCAAGAAAGGGAGAGCACAAGCTCTCCTATGTTTGCAAATAAAGAAACTGCATGTCTTGAACACGCGACTTCCATACTTAACATTAGTCAAGTTATTCAACAAAAGAACGGTCCTTGAAAGGCAGTATAACTTAAGTTACATTTCGGATCAAACCCCATGCAGATGGTTTGAATTTTCGAGGATGAGTGAAGGCATATGTTTTAATAAGACACAGGGACTCCTACAGCAAAGTCACATAGTTGAAGCTGTTATCGAGTGGTGAAAATGACAGAGCGAGCAGGTTCAAATCTCCCATCTGTTACGTTTATATTTTAGTATCATATTTTGTCATTTTTATGACCATAATTTAGCAAATGTGTATTTTGTTATTTAACTAAATTACATGTATATTTTTCCTTTCAATGTTAATACTTCCACTGATTAAGAAACAATGCCATGTGATTGTTCGTTGTATGAACATTTAAACAATTCTGATAGTCAAATATGTGTATTACTTTGCACTTTGATCTGCATATTGTATATTATACTATCCTTAATAAGAAACGTCAAGATGATTGGATCAGTACTACTAGGAGTGCTTTATCCGTTTTTATTCTACCCTAGAGCGAGCTGCTTGGATTTTGTGACACAATCGCCCCTCTCGGCGACTGTTGGAGCAATTGCGATACACCTCGCTTTGACGTATTTTATTTCTATTGAAATATGACTGCCTTGTTAGACGTATTGGCATGTTAGCGTCAAACACTTCCGTTGTCGCAGAAGCAATGCACCTTAATATCACAGGAATATGTTTGCATATCAGTTCACTTAGCAGTTCTGAATGCTTTGAGTTCTCTGCACCCATGAGACAAGAATAATGTTGCATTGCTGGCGTTATGTATTCCTCTAGGCTTTTTCTCACACATACTTTAGGTAGCTTAGGCACAGCACTTGTTATAAATTTCTCTATAACTGCCAAAAGAGAAACTATGGAGATGGGTAATAGAAGGTGGAGTTTTCGTCCCTTTTGATTTACAGGGGTTTCTGTACACTTGGCGGTAGACACTTTTGTAAGACAGGTGGCAAAAGAGAATTCAATCGCCATTTTAAAACTATAAAACCTCCTATATATGCCAGTGATAAGCGGACTGTTGCATAAAACAGGCAAAAACTAATATTTCCAGTTAAATCTTTTAAATTAGATCCTTAAACTGGAGCTTCAACATGAGCCTTAGGAAGTCATAAATGAACTAAATATATTGGTATTTTAACTAAAAATGCCAAAATTATTCTTAAATAAAGATAAAAATTTATAAAATTTCTTATATATATTCTGTATAGGAAGAAAAGAAAAAAACTAAGTAAAAAGTTAAAAGCCGTTTAACAATATACGTTAATAGATCTTAAGATGGAAATTCGCGTTATTTGTTATGTTCAATTCGCCCATTATTGCGATTATTGTGTCTGGCAGTTATGCTGCAGTGTACAATGGTGTCTTTATCAATAACTGAATTGCTTTGTGAAAATTATTGGTTTCATAATAACGTAATCTTTCATTTGCTTGTTTACAAACTCTTTGTGCCTTTTAATTGCTCTTCATAATTTACATCTCAAGGTGTTATTCTCACTTTCCAATCTCTTAATTTGGAAATTGTCTTCCTCAGTCTGAATTGCAGCGTAGTTATAAGTACGTGCATCTGTACCATGATCCAGCGCATTAACATCAGCAGCACTGTCAACGCTTTCTTTGCTAGAACTGCTTTTCGTTTTCTGCTTTCTGTGTGTAAGCGTAAAGCGTATTTTTTAAATTTGTCGCATTTGTGTTGCTTGTTTCACTAATTTATAATCTGGGTAGTTCGGAAAAATGCTTGGAATACTTCCTGTTTGCAGCACTTTGTTACAACCTGGCTTATAGTCGTCCTCAGTAAAAGCAAACTGCACACGACTGTTGAATTAGATGTATCATTCACCACGAAATTAGAACGCGATATAGTTTCAGCCATTGTTTGGTAGTTCTACTGGAAATTCATGGAAGCTGATCCCTTTTGATTTTCTTTTCTTACTCTCACAGAATGGTAAGCAACAATACACTATCTGAAATACAAAGTATTGAGCTCATAATTGCTGCTATGCTGTTTATTGTAATTATTGCTACTTCTGCCGTTATGATGATGATGATGATAATAATAATAAAAATAATAATACGTAATTCTTACATTTGGAGCATTGCTATGCATGTTTCGGAGACCTGGACTTTGTATAAAAAAAAGGGGGGGCTTTGAAATGCAGTGCTGTCTATTGTAGATTTTTGTACTATAAAGCTGTCATGGAAAATATACCTACTAAGATGAACTACCACAATTTACGGCACAATAGTAAAAGTAATAATAAACAATGACATGTTGTGCTCATACTTAGGGTTACTTATATTATCTCTTATTTATACCCAGTTTTCTTGTTCGCTTACTTCAGAATGTTGTCAACAGCACTTCATGTAAAATTCACTTACAATACTAATTTAAGACCATACAATTGGTTCACCTGTCACCACAAAACTAAATGTCGGCAAAGCCACTGACGGCTACAATGGCATAGTTTACGGGTCAGCCTTGAGAGCTCCAAGCGGCAAAAAGGGCAAACACCGCTCGGTCGCTTAAATGGGTAAGAATCCAACTGAGTGCCGAGGCTTAAAGAGATGTGAGTGGGCTATGGTTTAACGCAGGGTTTTCGCCATCTGTGGCTGGTTTTTGTACGTCGCATAGCACTGACGTACTGGTAGGCGTTGAACTAATCTGTTTCATATAACCTTGCCCCGCTGACATGTATAACTCCGCGTACAACTACCCTCCCCCTCACTCTAATTGGCTAATGCTTTCGCGTCATAGGCCATAGGCGGTGTCTTCCCGTCACATTTAAAACTGCAGTAAACGTCATAATTGCCAGGAAGATGGTTACAATCATACAAATAAGAATATGAAGGCATGTAAAAATGCAAGTTTGTAATGAAACTGAGCAAGTTGAAACTGAATTAATGAGCATTGAAACTAAAACAAGTTTATAATGAAAAGGCCTTCGGCCTTTTTCACTGGGATTTTTTTTAAAACCAGCACACATACCTTGCAAAAATGTTTGTCTTTCGGTCTTAAAAGTCGTGTCACGCCATGCTTGTGGTGTGTCCTTCATTCACTCAAGTTTCGTCAAGGTAGTATATTTTGCGATTTGTATCTCGGTACAATCTGATTGTCCTTAAGTAACGTCTTCGCCACACAGCAATATTGCCTCTGGAGTGGTAAGTTTTCCTGTTGTCTCAATTTCATGTCGCGATGTTCTTACGCACCTAACACTCACACCTGTAAGTTCACAACACAGCTGTTCGACTTCTCTCACTGACAAAGACGGATTCTTCTCTGTGCATGCACCACTTTTTTCGCCGCTTTGTAAAGGTTTTCCCAGGCGATACGTCAGCGAAAAACTTGCGGTACACTCTGCCATTATACATATAATAAGTACACGCGCAATGAACGACCAATAAAATAATTTAGCTCTCGCAATCGGCACAGCACGCCTTCGAATGGCGATATATGACTAATCCAGTTCAATACAAGGTCAGTGATAAAAGTCATATAAACAAAAATGTCATCACTACCGCTAAATCACGTGCTATCATGCCATGTGAAACACGTGCTTGAGAACAAAGGAACCTCTTTACTTCGTTTAAGAATTAACATGCATTTCAGATAAATCAACTCTGTTGCGTAATATATTTAATTCAGTTACGAAAATATAAATTTGACAATTCTCTTCCAACATATAAAGATATATCGCCATATTAAATAACGAACTAATTTTTACCGCACCACAACAGTCTATACCACAACAGCAGGTAAATAGGGTCTTCGTTACTGACAAGCGGCCAAACTTCATTTGACCAACTATTCCAGTTTGTAGAACAAGATAGTTTGCCTCTACTCCAGAAGTGTGTAGAAGTCTCCACCCCCCCCCCCCCCCCTCTGTATGGTGGTGCAGAAATTCTTGCAGATGAAGCATCGTTTTGAAAAATAAGTTCTAAATGTAATTGTGTTCATAAGGGCAACATATGTTTAATATTAAAGAAGAAACTCCAGTTAAATAATACTGCACAACATAATGCAACACGTCCCTTACTATAAGTACGTAGTAGAGAAAGAAAAAAAACAACTTTGGGGATGGGGTGTTTGCTATTTATATGCTGCCGATCAAAGAAAGAAACCACAAAATATCGTCGCTAATCATAAACAGACGAAATGTGGATTCTTTCTGCCGCTGATTAATATTTTGATTCTAGACGTAAATTTCATTTATGTAATCACATAAGATCACTCTAGATCATAAACGCGTGTCGGTAGCGCGATATAACAACTTTGTTGCATATTGTAGCTCTTCAGACATTGGAATAAATTGACTATAGCATGTTTCAATCTTTATGTATAAAGGAGGGCATTAATAAAAGAAAAAGGGAAATTAATTCATTCCATAGGCTTTAATGCATATTCTTGTACAAATGTTGCAAAACTACAGTGAAGAGCATTGCAAATATCTATGAATTACTTAAGGTGCATAAAGTTGTTACCAAAGTGATTAAAATAGGATTAGCCCAACTTGCGAAGGAACATTTTGCAGACAAATAATTTAGCCATGCGGAAATCGGATTCTTACAGACATGAAATAGTATCCTGTGTTATAAACAAAGTGTGCTGTATTTTAATGATCTGTGTAGTGTGAACCTAAATACATTTAATTTTTTAGTTTAGCATTTAAAGAAATTTGTCATCATGAAGCTTAAATAGTGTACTTTTGTATCGTTATGTAACTACCGCTCAATGAAAGCTTTGAACACCGACTGGACGATTTTAATTCATCATAAGATAAACGCTACTTATGACAAGATTTTACTGCACCAAAATATTACTATTGAGTTAAAAGTTGGAATACTGAAGCTCAAATGTTAGCATGGGTTCCTAATGGCTAACACAGTATCGTCCCATCTGCACCTGAAACTCCATGTTGACTAGTAAATGAAACAAATATGCGTAATTCTCAAAGGCTAGTTTCACTAAAACTTATTCTTGGACTTCGAAAATAAGTGGATATGAAACTGAAGGGATTACTGAACCTTAGGTCAGTGTAAAAGGGCATCTATTTTGGTGAAAAATTTATAGAAAAAAACGGACTTTAGATTACAAGTTTGGCACAACTCAATGAGGTAATTCCTTCCTTGTGTCGCTGACCACGATCCATTAGCTCGTTGCTGAGCGGTATACTGCGTTTAGTTAATTTTAGTATTGCTGAACTTTTTTCTTACATTCACTATGGCGATGTAAACTTCTTCCTAGAGCATATTTAGAAATTACAGAAAAATTCGATTCACAACATTTTTGCCTTTCCAAACGATCATGTCGTGTAATTAGGGTATGTTTTGTTTGTTCGTTTGGTTTTCTTTTCTTTCAAAATGTCCTTTAATTTACTACTGATCTGTTGGTTTTCTCTTCAACAATTGCGTGAATCACCTGTCCTGTAGCACAAGCGTGGAGAAAATGTCTTCCTGCCTTGTTTCCCAGAAATACGTAACCTCGCTTTACAATCTAAAATCCAAGGGAACCCCGTTCTGGGGGAAAGCGGGGAAAAGTGTCCAAATGTCAGCGCGAATCATTTTGCCTCCCCTGCTACAGTGCACAGTATAGTGCATACAAATGCGTGAATTGGTAAAAATGATCATCTCTTAGCTTTCTATTTCTTGAAACGGCCAACATTTCATTAAAGAATAATATGGACGTGCAAACACAGGAGTAAATTTTACCCCTTTCGTTTTGCAGCGGAGGCATTGAGCTAAGATTGGCGAAATTTATTACCCAAATCCTGGAAGTACCTAACATATTGAGGCTCATTTGTGAACTCTACCTTAATTAGTTACCGATTTCAACCATGCGTGAAACGTGTCCGCTTTGAAACTTGGATACACACATAATAAACTGCCTACAGGAAACGGTTCGTGATTTGTTTTATGTGTAAGGACAGAAAGCGACGTGGATTGTTTGTAACAAGGAACTCCGAGCCGTATTAATTTTCTACTTAAGATTTGCGATAGTAAAAGCGGAGAATCTTTTCAATATTGTCCGTTTTAATGCGCAAATAGTAATTCTAACTGCGGCACTCTCGGTCATGAAATGTTTGTTTCCAACAATATTATGAGTTTCGGAGTTGTATACCTGTAGCAGACGAAGCGAAACTGGTAATAATGGCAAATTGAAAGTTAATCGAAATGCGTCTTTGTCTGTCATGAGATCCTAAAATACACTTCGAGGAGCGCGTTTCCCGACACAGACAAAAACCCAGCCAGTGGAGGGGGACTTGGACTAGCCAGAGTGGTGGAAGTTGGTCTCGCACTTGAGAAAATAATCTTAAGAACATTAGAAACAGTAATGTTTGAGTTGATAATGTTTGCACATGTTAGAAATGAAAACGCGAAAAATACCAAATTGGTCCGAGTGAAGGATGATGTGAAATTTGGGCAGTAATGGGAGAGTAACGGATGACTTAGGTTAACTGTTCTATAGTACCTTGGTACTAGGTAGGCCCTGCCCTGTTGCAGTTCTACGTAAAAATTGTGGATATTCCAAATTATGTGTAATCAAATATTTGTTACAGGTAAGCAGTCCACTTGAGAATAACAAAGTATGTATATAAATTGCACAATATTACGCTTTGCCTCCATCACATGTGCCCTCTACACCTTCTCGTAATACGGACTTCAATTGAAACTAAGAAATGTACTTCTCAAACTTATATATGTGTGTATATATATACATATATATTGTAGTGTACTTTACTTGCTTATTCTGTAATCATAGAACAATGCAGAAACGACCTATAAAAACTTAGGTCAACGAACACACCATTTCACAGTGAATATGTGGGAATGTTACGTACACTATAAGATTACACGTGCTTTAAATGACTCGCAAAAAACAGAAGTAGTTATATTTGAAAAAATATACATATTTGATGGGAAAAGCGTATATTCCACAATTATACCTATTAACAGATTTGTCTATGATTTTTTTACATTTCGAAGCGCGAACCATAGGGCTGTACGTTACCTTCTGCCTTTTTTACTTCCTCTATGTGGCTTATGTGTACGTAGTTTTCCTATCCCGCAATGGCACCCTTTTCTTTTTTCTTTCTTTTTTATGCTAAGAATTAGTTGTACCTATTTCAACTGTCCAGCTTTCTTCCACATTGAATAATAATTATAATAATGGTGGTGGTGGTGGTGGTGGTGGTGGTGGTGGTGGTGGTGGTGGTGGTGGTGGTGGTGGTGGTGGTGGTGGTGGTGGTGGTGGTGCAAGATCAGGGCTATATGCTGGAAGTGGTAGCAGTTCGATTCCTCTAAATTCCTGAATTTTGTCCATTATCTCGTATTGTCCTGCTATAAGATAGCTCTTGTTTTTATTAATGCCGGGTACCTCTGCTTCAAAGCTTAACTCGTTCCAGTTGTTGAGCATGATCCACAACGACTGCAGGTCCGTTTGAAATTTCAACATATATATTTTTGGGGGCCGATCGAAATTTTCAAGGACACTGCAGGCTGAAAGGTATGGAACCACTTTTTCGAGATGTCAGGGTTGCGGTTATACACGTGTGACAATTTCCATGCTAAATCTAGCATCACAATATTTAGCGATTAGCGGACATATACCCGTTCTACAGTCACGTTGATGTCAATTCATGCGGTAGAAATTCACAACTTTTGAATTATTTCTCAAGAATCTTAATATAGCAGTGTATCGAATGTTTTGAAGTACCAAGTTCGTTTCACTACCTCAGTCTGCATTTTCTTCCAGTGCTCTGCGTGTATTCTCAATTTCTATTCTTCCAGAATGCTTCAAATCTTCAGCGTTTTCTTCTCCATTAACGCTGGGACCATCACTGCACTACTAGTCTAACGAAACCTTAACTTTCGACTTAATATTCTTCAGAGTCGAGCAGCAGCAGCTTGTTTCCAGCGCTTCAGGAGTCTAACCTCAAATTTTGTTACCTCCATTATAAAATCTTGCATTACTAACTGCTGGTTACCAACATGTTAACAATGCGGAACAAAAACCATAGCACCCTATAAATATAAGGATATATACGTTTGAACTAAACGCAATTAAAAATCCACATTGTTTGAGAAAACCTAATATAAGCAGTGGTCATTTGAACTACATAATTGTACCTGCGGTTTCGGAGAAAAACACTAATTTTTAAATTTCAGTATGCAAGTTTGACAGTGTTCCTCACATTTACTTTGAGTGCAGAAAATGGGTATTTTAGTGTAGTCTGTGTAGAGTAAACTAGCAGTTGCACTTGGCGAGGTGCTTATTTTAGACCAATAAAATTTAATATTTGTTAAATTCCCCAAACTTATTCACGAGTTTAGTTTTCTAAGAGCTACATTTAAACTTAGCTGTCACATGGTAACTTCACATTTGCGGTGGTGAATTAATAACATTCTCTTTAAAGTGATTCTGAGACTTATGGATCCTTTGAGTGGAAAAAGACACCTAGTTAACAGCCGCAGGAATATTTCTTTTGGAAATATTTTTTTTTGCCGCAATTTCAGCGAATTTCCTGGTAACTGATGTAACGTTTGCAGTGTAACTAACATAACCTTCTTCCATTTATTATGACTGAGTATTCTATGTTTTTTTTTTTTTTTTTTTTTGAAATGAAATATATTAAAATGTGAGAGTGAAGGACATTTACGTCTCTATGGTAAGTTTATTACTGATGCACCTAAAACGTAATTGTGTATTTACGTCGCATTACTCAGCGATATTCCAAATGAGGATTAAAGCGTATAACATGTTAACGGGTATAATGGTCAACCAGTTAACTAGGATAAGTAGGTTTAGGATTTTTAAATTGTCCTTTGAGGAATATTTCATTTGGCCATCGAAGGGATATGCTTTCTCTAGTTGTACACATACACACAAGACACGGACACATACTCAATACACCCAAGCCCAATGCGGGACTCGAACCCGCGACTCTACCCGATGGAACGCTAGAGACTAGGTTCAGTTGATAATTACCGAACCCACGCTTCGAAAATGGCAGCCATACCCTGAGTACACATGTTGGTCTTTAAATAAAGAACTCCTGATAGGTGGGAAATTTAGTCTGACGTTATTAATGCTCTGCCCAATATGCTAGGACCACAATGATTTCTTCCTTAACTCTTTAAGGAGTCTAAAGTTCATTTGAGTGTCTTTACGGTATCGTCTGCGGAAAAATTAGTAGCCACTTCCTCTGTTCTGGAATGTCTGAAATAGGTTGTCCACTGATAACTGTCCTGGCATGACGAGTGGTCCGCTTTGCGTGGGAACGAGCTCCGGTCACTGAAAGATCTTCCGATTCCTTGGGTAACCTTCTGCCGTCGGTCCCGCCGTGAGGTGACTTTGACTGTTGCGCATTGGCCACTGCTTTTTTTACACATAGATTTTTATTGAATAGGGACCGTACTCCTGTTTGTCCGCTCTGCGGTGCAGCCGTCTCGATCCGCCACATCCTTTTTGAGTGTTTTAGCACAGCGCGTCTTCGCAGATCTCTCCAGCTGCCAGCCAGCTTGGCAGAGGTACTGGGACGACGAGAAAGCGGTGGCCAAGGTTTTAAAGTTCTTTTTAACTGCTAGTTTTAGAATTTAGTATCATCCATTTTATTGATTTTTATCGTTTTTATGGTTTTAAGTTATTTTTATATATCTTGACAATTGTGCGTTTTATCTAGATTTTACTGAAGATGTATATTATTTGAGATCTTTTTTTATCCTGATTTTAACACCATTAGCTTTTTAAGGGCGCTGATGATCTCGCTGTTGAGCGCCCTTAAACACAAATATTGTAATAAAATTATCAGCGTATTCAGTGGAAAATAGTTATCTTGGAAAATTGAATATTGAGTTTAAGCTCTCGCACTTCATATTAAGAACATGCTTGTTCTTACGAAAGGTTTCAGCGTCGTTTTGAACGTGAGTATTTTTCACATTTGAACGGTCACAACTTGTCTTTCAGACCCAGAAGTGATATTAGTACCCGTTGTCACTGAAGAATATGCTAACGACCTCGGCCTCCTGCCTTTGCTGTTAACCTAAATATGATTTTTCAGCAGTGTACAAGAGCACGGCTCATTGCGGAGAGTTCCTTGGCACACTAAGTTGAGTGCTATCTCATCCCCCTACTGAAACTCGGCTCAAGCAGGTAAAGTCTATGTGTATTTCCACCTTATACAGTGTCATTTAAGGGCACATGTTCTGCAAGATGATTTGAGTGTTACTATATCTTAACCCTCTCTACACCAAGCCTTTTTTGTTTGTTACGTGGAGTCATGAAGGAAAATATGAACGTTGTAATTGAATTTGCTTTGTGTACATTTTTTTAAAGAATGCAGATTTTACCACAAATTACATATTTACTGGTAGTTTTCAATGTCTTCAACAGTGATTCACTCTAGTTTCAATTCAGGCTCCCCATTAGCTACCGTTCTTCGGGAGGGGCGAGGTACATAGTCCTATCCGCTCTATCACCTGTCTTAACTACATCACTATCAGAGTTGTGGGCATCAATTGAATCGCTGTCATAATTGCAACTTCACTAACGACTGCATATGTATTTATTCAAGGTCTTCATTTTCACTTACGATTTCGTCACACTCATTGTTTTCCTGCTCTCTATTCTGTGTGATTTCATATCTGCCGCTCATTACTATAATTACTTTCTAACTACAGTAGATGAGCCATCATTGGAATGCAAGGCATTTTCTGTTGGCGTCTTCCTGTAGTAGAACTGCTGTTCGTAAAATTAAACACGTAATCTAATGCTGTATGGGACCACAGTTGTCACTATAACAAGAATACAACTAGATCGTAATGTCTTTCAATTGCAAAGCGTGGCTATATATTGGACCAAGGGCGGGTTAATTAGTGTCACTTCTCACCGAAAATGTGCAATTTTCATACAAGATGTGTAACTTAGTTTCATCAACTCTTGCATTTTTCTGACAATCATGGAATATGAGCTTCAAAACGTTATTTATTTAATCCTTGTTTCACATAAGCTTGCCCCGTATCTCTTAACGGTCACATGACCTAATCACCTCTCATTGGCTGCTGTTGTGGTATGGACTGATGTGCGGTAAAAATTAGTTCGTTATTTAACATGGTGATATATCTTTATATGTTGGAAGAGAATTGTCAAATTTATATTTTCGTAACTGTTTGAATTATATTACGCAAGTGTTAATTTATCTGATATGCATGTTAATTCTTAAACGAAGTAAAGAGGAGGTTCCTTTGTTCTCAAGCACATGGCACGATAGCACGTGCTTTAGCGGTAGTAATGACATGTTTGTTTATATGACTTATCACTGACCTTGTTTTGAACTGAACTAGTCATATATCGCCATTCGAAGATGTGTTGTGTCTAGTGCGAGAGCTTAATTATTTTATTGATCTTTTATTGGGCGTGTACTTATTATATGTATAATGACATAGTCTACCGCCAGTTGTTTTGCGGAAGCATCGCAAGGGAAAATCTTTACAAAGAGGTGGTGCATGTGTTTAATGCACTCACAGAGAAGAATCTGTCTTTGTCAGTGAGAGAAGTCAAACAACTGTGCTCTGAACTTACAGGTGTGAGCGTTAGGTCCGTAGGAACATCGCGACATGAAATTGAGACAGCAGGAAAACTTACCACTCCAGGGGCGATATTGCTGTGTGGCGAAGACGGTATTTAAGGACAATCAGACTGTACCGAGATAATGTCGCAAAATATACTACCTTGACGAGACTTGGATGAATGAAGGACACATGACAAGTATGGCGTGACACGACTCTAGATTGAAAGACAAACATTTTTGCAAGGTATGTGTGCTGGTTTAAAAAATCCCAGTGGAAAAGGCCGAAGGCCTTTCAGTATAAACTTGTTTGTTTCATTGCTCATTCATTCAGTTTCAACTTGCTCAGTTTCATTATCAACTTGTATTTTTGCATGCCTTCATATTCTTACTTGTATGATTTTATCTATCTTCCCGGCAATTATAATGACGTTTACTGCAGGTTTAAATGTGACGGGAAGGCACCGCTTATGACCTATTGCGCGAAAGCATTAGCCAATTAGGTTGAGGGGGAAGGTAGTTACACGCGGAGTGATACATGTCAGTGGGGCAAGATTATATGAAACAGAAACAAAATCTGGGCTTGAAATGCATATCAGCAACCCAATACTCTGTATCGATTTCAAGTGTGCGGTGAACTGCGCTATGCAGGCGCTAGTGGCCACTACCAGAACGTGTGTTACAGAAGACCGCTAGAGGTCCCAATTTTGAGAATCAGGTTTGATGTCCACATGAATTCAGCTTAAAATAGTCACTTAAGTCACTTTATACCGCTGTACATTTTATTGTACTTGGGATGGAATAATATAGATTATTCAAGCTGCTATAAGAATTTGGTTGCATATCATGACTTATCACTAAATGATAGTTAATTCAATGCTGTTATGTAAGCGACAGGAGTTTTTCTCAACGTCTAAGAAAATTTATAATTCAATTTAAGAGCAAGGCCATGTTCCATTCCTGATCATGGGGATTAAATTAGGTGGTTTGAGGAAACTGATTCAGTTGTTGCCAAGAAATCTGAAAGGCCAAGGGTAATTAATGATGTCACTGTTGCTGAAGTGCTTAATGCAAATAATTAAGTAGAAATAATTATGGAATTAGTAGCGTAGCACAGGTATCGAGACAACTTTGTATAAGTAATACCAGAGTTTGGAGAATTCCAAGAAAACCTGTGCCCATTTAAACTGAAACAGACATTTGCACTCATTGACAAACGGGACAACTTTCTGCTTTATTTGTGCCAGCAGATATTTAAATTAATGGTTGGTTGGACACAGGAAGCATCTTCTCTCGTAATGGTGGAGCTAACACCGGTAGTTGTAGAATTTGGTCAGAAAATGATCCTCAGATGTTAAGCCAAGAAGTTCACGATTTAAAAGTTAATGTTGTGGCTTCAATTAACAATTCATTATTGATCCTTATTTCTTCAAGAAGGCAGCAGTTGAATAGGACAGTTACGGTAAATGGCTACTATGGCATGTTTAAAAAAAAAAAAAAAAAAAAAAAAAAAAAAAAAAAAAAAACCTTCATCTAGACTGAGGAACCACGATATGGAAAATATGATCTTCATGCAAGAAGTACTCTGCACAATATCTACACTCCTGCAAAACATAATTACTCAATTCTTCGCCGATCATGCATCCGTATACACTTTCTAACATATTGGCCGCTGCGATCTCCAGATCTCCATCTGACCGGCGTTTGATCGTTGGGTTACCTAAAAGAATGAGTTTTCCTGACGCATCCAACAACCCTACAGCAAGTGAAAGGTGCTGTCTCAGGAAATTGCCAATACTCCAAAACTCCATCTGCAAAATGCCGTGCATTACGTCGCAAATAGAATGGTATACGTTAAACAAGAGAACGGATTACGTTCTCCCAATGTTTTATTAAACCCCATTGTTTGTCCAGTATGTAACTTTTGTGTTCTTCCTAACTCGAATGTTATAGCATTTATAGTGATTAAAGGTTTTGAAGTGACTTGAAAGGCCCCGTGTTTCTGAGGTGCACGTGATGTTTGTCTTCTGTACAAACCACAGTGGAAGTAATCTACACACGGCTATATTTAGTTGCCACTAACAGAACTTCCATAAACAATACAGTTTGCTTATAAACATTTCATTCAGCCGACATGGAAAGAGAAAATCCTGCTCGTGAAGCAGTAAATTGTGTTCGGTTGTGTTGCTGAGAGAATAAACAAGCAATCATTGCACTTTCCGTCCGCCTCGGTTGCGTGGTGGTAGCATGTCTGCCTCACTTTCAAGAGGTCCCGAGTTCGAATCTGTCAGGTTGAGTTACCTGGATAAGGTTTTTTCCGGGGTTTTCCCTTATCCTGAAAGAAGCTCCATGGACCCCGGACTCATTTGAGCACCATTTTATCCATTCCATTCATCGTCCGATATGACTTAACGTTGGAGGACGTAAACTCAAAAAAAAAAAAAAAAAAAAAAAAAAAAAAAGGAAGGAAAGAAAGAAAGAAACGCACTTCCGGTGTCATTAATCTGCGAGGCAAACTCTTCCTTACTGAATTATGTATACGTTTGCTGCTCTAGTACGGGTATCGATATTTCACTGTAGTAAACTCCGTAATAGGCGAGTTTGAAACCACGCCGTTGTGGATGCTAGTCCATGCCAATATGTTAACGGTTAATCGGTAAGGGTGGAGAATAATGCTCTATATGGAATCACAAGCAGTAATTAGAAAAAAATAGGCGAAGGGAGAACTAAGGTGAAATTGCTTAGCAAGAAAGAAATTTCTTGCTAGGGCTAGAAATCATGAGTTGAATTGTTTGAAGCAGCTGAGGAGAAGCTGCTAGATGAGTCACTGGAGCTATATTATTCAGCTATCTTGTAGTGGAGGTACTTTAAAATGCGGATGAAAAGCCGTTTGTGAAGGTGCTTGGTCCACATTCTATATTTCCAAAATAATAAGATATTTCAGTGTCTTAACTAATGTGATCCACTCCAGTTTTCTCTGTCGCTTCATTTTTGCATGCGGCATGGCGGCGTAATGAAATGATCGAGAAGTAGCCCCTTCTCTTTCGCTTCACTTGCCAGGGAGTCGAACGTAAGAGCTCTACTTTCTCGCAGTTACAGCACTTCGTTGCTTCAAGGATAACTATGGCGAGCTCGCGAGCACGCTCACTTACAAACGGCCGTTGGAAATGTCAGATTTCAGAATGTTTAGACCGTAGTAGAAACTTCCAGAACAATACCTTTATTTCTCAACGTTTGTGGTTACGTTGGTAAGAACAGTCTCTCTTGGTTCAGCAAGCCAGTCGATCGCTCTCTAATCAAAATGATACCCTTAGCTGCGTCACAATATGAGCTAACAATAGAATTCGTATTTATATTTAACTTAAAAGAAATTTCGCAATTCAGTCCAGTTCAGTGGAGCGTTTGTACCTTCGAATCAATTTTTTTTTCTATTTAAAATACTGTATCACAGTTCTTGATTTATATGCTTGATTTTTTTTTGAGAGCCTCATAAGAA
Source organism: Mantis religiosa (assembly GCA_030765055.1). NCBI lineage: Eukaryota > Metazoa > Arthropoda > Insecta > Mantodea > Mantidae > Mantis > Mantis religiosa. Next base: position 300,416,361 of record CM060950.1, on the reverse strand, counting down.
TTTTAAAATAGTGTGTTTTTTTTAAAATTCTGATCTGTGCAACTCTATTCTTAAAACGCTTGTTTCCATTTCTTGTTAGCCGAGATAAACGGTTGTAGAAATGATTTTATTACATTGCATTTCCTTATTGATAGAATGGGAATGGAACAGGAGCAGACTTAAAAAATAACTAAATATTTTAAGAGCTGGTGGTTCTGTGATTACTTTGACATTTCATTCTCTTTGTGAGGTCAGGAGATAAAAAGAAGCCAATAACGAGGAATATCTCGAAAATAGTTTGAGCTGCACAAAAATGTATTTTATGCTTTAACCAGATCTACCTACCTTCCCTTTTTGAGCATACAGTAAGAATTTGTCCATATATTAAGGTTTACCACTTATGCAAAGGTCATTCTAAAAGAGCACTTCAGAGACTATTCCCAGAAAATTAAAGATATACATACCATTGGTGATAAAAATATCTTAAATGTATTGTATTTTAATAAAAATTATTAGGATTTTTGAGAAAATGAAATGTACCCATTTAAATGTACTTTTGGCCGGAAGATTTTCTTGGAAAAAGGCTTCGTGTGATACCCTTTAGAAGATGCTGAACTCGCATACAAGGCTTCGTATTTAATAGACTACGTTTTTGAGTTACGCTGTAACCCCCCCCCCCCACACACACACACACACACACACACACCAAAGTGTCATGCATGGGGTCTGAAAGCCTGCACTTGCACGAAAATCGTGGTACCGACGTTTTGGGAGGAATACTATAAGCACGTAGTTAAATAGTTCATTTTCCATCATATACGATGATTTCATATAAGGGAATAGGTAAAATCTAAAAGTTCGTTACATAATTTTTAATAGACTAATTAAAATTAATGAGACCACAGCAAATTCTTTACATGTTCTATTTCAAAATACAATATTCGGAAAGATGTCCGAACACAAAATCAAGTGCGCGCGCGTGCGTGTGTTCTGAGAGTTTTAATTTACTCATTACCTCTTTAAGTGCCTTGTAGGTAATTTGTTAAATGTTGTAGGGATAAACCGTAAATTCAAAGGCCACGTCGGTGTTTCGAACTATAAGGAGAAATCCGTGAGCGAGAACCATTTGAGTATGTACGCTAGACAATCTTAAAGCCGATCCAATCAATTTTGATAATTCTATCATCGAAAAGCTTTACTTGTATTATCCTAGATCATTTTAAAACTGGTGGGATAGAGCTTGCTTTTTCGTGTTTGATACCAAATTTCAATTCCGTTTCGCTAAATATTATGGTTTAATTTTGTCCCTTTATTACAAATACAGCAGATTATTTTTTTTTTTTTTTTTTTTTTTTAACGATTTCTAGACCAAGTGGTAAATAGCTTCTAAAGTATGTTAAAATTGTTTTACGGGATAATTGTATTTCTTGCTCATATCACATTTGTCTGATTTCGTTGAACTATATCGAGCAATATATTTTTTTATATGATGAAACGGAGTACATTGTGGTTTTATAATTTGATAAGTGATAATTTGCCGTTATATTTCATCCCTATTTTAACCCATAACATTGAGCTATCTAAACGAAACTGTACGCTTTTACTACAGTACCCAACGAAAATTATAATCGTACTAGGTACTTGAAAACTAACACATTCGTATCCTTGTTCCCTTGTGTAGTAATCTATAGTAAATCATATGTGCTAAATATTGCAATTTTTTATATAAAAGGTTTTGATAAAATAGGTTATATTACAGCTTCAAAAATCTGCCCGAAATTTTCAACTTTTTAGTGATAAAGCTGTGCAGCTTGGTCAACCAATGCACATATTTGTTCACTTGGACTATGGAAGTTGGAAAAATTATGGAATACCTTACAGCTTTCAAAACAGCCTTTGTCCTATTTTTCAACTCCGTAAGTATAGAACGTTCCAATGCACTTGGTGGGTGAGACAGCTAGTTCTTAATTATGTAACAATGTACGTCATAAGAGCTTTTGACGTGCACTAGTTCAGTATCCGTATGCCCTCGGTTTGGAAGTACAGTGGAATGAAGGGTGAGTGACAGAAATGTTAGGGGGAATGGAGGAAATCTGATGGTGGATAACATTAAGTTAATGGATCCAATGCCCAGACGAAGAGAAACGAAGACGACCCCAATTTATGGTAGCCTTTTGTTATCCAAAGCCAGTATTCGTATTGTCCGCCCTATTGAGAACTGGTGCACTTGTTTGTTTGGAATAGCTACTTAATCCCTATAGACATTTGTCCCGCACATGTGGAAGACCAGAGGTCCAGAGGTAGTCCTAGTCGGGCGGGGCTATTTTTCTTTCTCCCCGTCCGGGTGTCTTATGCCGCAGTACCTAGCCGCTTTGCGGCTTAACCTGCGAAATGAGCTAATTGGTTTCATGTTCTACTGGGGTGTGTTTTTTGGAAATTTGGAATGGGATGCCCTTGTTTAATTCTCATAGGCAGCTGCACTTAATCGTTCCCCCGTTTTGGGAGACACGATTTAAGTTTTTGCTCCGTTTTGGTTACTGGTTGTATATCGCTTGATACATCAGGCGTAAAAATGGGTCATAGAGATATCTGGGGTTTTTCTTGGGTTAACCAAGGGGGCCCAGGACGTCTCTTGGTATTCTGATGGTAAGCTTTAAGCTAAATGTGGTGGGTGAAACTCCTAATGACCACTGCGCATGCTATGCCGCAGTACATAAACAGTAACGAACGGCACGGCGCTGTTTCATCGCGACGAAACTGAAGTTAAGACTGCCGACGCTAATCTTGAACGTATCTTTCATGTTAGTCAGATATTACTATACACGGCGTCCTGAATGTAGGCGTCTGATCGTATTAATACGATATTGAGAGATCTAGTGCCAAAACAGCTAGAGGGGGAAGATGTAAACGTGATTTAGTATCTACCATCCGTTAAATGGCGGAAAGTAAATTGTCAGCTTAACTCCTTCTTCTGGTCTTTTAGATGTTTAAATCGTAGTTCAGCGTTGTTTTAGTGACAGAAATGACGTATCGGATACAATCAAATTATTTGACAAGAGTTTCTAAAGGCTTAAAGCACGAGTTTTCTAAAGGCTTAAAGTACATTGTGTAACCTTTTACACCGTATGGGCATTAGGTGGCAAAGAAAGTAGTGCCAGAACCGGGATGTAACCCAGGATATTCGGCTCTCCCTGCCGATGTTGTTACCGTTCGTGTTAACATTAGTGCACTAAGCCATCTCATCTTGATTCAAGTGTTCCGATAAACCCTTAAGGCGACTACGAATCTTAGATATCGCGCATAAAGTTGCAAGTGTTTTTTTTTTCCCCGGACTCTTTAGTTAATCTATTTTGGAGGTAATGCATATTTGATTATGGTTTCTCGCAATAAGCGTGTGCGGGCAGAGATGGAAAGGTAAATGAGATTTCTAAAATTCAATGTCACGGACTCGAGCCACAAATCTTCGGCTTCGATTGTAATTTTCCTAAATTAATAGATTAGGTTTGACTTTCCAATGTTTAAACAAACTGTTATGGGCGAAAATACCAAATGCAGTTTTTGGCTGTACTTTTTAAAGACTCGTAAACACGTTATTCAGTATGGGTTGAGATGTCACCGCCTTTCACGTCGCAGTCCCTCAGTTATACAATCTCTAAAACACTGTGACAATATGTCAATGTTAAAGCCCAGAATTCATCAAGGCAGACTTGTAACATTACGTATATAAGTGTCGCCTTTAATCTGCCTTAAACTACAAGGATCTTGTTGTAAACATATGAGTTGAGAGAAAGTGATACAGATACTGTAACTGCTCTTCGACTGCTGATTGGTAGAGAGAAATTCATGTGTGTTTCTAGGGGCGGTAACAGCCCTTCATCAATCAGCAACTAAGAGGTTTCCTTTGCAGTGTTTTTCTCACCTCCTATATGTTACAACGTGGTCCTATTTTCATAACCGATAACTCATCTCCGTGGGGCTTTGGTGTCGACATTAGCGGTCAATGTAGGATTTCTCATCTCTTGTGACATTAGTTCATTGCCAGCTGACTTAGAATTGGTAATGATTATTCTGTTTGTTTTTTTTTCTTTTTTTCCCCTGCTATTGCTGCAAGTTCATTGCATCCGAGTATGCTTGGATTGTGCTGTACTGGATGATATTGACCTTCCAGCAGTAACTGCCAACATCAGTGACCATGAAGCTATTGTTGAGCTGTCACTATGACGTGGTTCTTTAAGGTGCAGGAAGATGTTAAATGAACTGTTAAGAGGTGTTCTGTCACGTGTCTAGGCCTAACTAAATTGCAGCACTGTTATTTCACACCAACAAACTATGAGTACTTGTTAGGTTAATCCGTACTACCAATTTTTTTTCCCACCTTCTTAAAGTGATTTAAGTTGGGCAACTAAAATTACGCATGTGTTAAGTTGTCTCAGGTGTTAACAAGAGGCTGTAACACAAAAATAACTATTTCATAATAAAAGTCCACGAACACAATCACTTATGTAGACGGGGAGGATTTCATATGGCTTGAAGAAAACTCGTTGACCTCGGGTTTTTACAGTAGGTTATTTTACCGAAAGACTAATTAAAGCGTTGAGCACCTGTGCATTGCACTTTTGAACAAGCAAGAGCTTTAGTGCTGCCCAACATCAACACTCATTTCTTTTGTATTCAGTGTATTTCTGTGAACGTATAACGGCTTGATTCACCTAGATATAAGTTCACTCCTGGGAAATTGTTTTAAACAATAGTTGCAAAGAGTGTGCAATCCAACGAAGAACAATGAAGTCATTTTGTTGTTATAAAATAAGTTTGTCTGCACACGCCATAAATTTACAAAAGTTGTTATAAACAGTGCCTACCTCTGCAGTGGAACATTGCATCTTTATATAAACTCAAAGTGCCTACTGCCGTGGTACCAACAAACTTAAAATGGGCATTTTGCGACTTAGTTTTGATTGGCTTTCTTAAGATACACTGCAATTGAAATTGTTTTTCTGTGCAATAAATTATTCGTAAATTTTAAATATGAATTATCAAATATAATTTTACATTTGTATTAAAATTTGACTTTCGTTTATTTACAAATTTTCGTTTCTTTGCATAAATACATGTTGAGAAAAGTTTCACTAACGGAATATTAATATTTGTAAGATTTTCGTACAAATATTCCTTCTATATTGAATTATTTGAACATAACACTGTCAATACTTCACAAATTCAGTATTACTCTGAAGTACTTTTGGCCTTAGGTCCACATCTACTTCGTGTATTCCAGATCAGTTTATTTCATCTACTTAGTATATATACTTTCTGCAACAGAATTTAGTACCTGTAGTGCCGTAAAACATTGAAGTGATCTAAGCAATCTGCACTGTAACGTTTAATGAACGTACTTTCAGTTTAAAGGATAGTCAGAATGACTTAATTAGTATTTTAAAGTTTTCTATTTTACCAAGAGAAACACGCACTTTGTAAATAATAGGTATCGCCGCAAGCCAAATCCGGCAAATATGGCAGATGTGGAAGTATTTGGAAGCGAAGACAATGCAGTTTTGCGCAGCCGTTCTGGAAGTCTGAAGACGTATTACCCCAATGAAACAGATCCTTGTTTATTGCAAAATGTGGCCGTATAGTATGATTATCATCCTTTCCACAGTGCTACAGTAATACTGTGGAGATGATTCTGCTCTTCTGGAGATAGTCCATCAGCATTGCATAATGAGAATTCTATAAATCCATAGGCATACATTTTCTTGCAGATGAAACCACTTTTGCTTTCTTTGGTGCGTTTTTGCCTGTCATTCACTGTTTGGACCACTGCTCTTGGCTGTTACGATGAATCCATATTTCATCTACTGTTGTAAAATGGTAAGACATTCTTGGACAGATGTTCACTTGCGTTTTTGAGCATTTATGAACGCAACACCCATCATGCAAAGCTTTCTCATATACAGTACTCCGTTAAAAGTAGTGGGCATACCTACTGATGTCTTAATGTCAGCCAACTCCTTTAATCGGCGATAGTTGTCACAGTCTCGACGGTTGTAGCGTTTTGGGATTTTCTGAGCCCTTGCCCGTCGAAAACAAAGGGGAGGGATCCTCTTAATGTCAAATGTTAACTGTTGTGTTTCTGTTGAGATATCTTTAAAACAATGTAGTCACAAGTCGTACTTCGATTGTATCCATGTTTGCATGTTAATACTATTACATTTACAGTTTGAGCGCATGCATTTCGCTAGTTATGAATTACTGCCGTTATTTGTTAAATACGCCTCAAGCACAAAAGCATGATACATTGTATTCCAAGGATCCATTGTAAATGGCCAACTTCTTGGGCTTCATCCTTGAAGCCAGATCTTACTGTTGAACGCGGTAGTTATTTCTGCCGAACCCAGTATTTCAATCATACCTCGTTAAGTTGTAGTTCAGGCATTGGGAACCTACTTTATCTGAACGGACAAATTATAAGTAGTTGAAGACGCAAGTTTATCATTTTTACTGCTTGAAAGTGAGCTGAGACCAAATGGTTTAATCACTAAGAAAAACCTCACTTTAATATTAGATCACCTTCTGGCAATAAATCGTTTGTCTCGTATGTTTTTTTTTTTCAGTTTCATATTCACTTCTGCCTTATGAATCATGATGCATGATTCATGGATTATATTCGAAACAATATCATCCAAAATGTAATATTCATCCGACATGAGTTTCTATTAGTCAATATGAATGTCTACCCGAAACTTTTTACGTTTTGGGAAATAGAGCTGCTAAGCCTCTTTGTTATGAACGCGGATAGAACCTTTTGTCACCATTTGATTCACGTGTTACCCTGTTTTAATTTCAAAACGACTCCCGTATTATTTCTTCAGGGAACTTGGGGAGAACATCACCTCCTAAAGTAGTACACCATTCCTTCCAAAAAGATAATGTATAGTCAGGACAAATAAAAAAAATGGTTGATTACGAACATTGATATTTCAGGTCAGAAACATAGATGCGACACGAAGATTTCCAAGAAAATAGCCCACTCCAAGCTACTCTGATTGGAAAATCGTATCCAAGCTTTTTCTTTTCTCAAAACAAATATATATGAAAAATTTATATCTTAACTTTTTTAGGAATAGTCCGTGAATCCTCAATAGTACGAAAATTTGTACAATGTTGTATAATGGATAATTCACAAGATATGGATACCCAGGTGCCGCCGATATCTAGCATCGGAAATTATTTGAAATATCCGTAATCATTGGTTATAATTTTTCAACATATGTTATTCAATTTTTGCTGTCACCATTCAGTTGTTTCTGGCTAATATGGATGGAGTAACATTTAGAATGTGTTGAAGATGTATACAAGGAACATAGGGGTAAAGAAAGGAATACGAATGTAACAGCATTTTGGAATGCTGTGTACATTGTTTTTCTCGCAGTGTCATAGAAAGAGACTTCAAAGCCCTCATATAGCGGCCTGCTTTTAAACAGTTCGGTTTCCTCTATTCTCTAAAATAAACAATGAAATATGTAATATAACTAGTTTTGTGAAGGCTTATTTCGATTAACATAAAGCAGGCAAGGTAATAGTTGTCCATTTTAGGAATCCAATTCAAGTGTAGTATCAACAAAAGAAAGGCTGTTTAGGTGGGAAATTGAAAATTTGAGGTGAGAGCCAGTAATTCTCCTCGTCAGACAACACTAATTTATGCACAAACTACATCGTACGTTGGTGGACTTCGGACGGGAAACGTTTAGTGTGGGAATTTCAATTTGCAGCAGCGCATTTAGGGGAATTGCACAAGAGCGGTTATGCATTGTGGCCCCTCAGATGTAGAATTAAATTAACCTTCAGTTAGTCCTGTACATGATAGAGTTGCTTTAGTGCTGTTTCCTTTATCTTTGCATCTTTTAAATGCCAGACTGTCCATGACATACGTATTTCACTAAAAGTATGTATGCATTTACCGTTTAAAAGTTGGCATACACTGTACTACACAGACCAGATATTTGCTCCACCTAGAAGTGCAATATCGAGAGATTCCAAGGGAGGATCGGAGAGCTAGATACCAAACCTCATATTTAAGTTACGGAGGCCACACTAAAGTTTTTAACAAAATCCCCACCCAAACTGCTTTTAAACCAACATGTTTCCTTGTGTTTTATTTTCTCACATGATTCGACGACTTTTTATTAAAATATGTTGCGCATACTGACATGACTTGATTTAATAGCCTTTGAAAATTCCCCTTCATTTTGGGTGAATTGAAACTATGAAACAGAGACGATATTGAAAAACGTGCGGTTCCTTTATAAAATTTTGAGGTAAGGGTTTTTGCTGCATGTTTCACATTGCTAAACGTTATTTCCAGTATTTTAAGTTGTACACTTCCGGAATATCCATTCTTTTGTTTCCCTTAGGCAGGTATGGGGGAATCTAAAGCTGTTTGTTTTAAAAGTTTACACGAAACTATAGGTTGGTACAAAAAAAATACAAATTTGTCCATAACCGTGTTTAGCTAACGGAGAGGTAAATGTATGCAAACCCCAATTGCTATCTTCTTACGTAAAGTCCAGTAACAGTTTCACGTAATATCCTTTCGTCCTGGTTATGATTCCTGTCTGAATCGTGCTAAGCAAAGAGTATTAAAAATACTGAGTCCTGCATAAGTAGATACAGAGCTTATATGGTTAAACATTAACTGTCTTATAGGCTTCTGTGTGTTTCTATATAGCTACAGTAAAATGTGCATTAAAACAATTTCAGAAAACATCATTGTTGAGTACTATAAGAACTTCACGAATATGACAGTAAATTAATGGATAGAGCAAAGCTTGCAATTATAGGATATCAATTTTTTTGTATTTTTTTTATCCGTTGGTGCTAAAATCTGTACAGATAAACCGCACGCGCATTTTCTAGTAATTAAGCCTGGTACATAAGACAAGTGTATATAGTTAAAGATCGGATACGATATTTGTGTGTTTACCACAGTACGTGGTGATCGAACTGAATGTTATTACATTCTGTAACTTAGTTCATAGTTATATTGTCCTCAGTGTTCTATATATGGTTCTCAAGGTCTTGGTTCAAACCCGGATGATGAAATTTTCTCGAGGGTAAAAATCCTTAGCAGTGCTTCCTTCGTAAGGAAACTAACGCGGTAGTCTCGTGACGTAGAATTGTCACGTTAAAAAACCTCAAACCTGATAGAGGCCTCTAACCGAAATCAAGAAAACTTTCACGCCCGATCTAGATTAGGACGAAGAGAACCACACCGTTTAAGAGCGTTCATAAATAAACTAAATTTTTCCGAAGTATATATAAAGTATTCGTCTCCGCTTTGGAAAATAATGTGCTGCACATCTCACTCTTATCGAGGTTTTGAATTAACCTCTACAAAATATTCTAGCCAAACTTTATTTTGCTACTTCATTAATTTCCATTACCCGCTTCGTTGTAGGTACAAGGGGAACAGATGAAATCAGATGCTGGTCTAGAAATTCCTCTGTTCACATCACGGAAAAACTCAATAACAATTATATTTTAAAATAATTGAAAAATTCAACTGTTCGCAGATGCCTGACGCCATAGTTATTTGAAATAGTGTGTTTTAAAGAACTATATTTTTGTGCGCTTCACATTTCTGCTATGGTTTACAAGTTAATACAAAATTCATTCCAAATGAAGAGGGCTTCACACGCTATTTCCAGAAAATTCAAAATAGATATTGGTCCATTTGCTTTTTAGTATAAGTATGTAAGACATGACATTTTAATAAAATGCCGAGCCATTTTTTAGAAAATCTAAACCTTTAAAAATCGCATATAAAGGGTAGTTTGGGGTGGGGTATTTTCATAAAGCTTTCGAGTCACATCTTTGGAAAACTGGACCTAAGCACCAAGTTTGGTTTGTCGCACATTTCGTTTTTTGGATGGTGGTGTTCAGATGCTTCCACGGACACTTGCTATTTTATTTACGAGGCCTCAAATTTGTATATGTGCTGAGATCTCCAGATCAATTTCTTGGAGTTCAATACTACCTCTTACTATAGGCAAGTGGTAGAGAAATTAAAAATTTTAGCAGCCAAATTAATGGAGAGAATCTCATTTTTAGTATACAGAAGGTTTCTTCAGACGTATCACATGCTAAATGCGCCGTTTACAAGGATTGTTATTTACAAAAAAGTATGATTCAGTGAATACAGAAGTCGTCAACGTAAGCATAATGGAAAACAGTGTAGTTCCCTGGCAAATATCTGAAACTCTTGTTTTCCAGATTTCCTTTCCCATTTATTTCACGTATTATCAGTATCCATCGCATATGGTGCTTTATGATGTAAGAACGGACATTAAATAACATTTTTTTTTTTTAAAGTAGTTCCGCATGCATGAGAAGCACAAGCCATACCTGCGTATAGGTGTACTGTATTCCATCCGAAAATTCTATACTGAGATTACAACGAAAATATAGCGTAATATATTCAGTACGAGTCTTCCAAGAACGCTACAACGCAGAGTTTAAAAAAAATTCCAACTCAAACCCTCCCTTGCATGATAGTTTTTCGTGATCCCCTCCCCCCGTAAAAGTGGCTTTAAGACTTTTTTTTATTAACATCCATGCGTTTAAGATATTTGAATGATCAAATGTATATCAAATGTATATTTTACCTTGTAAAATCTTCAATTTGAGTGAATTTTGTGTAATTGGTATACTAATGGATATAGTCGAACTTAACACAAATTAAAGCAGATTTCGTTATAACACAGTTGTAAAAATGTTTCTTTAAGCATTTCCAATACTTTTATTGGTTTGAATTGTCAAACTTCGTGCTTTTATCAACTACTATAAGTCTATTCATTTGTTCCCTTGTGAATGGAATTTTAAAACGTCACACAGAATTAAAAATTTGATCATCGCTTGTACCTACAACAAAATGTACTAAACTTTTGTTGACGTTTATCTCGGGTAGCGTGAACCAGAGAGAACAAACAAGTCGTGCATATTTTACAGAAACGTAGGTGGAGAAAGTCATGTGAATGTTGAACATTTCTCTACGTTGACGATATTTTAATACCGATCTTATGTTGCATATATTATAGAGTACCAGAAATACACAGGACAGTTCCAATAGTCGAGAACTTTATATTCACTTTGACACGAACGAGTTAGTCCTCATTCATAATGACCAGCATAAACTGAATGTAAACGTAAAAGACCAGATAATAGGTATTGTAATGAAACAATTCACAGTGAATTAAGCGAAAAAATAAACAAATTAACGGTAAGTTAGAAATTTACCGGCTCAATAGCTTCAAGTTGTGCGCTTCAAATGTAAGAACTAGCCAATGAGGCAGCTATGTCATCGCCGCGTGTGACTTTCTGTGCAAGATCACAAATCAGAATTCATGGGAAGTCTATAAAAATTGTAATAAAACATTGTGATTGTAGGTGGTTTTTATGAGTAACATACATGTCAGGTACCTTCGCAGGTCGCCTTATTAGCTCAGCCGTTTAACTCTGCCTTGCTATTTGCCTACTCCTTGTTAGCATTTGTCGATTTGAATGACGTGTCTTATGATTTATGTCATGTTAATTCTTAATTTTCATTGTGGTAAGCCATCGCTGCTATCATGTAAGAGAAAACAAACCTGCTGTTTCTCACTGAACCGTGTCATTCCTGGTGCTCAGCACCAGAGGATCTGAGTTCAGAAATGGACCGGAACGTTAAACTTTTATCTTCCACCGCAAGACGACGTTCAATTAACTGTAACCACTTGCGGAAGTGACGGAACGGCACAAAAATCTCAACTTCTGATTTAGCACAGTCCCTTTATTTTCCCTCTCTTTTTTTTCGTTTTATTGTTAGAAGAATGCATTCCTGTGACATTTTTTGAAATTTAAGTTAACTGGCTAAGTTATCAGCTCTAAAGGACGAATTAAAAGTCCTTTATAGCGCCTGTTAGGTATGCTAAATTCGTTATCCTTCATCTCGAAACTACGGAAGACGTAAGAATGAATTTTTCTTTTTTGGCTGGATGTAGATGGCTGCCTTCAAAATTGATCGATATGTCTTAAGTCAGAATTATTCTCCGTAAGAGTTTGGAAGTAAGAGCATAAATGCGTATACCACTTTAATGTTAATAAAGAAAACTTAATGTAAAACAAACCCCGATATTAGGAGACAGTAAAGAGCGTACTTCACTCCCGATGAGTATTTGTTGCAAAGTCCAAGCCGCCTTGTGGCCATGTTAAATGCGACACATAAACTGAGGTAGGAACGGGCACGTGGTTATTAAAATGTTCGTTCTCTTAAGGCTCGTCTTTTGCACGGAACATCAGTGTAATTCCTTGTACACCACGAGAAAGCATACACCAAATCATTTTAATTATTGTATGGAGATTTGAGATATTAAGCAGTAACTTTCTAAAATTTTCAGTATGCTGTTTTCTCGGCAGAATACCAATATCGGTTTGGTCACATACGTATAGCTGATATAATTAAGACTGACAGTGTAAAATTGACAGCAGTGACGTGGAAACAGCTCCTAATGAATGGAAGTGGGGTAGCAACGAACTTAACTCCAGCCAATAAAGGATGCGGTAGGAATAAATTCATATCTAACTTAGCCAGTCAAAGACATCAGAGCATCGTGATCAGAGCTGGTTCCGCTCTACTGCTGTGAGCACGTTAATTGTTATGCGAGTCTAATTATATGTTGTGCAAGCTGAAACGAGAGCTGAGAGCGCGGGAAAGTTCGATTCCTACTTTTGACGTTCGCTACAGACCGGCCCTGCTCTGCAAACAGAGGCCGACAGAAGTATTGTAATAACATACCATATAATATTGCACGTACTATAAATACTGTAATATTTATTCGGCAGCGTTGAATTGTTAAACATGTATACATTACCATTTTGTGTCTCGGAAACAATATTTAAAATGTCACTTGGTATGTATTTATTACACAATATGTACTGTATTTATGCTATTATCCCTCTTATTGGAGTACATAAGTATTCGAACGTACCCAATGGAACAGAGAGAAAGGTGGTTGGACGTACCCTACACGCCGCTACAACATAGCAGTTGTGTTTGTGCTATGCCTCGAGACTGTGCTCAGTTATTCAGCCGATTGTGAACTCTCAGATAATATGGGACATAAAGCTAAGGAGACAACGGTGGCAGAGAGGAATATCGTGATAAATATGTACAAACAAAACAAATTTCTCTCTGAAATTACCAAAACCATTAATTGAAGCAAAACTACAGTGTTCTGCATAATTCAACGCTTCAAACAGACAAATACTGTTGTAAATAAACCTAGAAATGGCGTTCCTTCTAAACTCACCACCAGAGACAATTTGCAAACAATAAAAATGGTGAAGCAGAATCAGAACCACTGCATCTAAGATTAGAGGATACCTTGAGTAATATTCTGGCACAATGGTTCACACCAGAACAGTTGAACGGGTTTTAAATAGTACTGGGTACAATGCCCGCGTTCCTAGGAAGAAATCATATGTTAATAAGGTGAATAAGAGAACGCGTATAGAATTTGCTAAACAGTATGTGGTGAAACCGACAGAATTGTGGGATAAGGTTCTCTGTTCGGACGAGAGCAAATTCTGCTTATACAATGGTGATGGGCGTCTTAAAGTGTGGAGACTGCCAAATACAGAATGGGAACCTAAGAACATGGTAACTACAGTGAAACATGGTGGCAGTAGTGTGCTGGTATGGGGCTGTATAGCTTCATCTGGCTTTTGGGAACTGGTGTTCATTGATGGGATCATGGACCAATTTGAATACAAGAGGATTCTTGAAAAGAATTTTAAAAAGAGTGCTGAGAAGCTGGGATTAGGGCATGATTATTACTTCCAGCAGGGCAATTATCCGAAGCATACTGCTGTAATTGTTAAGCTTTGGGTCGTGTACAATACTCCTCACACTTTGAAGACACTGCCCCAATCTCAAGATTTAAATCCTATAGCGAACATCTGGAAGGAACTCGAGGAGCGTGAGAGAAAGCATCACATCAGAAGCAAGGACCATCTGAAACAATTCAGAGTTGAGAAATATGGACTCTGCGGTGACTAAACAACACATACAGACAATGCCCAAACGATTATCAGCAGTAATTCAAAGAAAGGGGATAACTAAATACTAGCTGTTCTCTGTTCGAATACTTATGTCCAGATGTAAAGTAACCATTTTATTTCTCCTTCTAGTGCAAATTAATTTCAGTTGCTATTTATGAGTTTATATGTTTAATGGAAGACTCAAGTTTATTTTGTATCAGTTGTATTTACGTATGCATTCTCTGCGTAGCTTTAAAATAATATAAGTAATAAATATGTTTTACGTTCGAATACTTATGTCGGTCTCTGTATATGTAGGTTTGTTGTAAAGTTGTGGTAGTATGTTACCAGCAGGGAAATATTGTGTGGGTACTTTCTACCACTAACCAAGTACGGACGGCATGTCGTGTAAGTTACCTTATGGAAATTTTGATCTCGGAGAAAAGTACTTTAAAGTTGTTTGCTTCGAGAACTATGTTATTTACTAAATATGCATAATTGGACTGATTTTACAGTCGCTTGCTTTTATGCAAGTGGAAATTTTTTGTGTCCCATGAACGGAAGTCTACTACGTTCAAAAGAAAGCTCATTTTATAGGTGCGGAATGTTTTAGAAAGAGGCGTGTCCTATATGAGATTGGAATCATTTGAATTTTTTGCGCCCCGCTCTGATAAGTAATTCATAAATAGCAAATTGAGCAAAACAGAACTACTTGTGCACACTTCTAATCCACTCCTTCCAAAACGTGTAAAAAGAGTTTTCTCCTTCCTGTATCTGTTCGCTTACTCTCTATAGATCCTGTTGCTTTTTTATGTTACTTGGCTTACATTTTGCCAGTCGATAACAAACTTAAATCTTGCGTCAGCAGCTACCTACATTTCTCGTAATGAATCATGGGGCTGCGAGCAAACTGCAAGGAATGGTAATGATTTCAGTTTTGAGTTAATGAATTCTTTACATTCTATGTAAGAACAGTAGTGGTCATTGTTGAGTCTGAAGAGGAAGTGACAGCTTATGCGGACCTAAAGCTTTTCTAGAGGGACATCTAGGCGTTTACCTCATGGCCCAAAGTCTGGAACTGGCATGTTCTAGTTGGATCTTCTACCGCGAAACAGGATTATTTTCTATCTGGGTTTAAAACGACTGTCTTTATTTCTGCATGTTCTCAATTTAAAAATTGTCCCTTTATATTCAAGACTTAAAGCTTGTTTTACATACTCAGCTATGTAGAAGATTCGCCGCAAGGGAGTATATTTCGTCTCAAACTAGAATGATTCTGTTGTATGCCTATGAGAGGGGACAAAGAGTCAGTTACTGTTATGGAGCACTCTTTGGTTGCTGATTGGTGGAGTTAATAAATTTGTATAGAGACGGTTCCGCAGCGTAAGAGCGTTAGGAAGCATCTCTTTGTCCCCTCCAATATGTTTACAAGATTTTTTGAAGGCAAATAATATTGAGTTGCTGTTTGGAGTAAATGAGCTTAGAAATCGAATTCCGCCACACGCCCTACAATAAATCTTTTTTTTTTTTTAAAAAAAAAAACATATTCCTAGCTTTAAATTGTAGGTTAGCAAATCGTAATGCCATGCATCCATCATAAATGTTTCCCGACGATTAGCTGCGTACTGCCGAATGAATTAAGTTGAAGAGGCTCGTCAGTGTTTACTCTTGGAATCGTCATTGTTCATCTGGTTGCAAGAAGTGGTAAACAGGCTGTTACGGTATCTCGGAATGTGCATTATCCGACACGATTGCCGAGGAACAGCGTTATCGGCCTTTCCCCGCCTCGCTCACGTTGGAAGGAAATTGTGTAAGACTAGCTTTCCTTTGTACCCAATCGTTGTCGCCTTAATTAATTCAGTTATGAAGGGATTTAGTAAGCTTACTTAACCACGGTACCAGTTGCTCTGCGAGTGGAAAAGGATCCAGCTTTACGGAATGGGCGTTCTACTGGTTGAAATGCCATCCCTTAATACAAACATTTTATGTTCAGTCGGGTATCATACATTACGAAGAAATAGGTGTATAGCTCAACTGGAGGCAGATTAAAACAGAAAAGAAAAACAAGTAATTTTGTTTCGTTTTTCTTTATAATGTCAATTGTTTCATATTGAATAACATAAAATTTTAAAACATCTTAAAATATTTTAACAAAAATTCTTAAACCATTTTTGAGAAAATGAAAAACGAAAAATTGTTCGTCTAAAAGTAGCTGTCGTTTAATTATGCTGTGCAGCTATGTGTGCTCAGCTTTTTCTATTACAAATTCACATCCTGTCAGTTATGCTATGTGCACCTACAATTCATTTAAAAAGCTATTTTCTACCCATATTGTGTTATTTACATAAGCATTTGCCTAGAAGTAACTTCTAGTAATTATTTGACTTATTTACATACAACACTCAGCTGAAGTATCACAAATATATTTTATAGGTAGTAAATGAATTCTAACGAAGGAGTCTAAAACGGGTACACTCGCATCACTTTCTGCTCTTGTTCAAACTATTCCTAGAAACACTTATTCGCCATCTGCTTCTTAATTGAGATAAACATTTGTAGAACTAATTTGCTTGTACATTGCAAGGGAATATGGGAATACTGCTACGGTTTAATATTTACCTCGATCTATTTTCCGTCATTTCCTTTACATTCCGTTTCCTTGTGTTTCAGGAATGTATGTTTTATGGCGTTTGGGGGAGCTGGGAGAGGCCGCGAATACTTGCTCAAAGGAAAGTGCACTTCCAAAGGATATTAGAGGGCTGCTTGGTCGATTGGTCAGGCACCGCCCTTTTTGACAGCTCCGGCAGCGGTACGGATTTTCGAGCCTAGAATTGTTAGGTACTTAGGTGCGTCTGTGTGGCCTTTAGCCCCCTATGATTCCTTCACTTCATCCTTCACTCCAGAATTGTAGTAGTTAATTTTGATTTATGTAGCTCTAAATGTCTGAGGTGTCCCCCTTCGTTGTGTTAGTCCTAACTCTAAACGGTTGACGAAATGTAGATTATTCACAGCTACAATTGAGAGCAGTAGTTTAAATAAACCTATTCTCAAAGACAAGCCTTTAACGGGTAACTAAAGGGAAGCGCATGTATTTATTATCCTGGTTTCTTGTTAACGTAAGCTAAGTTTACGGTGGATTAATCAAACTCAAGTGAGGCGCTCCAGACCTAACTATATTTGTGCAATGAATTGAACAATAGAACAAATTTTTTTCTACATTGCTGCATCGCGCACGCCGCAAACTACTATTTCTTCGGCGGCGGCAACACCAGCACAAAGCACGATGACGTCACACGCTGAACCTGTGTTCAGTGCATGTGCAACTGTGTCGTGGCTATCGAGATAGGCTGCGGCGCGAAGCGAATTTAATGGTGATGGTAATATAATGGTAATCTGAAAAAATGGCTATCATTGTAAAGCACCACGATATAACTTTTATATGCGTTCAACAAGATATATATATATATAAATATACATATATATAATATACACATTTTTAGCATATGGATGTATAAGGCAGTATCAATTAATTCAAAATTCGTCCCGTAGTCTTATCTCGTTAGCCACATAGTGGTTGACGACACAGCGGCACTGTCTGCCCTTCCCTTTGGTACAGATTACCTCTCTGACTTTTGGCATAGAGATGCATGTGTCCGGTGAGACCTGGGGAAGTTGCTTATAAGGTTTTCTCGGGAGAGCTGTAAACACCCATAGATTTCTCTCCAAACAGCAGCTTTTAAGAGCGTTCCATTAAATGATTAAAGCGTGTTTCTTTGTCTTCATGTTTACAAAAGGATCGTTCGAGACAGATTACAGCAGTGAAGGCCAGAACAAGAATACGGCGGTGTGGTACACCTTTGTAAGTAACCGCATGTTTGTATTACAGCTGGGATCACGTACAGCTGTTGAGGCAATAGAAAGTGCATGGCGATATTGCGGTATGAGTCAACAGCCGGGAGAACCCTGGTCTTGATGGTTTCTGAGCGAGTGAAGCAGCCTTGAAGTTGGAGAGGAAGTGTTATTACTTGGCAAGGACAGTGCTACTTGCAGCCAAAAGAACAGCTTACATGATGGGGGCGTTGTATTCTCCTGGTACAATGGACTGTTTTCTAACATCCTCCGCTTTCTTGGCCCTTTATGGATTATGCATGGCAACGCACAAAACGTCAAGACAAGAAAATTAATTTCGTTCTTAAATTATGAACATTTTAGTGGCTAAGTTATTTTCTTAATGTTATTCTAGCTACATCTTGTTGATAGAAATAAACTTCCATTACACATTTTGTGGTCAGTATAAGGGTACCGTAGGCTAAACCAATTGTCAAAACTTAAGAAATCGATTCGTTGTATAATGGCTTTGGGATCCCATCACCACGAATGGGGCGAACTAATAGCGATGTTGGTTGAACGTTAAATGTCTCAAGCATTTTTTACTAATTGTGTACTTCAATAGATTTTACATATTTTGTCTCCCTCCCTCCCTCCCTCCCTCCCTCCCAGGTTTAACTTATATCTGCTGCTTCTTACGTTTGGAAGATATTCCCACTCCATAACCAAGAGTCTAAGCCGGGACCGCTCGCAAAGCGGTAGGTGATCTACCGACTGAGCTATACGGTATTTGGCAATTCTGTAAAACGTGTTTCCTCTCCATTAGGTATGCAGCATTATAGATTTTTTTTTAATTTTTCAATCAAAGAAACAAGAGAATACGGTAGTTTGCTGGTTTTTGTTACTTTTTTATATCTTCTGTTTCGCTCTATAAAATACCCAACACATGTGAGAAGTTTTCACTACACAATTAAAGCGCCGACAGTTTTTTTTTTCTTTTTTTATAGATCCTGAATGTTATTTTTCCAATCTGAAATTAAAGGTTGATGAATGCATCGTTTATTCTGCAATTAAAATTTACCGTGGACAAAGCATCTACGAAGCTACGTATGCACAGCCTGCATGCTGCCGAGGAACGGAAAGCTTGAAGCCTCTTTGGAGAGTCGTTGTTAGAATACAATATGAGCCAAGGCACGATAGTATTTTCGTCTAGACGGGCTGTATGTAATTCGTTGTAGGTACAGTCAGTCTTCGCACGTTTTCTTGCAGATAGCAATGGTTATTTGCAACGAATTTCACCTCAGCCAGTGAAAAATACGGTCAGTACCCCGTTCCATCTAGTAGGAATCGAATCATATCTAACGTTAGTTAATCAGAGGCATCATCATCCCCACGTAAAGTAAATCACGTGATAAGAACTGGTTTCGCTTTACTGCTGTGAAAAACCGTAGTTGCGATGTCTAAATATAAATAGACCATAAATGCTTTCCTGTGCTGACTTCAGGGCAAGATGCATATGTTGGTGCTCCGCTTTTAGTAACCAGTGCCTTTTCTTGCAGCACCACAGATTATACATTGAAATAATTATAACATAGTTCGGCGAAAAAAGTTATCAAGATTACGTTTAAGGCACACCTCCCAGATTTTTCCGTCATTCTTTTTCTGAATTATTAGTAAGTACACCTTCTGGAACTTCTGTTTAACCCCGAACTTTAAAGAAGATAACGGACTTAAAAACGCGTAAAGACATTGAAACCTTGTCTTGTCTCGTCTGGACTTCATAACATGTTTGGTAATTTACGTCCTCCCAACGTTGTCATATCGGACGATGAATGAAATGGTGCTCAAATGAGTCCGGGGTCCATGGAGCTTAGTTGCCCGACATTCGTCTTTAAGGATAAGGAAAACCCCCGGAAAAAAACATACCCCGGTAACTCGCCCTAACCGAGATTCGAACTCGGGACCTCTTGAACGTAAGGCAGACACGCTGCCATCTGCGCTACTGAGGCGCGCTTCATGGCTTTGACTTTCCTGAAGATGCTGGACGCAATTTTCGCGAAACATCGGAGAAGAAAACTAGCCAACGACTACAATCCCGTAAAACACAAAGCTAACAACGCCGCCCGTGAAATCTTGACCATTTGTAACGATTAGTAGGTACCATATAAAATTTTTCCGGGATGTTGACCGTTTTCAAAATATTACATTCTGGTCGACAAGTGAACGCCGAGCGCGCAGCTTGTCTCTAAACACTCTGCTTACAATTCACGTTTTTGTAGTCAGCTGTGTCAACTAGCTTTTGTATATTGTTCATTGGTATATATCATATCTACATGGCTCTACAAACGGATGATACCGGCAGAATATTATATTCAGCGCTAAATGTATTAAATAACGACACGAACTTCCGGGATAGCTCCAATTCTACGCTACAACTGACGTCATCTAAACAGCACAACCAATCTCAACTGTCTTCTGCTACCGGGGATAATACAGTAAGTAAACCAATACTACGACCATCTCAACTCAATTCAGCCTCTTAATACACAACTCCTTGCAGCACGACGATGATGCAATGGCAGACTGTGCCCCATCTGACTGTTTAGAGCGCAGCCAACCCTCGCGACCCTCTCTCTCCCAGAGTTCACAATAAAGCAAACGCCGATGCAAACGCCGATGCCTCTGTTTCTGAACAACCTACTCTCACGCTATGCATACCAAATTCCTACATCAAATCGCTACAATCCTTGAAGTGAAGCACCAGACCACAATTCTTCCAACACTGCCTCCATCTCAGAAAGAGAAAATTCCTCCTATATTGGTTCGCAATGTGCACAATTATCAATTGCTACTATGGATGTAAAATAATGTGTCTTATCTGAATTTCACGCTGAGCTACGGGGAGCCATTCTTAACGTCTACACTTCGATGTCCACAGACTACCGCAACCTTACCTCGTACTTGACATCAATTAAGCAAGAGTACTACACATTTCACAACCCTTCAGACAAACTTTTTTCAGTCGGCATACGCAACCTACCGTGCTCCCTCAGGGACCAAAAAAATTTATGGTGAAATTTATGATGAACTTTACGAACAGGGAAGTTCTGAGCACAAAGTTACACGTTTACTACGTAAGAACAAGGAACCGATGCCTATGTATGTGGTTGACATCCTCAACAATGACGAAGGTAAACACATTCTTAATCTATCCCGACTACTGTACAGCGTAGTCAAAGTAGAACATCGCCGACACAATACGGAACTGCCTCAGTGTATTAACCGCCAAAACTATGGCCACACCAAAATTTACTGCCACCTAGAGCCACGCTGTGTTCGCTGCACTGGCAACCATCACTTTTCTCAGTGCACAGAGCCCTCTACTACACCAGCTCTGTGTGTTAATTGCCAACAAGATCATCCGACAAACTATCGCGGTTCTCATTACTTACAGCTGAAGGAACGACAGTCTCGGCGCTTTCAGCAGCAGGCAATACCATCCCATCACAATTCACAGCAACCAACCTCAACTTCTCAACAACAGCCACTGGTTCAGCAACAAGCACAGCGTCCACAACAGCAACAACAAACACGACATAGTCCTTCCGCAACTGTTCCTTCTCCGCCATCACGGACTTATTCACAGGTACTGACTGGGCGTTCACCTCCCTCTCAAGGACGTTCAATTCCTTCACCAGAGGATTCTGCCTCTGCATCCCCGTATTGGACTTCCTTGAAAGAAATGATTGCACCACTAGGTACTTTTCTGTGCAATCTGTTTTCTCCAGTTCTCCCGCAACTGCTGCAGCTTCTTCGTTCCCTTTCTCCAATCTTGCACAATGGCCACCCGTTATGTCATCTCTACGTCAGCTCACACTCCTGAATTGGAACTCTAACGGTCTTCGGGCTAAACGTTCCTCCTTCATAGCATTTCTTACGCATCACAATGTTGATATAGCTTGTGTAACAGAAACATTTTCTTCCCAATGAGAATTACACTGTTCCTGGTTACGTAATTTACCGGCAGGACCGTGACGCAGATATAGCATCCGGTGGAATGGCTCTTCTCATCCGACGTTCTCTGAGTCACAGCGAGATATTTCTCCCACATGTGCCCAATTTGGAAGTGGAGGGTATTAAACTCTATTGTGCAGACGGTGGTGACCTTGTCATTCTTAGCGCATACAAATCACCGAATCGCAGGCTGAATACTACATATCTCTAACTTCTCTTCCTTGCGGAGAACAGCACTCTTCTAGGTGACCTCAACTGTAAGCATTCCTCCTGGGGATGTCGAACGACAAATCCAAATGGCCGACTTCTATTTACAGCCCTTTGCTACTTATGGCCTATCGATATTGGCGCCCGAAGATCCTACTCATTTTCTTTCCAAACCCTTATTTGCCCGTGATATTCTAGATATCGGTATACACCGTAATCTAAACCTGCCCACTTTTGTTTCTTCCATACCAGAGCTTGATTCTGATCATTGCCCGGTGATTGTCACCTCTTCTATTCCACTTGCTTTCCACCAATTAGCTCCTAGGCTGCTCAACAGTTACATTCATTGAGAAACATTTCAGTCTGATCTGGATGCAACACTTACCAGTTCGTATCAACTTGTCACTAATGACGATGTGGACCTCGTGATACAGCACTTCACTGACACCATTTGCAGCTGCGTCCGACGTTCCACTTCTCCACATAGGCATCATTCTTCCCCCTTCTTACCCCTCACCATTTTAAGTCTCATCCGAGAAAAATACCAAGTTCGTCGACAGCGGCAACGGGACCGACAACCCTGGCTCCGTCGAAAGCTCAACGGACTCATTCGACGGGCACAACTGGAGTTGGGGCGACATCGAGTCCTATGAGCGCTATCTTGCGTCACTTTCTCCTTCTGACCACACGTGGGAGGCCACCAAACGTGTTCTTCGTGAACCGACTGTTGTACCGGCGCTGTCTGCAGATGATAAGACTGGTTATAGATACTTCCAAGTGTGAAATTTTTGCCGATCACTTTAAGCGTGTGTTTGCACTTCCCAAATCAGCCGATGATGAGACTATTGCAGACGTGGTAAAGTAGCTACATACCTATTGCACTCGACCCACAGTCTCACAAAGGATTTCATTTACGAGCCCACGGGAACTACCTTACCTGATTCGAGCCCTTCCCCTTAAGAAATCTCCCGGGTACGACTTGGTTCCTAACATTATCAAGAAGCTCACCAACAAGCAGTTGCATACTTGTCATCCATCCTCAATACCTGTCAACGCCTCGGCTATTTTCCTCGCACCTGGAAGTTTGCCCATATAGTAGTCTTCCATAAGCCCAATAAACCCAAACACCTCCCCGAACGCTATCGTCCTATAAGTCTATTGCCGACCCTCTCCAAGCTGTGTGAAAAAGTAATTCATCGCCGTCTTGTCTTACCTTAATCATAACCATGTTCTTCCGCCTTATTAATTTGGATTTCATCACACACATTCCACTACCCATCAGCTTTTACGATTAACTCAGTAAATTGTGCACGACTTCGAGTCCCATCAGTATATCAGGTTGCTTTCCTTGATGTGGCACAGGCATTCGACAGAGTTTTGCGTGGTGGTTTGCTCCTTTAGCTCTACCGAATCGGTCTTCCTAATTACTTATCACCTCTAATCCACAGTTTCCTCTACGACCGCAGCTTTTCAGTACGCATTGGTGGAAAGCTTTCATCCCCACGTAATATTACCGCAGGCGTCCCACAGGGTTCTATCTTGGCCCCGACTCTAATATATGCATTACTGATATTCCTGACTTAGCTCCGACTTCGTTAGCTCTTTACGCTGATGACTCAGTACTATATTATTCTCATGTTAATCTCCAGCACGCACAAGTAGTACAGCTCTCTTTAGATCGCCTAACTCATTGGTTCAGCACTTGGCGGATCTCTTTGAACCCTCAGAAAACGGAGGCTAAAACCTTCACTCTTCGCCGATATACTCCGCTTCCTCCATTGTCTCTACAGGAACAATGTCCCTTGGCTCCCCACGACAACTCCCGTTAAATACCTTGGAGTACTTTTGAACTCTCGACTGACCTGGCGTGTTCATACCGATCGTCTTATATCACTGGCCTCCGGGTGACTTTCAAAACTCTCACCTCTGTTGCATCGTCGTTCCAGCCTCGGCCTACAGTCTTCATTGTTACTGTACAAATCACTCGTTCGTCCGCTTATTACTTATGCCTGCCAAGTGTTGGGGGCGGCACACACATGTCATCTGCGTCGTCTTCAGGTTATACAGAATGGCTTCATGTGCATCGCTACCAACGCTCCATGGTTCATCCGTAATCAGCTCCATCACGAACTAGGACTGTTACCTCTTCACGACTATATTCGCAGGATCACCCGTCGTTTCCTTTCCACGCTTTAAGTTCCAGGAGCTGTGCATTATAACATCGTCTTCCGCACGTGTCAGCCCTCACGCTTGAAGAGACTACCACAGGACCTGCTTCTGAGTGATACATCTGATTCGAGTGATTCTAGTGCTTGATGTCTGTCTTACATCTGCAATATTGACATAATTTCTTAGAGTATTATTGGAGTTCTAACTTAATGTAGTCAGGGGGCGGCCTGTTAGCCTACCCCTGAGTGTTCTTTAATGTATTGTTCTGTTACCTTCTTTTCACTCTGCTGTGTAAAGCATTGTACTGCTGATCAATTAATAAAAGAAATTATAAGAATAAAAATATTTCATTCTAAGCGTCATTTAACCGACATGGTTGCAGTTCTACGATTATCTCTTTTTTTTTGGGTCATCGCAGGTGTTGGTTACCATAAATAAACATTTGTTGTTCTCGCAGGCAACTAAACGCTTGTTACTCAGTTTACTATCATTTCTATGTAACAGTTTGGCGTGTAATGTGTGCAATTATATGCGAATGCCGTTGTTAGAGAAAGCTACCTTAATATATTCCATGAGTTTTTCTTTTACTGTACAAGGTGTTAAATGCGTATTCTCAGTCACCAGCCGAAAGCTGGTGCGGAAACTGGCCATGGAGACCTCCACAAGAATTGAATACTGGGCTTGTCTTCACTTCGCTAGGTACTTGTGTTACAACTAGAATTACCGCCTTTCGGCTTAAAAGGGGCCCAAATGACCTTGTTGTCGACGGGCCCTTAGTAGGGTATTAGAGAGTGTTCTGGCGCAACAGTTTATGAGCAAGATGGCGGCCATGCGCAATCTATGTATTTAGGATATTTCGACAGTGTTCAGAGGTTTAGTCAGTCCTCTTAATTTGCTGTAGATCATGATGCTAGGTCTTGAGGTATAATCTGGGGGGGCTCTAGGGTTAACTGTTGTAGGTTTTCACAGGTAAGGCTGTTGGTCTGGGAAGCTAATAGCTATAGGATTTAGAGGTTAGGTCTTGAGATAACGTTTGGGACTCTAGGGTTAAGTGTTTCAGGTTTTCTCAGGTAAAGCTGTTGGTCTGGGAGGTTAATAGCTGTAGGATTTAGTGGTTTGGTCTTGAGGTAGGATCTGAGGGTCTAGGGTTAAGAGTTGCATGCTTTTCACAGGTAAAAAATGCTGGTGTGAACAATAGTAAGTGTAGGATTTAGTGGTTAGGTCTCAAGGTATGATCTGAGGCTCTAGGATTAAGAGTTGCAGGCTTTCACAGGTAGTTTTCACTGTTGGTCTGGTAGGTTGAAATCTGTAGGAATTAGAGGTCGGGTCTCAAGTAATGTTCTGGGGAGGGCGAGCTCTAGGGTTAACAGTTGCAGGTTTTTCACAGGTAAAAGCTACTGGTCTGGAGATTAATACTGTGTGATTGGAGGTTAGGTCTTGAGGTATGATCTGGGGTCTCTAGGGTTAAGAGTTGCATCTTTCCAAAGGTAAGGCTGTTGGTCTGGGAGGTTAATTCCCGTAGGATTTAGTGGTTAGGTCTTGAGTTATGATCTGGGGCTCTAGGTTTAAGAGTTGTAGGGTTTATAGCTAAAGGTTGTTGGTCAGGAGTATAAAGGCTGTAGGATCGTTTGGCTTTGTTGTATAGGTTGAGGTATGGTCTTATGATTTTGAAGTTCACTTTGCTAGTCCAGCGTCTAAAGGTTGTTAATCTTGAGGCAAGTCCTACATTTATGCTTTACTATTTCATAGTACTATAAACCAACCTAACATAGCCTAACCTGACAGTTCTCTTTTTTATTCTTAAGGTATTTTATTCTACCCCGCTGTAACTGAAGCTAACATCCTCTTTTTTGTTTTTGTCTTCTTTCATCATTCTTTAACCTAGCTATTTGTGCTATTGGCATCCGTTCTCTTTTCTTCTTATGGTAATGTATTCTACCACTGTAACCTACCCTAATATACCCTTTTTCACCTTCTTTCATCATTCTTTAACATAATCTAACCTAACCTAACCTAACTCAGCAGTTCTCTTTCCTGAAGTTCCTCTATTTTGCCACTTTAACCTAACCTAATATACTCCTTTTTGTTGTTGCCTTCTTTCATCATTCTTTAACCTAACCTAGCTGTGTATCTGCTATTGGCATCATTTGTTGCATCTGTTAACCTGTTTTCTGTCCTTATGTTCCTCTATTCTCGCACTTTAACCTAACCTAATATACTTCTTTGTTTTTGCCATCTTTCACAGCTCCTTATCCTAATTCTTTTTGCTATTGACATCCTTTCTCTTTTCTCAAGCTGTTCTACTCTTTCCTCCTCAGCCTATCCTAAGCATGTTCATTTTCCCTTTATATAACCCATATCTTTCAAGCTCAACTATTTTGTATTCCGCTAACTACTTGTACGTATGGTGTAAAATTCTTGAGGCATGCTGATGTTAGAGCTCCTAGAACTATTTTTGGCACTGCTAGAGGTATATATGCTGATTAGGTGCGTTTATATAGTAAATTTAGCTATTTGTGTAACTGCTTCTGTTTTCCTAACCATAGAGTTTTTTTGTTGCTAGGGATTCTTGTTCTTCGTACCTTCTCTATGATTTCAAGATCTCTATTCCATCTTGTTATGTTTTGAGGCCTTATGCTTATATCTTAAGCTTCGTTATTAAGTCTTTTGCTCTGAAAGGCTATGTATATTGGTTAAGGTGCTCATCTCTCTTGGTCACGAGGTTAAGTCTTGAGGTACGATCTTAAGGCCTGGGGTTTAAAGGATGTATAGCTTAAACCCACAGGTCTTGAGGTTAAGGGCTGTAGCTTTGGTGGTTAGGTCTTATGGATTCGAAGTTAGAGTTCTCGGTCTAATGTTAAGGCTGTAGGATCTAGAGGATACGTATTGAGGTATGATCTGAGGGCTCTAGGGTTAAGAGTTGTAGGCTTCATAGCTAACGGTTTAAAGCTGTAGTGTCTAGAGGTTAGGTGTTGAGATATTATCTGGGAACTCTAGGGTTAAGAGTCGTAGGGTTCATAGCTAAACGTTTGACAGCTATAGATATCTTCGTTCCTGTTAGAGGTGTATTCGTAATCATCTGTGCGTACATTCTTCATACGGTTCTTCATTCGGATTGATGTCTTCATACTCTTGTAATATTTCGTAATGCTAAACCAACGTTCTAATGCTATTGTCATGCCTTTCCAGATGTTCTGAGCTTTTTGTACATTTCAGGGATCTTTTTAGGCTAACTTCAACTACTTAAATCTTTTTATACTAATTAAAATGTTTTCAAGGTTATTTCATATTATGAGGTAGTAGATCCTTTTTAATTTACCTATTTAACATTAATTAAAGTGTGCTCAGTTAGCTTATGCAATGAGGTAGACATCCCTCGTCTTTTTATCTGGACTTGGGACCAGCGTCAGAATTTTTGTTTTTCTGAACGGTAGACTTAATGCCTTCCTCTGCTCTTATTATTCAGGCTTTCATGACTAGATGTCAGCTGCGCACCAGGGTTTGCTGCTTCTTGAGATGGGAAATCAGTTTTTCTGTTTTAGACCTTCTTATTTCATTCATTATTCACAGCACGGTAATGTCCATGGGCATATGTGGATATTCCATCATCTGCAATTACTCTTTTGTCATCATGTGGGGATAAGGATATTTTGTTCACTTCCACTGATGTAACATTATGTTGACGAGACAGAATTAAGTTCATTGGCGTTCTTATGATTTCTCTGCTTTTAAGACAGTCCAAATAGCTCTCAAAGGTGATGTATTGTTTAATGGCGCTATGCTTTATGCCTTTTATCTTCTTGATCACACCTCCATCGATGTCGAGAGCATACATCTTCGGTCTCAGTCCAACAAAACGATTAATGATTTTTCCATTTCCTTCATCTTTAAACTTTCCCAGCACTTTCTTATTTTTTGTAGAGTGGCATATGTGGTCGCTAGGATAATCAGCAGTATCCAGATGTTCCAGAAAACGTAACTTATCCTGGTATACATCTCTAGTGGTCACGCGATGGATGAAAGAGTCGGTATCCATGTACATGAGCTTCAGATTTTCAAGTCCGTAATACGGCATTAGCACATCATAATGATACCAATACATCAAGGTCTTCGAGATATCCAGCACACACATCCCAATGTATATAGGCTTGTTGAAGACTATCTCCCGCGACGCCATGTGGACTGCAGCCAGATTAGCCCCATATATAGTTCTATCAATAAATGTAGGCTTAGCAACTAGTTTTTCCAATGTCTTCCAATCGGTGACAAGTCGTATATTCAGTCGGTTTCTGATGTTTTCCATAGTTTTTCCAAACATGGCATTGTTAAAAAGTTTGTAAAGATCCTTCTCGAAATCATTTCTTGATCCTTGTCGTAGTCGGTTATTGAATTCCACATAAGGCTTTAACCAACATGACTGTTGAAATTGTAGCACCCGATGGATTTTAGTCAGTTTTAACCCATGACTAAGGGCCTGCTTTAAGGTCATGTAATGCACCACATACTGCGTTCGTGATCCAAGGTGAGGAATTAATTTCTTTGTAGAAGAACCCGTAGGCTTGATACACTCAGGTAGGAACGGCAAATCATTATGCAGCTCATGGAGTTCTGTAGGATATTCGAGGTTCACTTCTAAAATGTATCCCAGAGGGTCATCTTCTCGTAGGATTTCCAGGTTGATATCTTCAGGAGAAACCCACTCAAAACCTCCATAAGGAAGGGCGTGGCACATTGCCCAACCATATTGGTTATTAGCATCCTCATACGTAATATATTGTGAGGGTTTACTTGTATCATACTCCTGCATGTAGATGTGGTTTGCCTCTGCATACCGATGAGAAACTTGGCATAATCCTCCTCTTATACCCGCTTCAACCATGAGTAGCTGATCATAATCCTGTAGTAATTCCAGTTCAATTCCTGTGTACAGCAGCATTGCATCCCACGTAAGTCCAGGTGATGTAAAATAATGTGCAGGATCAACTTTGTGGGTTTTCAGAGTCTGTTCCCTAAATGTCTCAAACACATCTGTTAGTAGAAGGACATCCGTAGTTAAGTAGAGGTCACTGTAGTCGCCCATTGTTCTGATGTTGAATTGGCTCCATACGTTTTTTGCATGTTTATACTCTCCATCACTAATTTCTTCTTTGTTTAACTTATTGAAGAATGCCTTCCTCGGAGGAAGTTCTGTTTCACACAAAACATCCCATGATGTGACGTAATCGTAGGGGAACACTCCCTTACGGGTCACCAATTCGATATTCTCTGTTCCAAAGTACTTCAGAGTTTCAGGATATGATGTTAGATTTTTTGCTAATTTATCCAAGCTGGTACTAAGGAAGCGATAGGTATCCACAAAGCGGAGTTTAATGTCACCAACATACTTGGAAAATGATATGTAACTTTCCTCTGAGCTAGGAATAACTTCTACTCTCTCACTAGTACAACCTAATTCTTTAACAATGAAATGGGAGTCATATCCACTCAGGTTATGCATGAAGACAGGAATATAATTGGGCGTTTTGCAAGCGAGATTACACTGATTATGTAGACTTCCTCGGTATTCACCGGTTATATGGTCATGATCCCGTACTTTCCAGTTCTCTCCTGTAAATTCTTTCCCACATAAGTAACATTCTGTAGAACACTCGAAAGATTTTTGCTGCTCATCTGTTAGTGTTAATGGAGAATCAGTTTTGTATACACTATTAATCTTCTTTGCAAGAGAAGTTAAATACTCCATAAACTTCACTGCTGTATCATAACCACGATATACGTAAGGTTCAGTAGGAAGATCGGTCTGTATGCCTTCAATAGAGGCCGAGGATTTGACATATACACAGAAACTCATAGGAATATGATTCTGATATGGAACTGTATAAGATGTTTCAGGATTAGAAGAACAGCTATGGTAAGGACTGAGAATGCTTTCAAAGTCAGCATAGATGACATAAGGCAATTTCAGCATCCTTTCAAAGTTCTTGAATCTAACGATAGACTTCTCCTTTGTTGGCATAACAATCCTGGCAACTCCGTGCTGATTGCATATTTTTCTATGTTCATTTAGCTTCTGCACTCCTCCTCGTCCATGCTGATCATCAAAGTGCGTAAAACAACGTTTGCAGGTGTAGATCTTTCCCTTACGTTTAGTTTTCTGTTGATGAATAAGTTTCTCAAAATGCTTTATATAAACGTAATGCAGGCGCCCTACAGCATCACTTAACAGAAGCAGATCACGATGTTCAGTCTGTTCAGCATCTACAACTTTCATAGGAAACACTTGATTCTTTTCATCCAAACCGAAAACGTTTATAGAGATGTTATTTCGTCGTTCAAATTTAGGGATATCTCTCAGGCTCGTAGGAAACGAGACGCAGGAAAAGTCATATATTTCTTGAAAATCCTTATACTTGCTAACACGTTGAGGATCCTTTTGAATGAATTTGGCAAGAACAGCATACATAAAACATTTTTCATCATCATAGTTCTGTGGATTTATGCAGGCTTTCTTCGCTTCTAAAGATGGCTGTAGAGGGATGTAGCTGCTTCCTCTTAGCCCATTATTCTTGTTGATTCTAACTCGAACCCCGTCAACAGCTAATAAAGCCCAGTTGCTTCCTTTAAGTTGACCTTCCTCCATTTCAGTACACAGTTTCTTGAATTTCCTTTCCAAGATGGCGTCCAAGTCACTTTCTAAAAATATTGCTTGATTTGGTGTTTTAAAGGCTTTATCAGTAGTATCACCAACGGTATTCACAAACTGACATTCAGCCACGAGGTTAATTTTCACACTTTTATGGGTCCTTAGTTGCTTCTGAACGGCTTGAATTATCCGCTGTTTTGATTCTTGGAGATATGTCTTTAGATCCTGGCATGTAGAGCACTGGATGAAAAACGATTTCAGTCGATCCTGGAAAGCTGTTTCATATTCTACGACATCGTCTTCATCAGGAACCATTAACAGCAATTTATGCTTGGTAGGCTCGATCTTGAGTTTCTTAGCAGCACTTATTCTCTCGCATCGTTCTTGGTGCTCATCTCTACGACGTTCAGTACCATAAACGCCATCACAATGTTTACATTCGTAATACTGGCCACATACCAGCTCGTGTCTCTTTTTATTGTAGTTTTTCAGGAAACTCTTATCACATTTACCACACTTAAATTCTTGTATAGCAGCGTCTAACAGAGCTTCCATCGCTTTAATATTCCAGTTTTTGTTATGTGCAGGCTAATTCTCGGGGAATATGTTGCTAAGTAAGTGTCCGATACACCCTTTCAGATCTCTTCACCTTGATAACTTATCAACGCTACTGAAGATGAATTTCACTGCAGGAGCTGATCCGCTAAGCTATAAACACACTAGCGTAATTACAACCTAAGCTCAATAAAGCTCCATTTATACAATTAGCGCAGACCTAAAAGAAAACTTCATCATTCCCACCAATACCGGGGTTCGAAGGTGGCGCTCCTATCGGAGAAAACCTAAAAGAAAACTATTATCTTGCTACCACAGGGGTTCGAAGATGGTTCTACTATTGGAGAAAACCTAAAAGAAAACTATTAATTTTCCAGTTTTCGATTATTCTTTAACTACTATACAATTCACATGTGAGAAAAAATTAGACAAATTAAAATTGAAAAAGGAAATAAATAACTAGATTTGAAGATAAAATTTAGACAATTCAAACGAGTATAAACACGACTAAGCTACGCCTTCTAGTTTTAAAGTTACATTAGGAGATTACATTGCCACCCGTAGACACCTCTCCGTCATCTTCAACCACGTGCTCTTGATTCTTTTCACACATATCTTAACCTAGCAGTTCTATTTTCCTCAAGTTCATCTATTGCACTGTTTAACTCATCTAAGGGGCGTCCTTAGGCTCCTTCACTTCATCCTCAACCTCGTGTTCTTGATTCCTTTAGATCCATCTTTAACCTAGTTATGTTTTTGCTATGGACATCATTTCTCTTTTCTTAAGTTCAATTATTTCATCCATCTTGTTATGTTGAGTCTTTTGCTTATATCTTAAACTTTGTGATTAAGTCTTTTGATTTGAAAGTCTATGTATATTGCTTGAGGTCCTCATCCCTTTTGGTCATGGGACAGGTCATGATATATGATTCTTATGGGTTGAGCTTGTCAACACACCTAAAACATTAATATTCAGAGTTATTTAAATTATCCTGCTGAGATTCGAACCATGATCGTAAAGTGTAAATCACCAGTTCAACAGCAAATCAGCCCTAAGGTATGATTGAACACGCTATTTCATTGCGTTACCATTATTAGTTCAAGAGTTATTTAAGATTCAATTTATTTCGACTGAACCGGTAATCGAACCATGGATCACTAGGATACAGAGCCATAAAACATTCACAGCATACGTAAATAAAAATACCTATGGTTTACGCCGCTATTCTAAGTGTAATAGCTCGCAAAATAGATCACAATTACGGAATTTGATGAACGCCGGGAATCGAACCAAGGATCTTCTCCGCTAAAACATAATAGGATGTGATTAACCGCAAAAAGTATCGCCATATAAAGTTAATTTCACCACTCTAGACACATTGGTTACAGAGATATTCAGATTAACTGATCCAGGAATCGAACCAGGGACCCTCGAATTCTACATTGTCAGCATATGATTAACAATGAAGTTAATGTTTATTTCAGTGCTCTAGTTCTATTGGTCACAGAGATATTCAAATTAAACGATTTAGCACTCGAACCGAGGATTCCAGGTATACGGTATAAACCCAGCAGATACCACTTAACTATATAAAATTTATAAAGTTTGTTAGAACCCGATCACATAATTAGTTTCAGAGTTATAACGGTATTAAGAGTGCTCACTTGCGCGAGAGTCGAACCCAGGATGGGGACAATTTACCTACCTGCCCTCAGGCGTGATAGATAGAAACGATGGTGGTTAGCTCGTTGTTGCACTAAAAGCAATTTACCTACCTGCCCTCAGGCATGATAGATAGAAACGGTGGTGGTTAGCTCGTTGTTGCACTAAAAGCAGTAGGGGATAAATATATTTAGTTTCCTGAGGCAATTCAAGGTTAATTAGGAAGTAAACATGTTTACTTACTGGATGGCATTGACAGGCGTTGCGTCATATGTCTAGACATAGAGCCGCCTGGATGACCTTGAATCTGTGTTTGAACATACATTTATCCCCTACTGCTTTTAGTGCAACAACGAGCTAACCACCACCGTTTCTATCTATCATGCCTGAGGGCAGGTAGGTAAATTGCTTTTAGTGCAACAACGAGCTAACCACCATCGTTTCTATCTATCACGCCTGAGGGCAGGTAGGTAAATTGTCCCCATCCTGGGTTCGACTCTCGCGCAAGTGAGCACTCTTAATACCGTTATAACTCTGAAACTAATTATGTGATCGGGTTCTAACAAACTTTATAAATTTTATATAGTTAAGTGGTATCTGCTGGGTTTATACCGTATACCTGGAATCCTCGGTTCGAGTGCTAAATCGTTTAATTTGAATATCTCTGTGACCAATAGAACTAGAGCACTGAAATAAACATTAACTTCATTGTTAATCATATGCTGACAATGTAGAATTCGAGGGTCCCTGGTTCGATTCCTGGATCAGTTAATCTGAATATCTCTGTAACCAATGTGTCTAGAGTGGTGAAATTAACTTTATATGGCGATACTTTTTGCGGTTAATCACATCCTATTATGTTTTAGCGGAGAAGATCCTTGGTTCGATTCCCGGCGTTCATCAAATTCCGTAATTGTGATCTATTTTGCGAGCTATTACACTTAGAATAGCGGCGTAAACCATAGGTATTTTTATTTACGTATGCTGTGAATGTTTTATGGCTCTGTATCCTAGTGATCCATGGTTCGATTACCGGTTCAGTCGAAATAAATTGAATCTTAAATAACTCTTGAACTAATAATGGTAACGCAATGAAATAGCGTGTTCAATCATACCTTAGGGCTGATTTGCTGTTGAACTGGTGATTTACACTTTACGATCATGGTTCGAATCTCAGCAGGATAATTTAAATAACTCTGAATATTAATGTTTTAGGTGTGTTGACAAGCTCAACCCATAAGAATCATATATCATGACCTGTCCCATGACCAAAAGGGATGAGGACCTCAAGCAATATACATAGACTTTCAAATCAAAAGACTTAATCACAAAGTTTAAGATATAAGCAAAAGACTCAACATAACAAGATGGATGAAATAATTGAACTTAAGAAAAGAGAAATGATGTCCATAGCAAAAACATAACTAGGTTAAAGATGGATCTAAAGGAATCAAGAACACGAGGTTGAGGATGAAGTGAAGGAGCCTAAGGACGCCCCTTAGATGAGTTAAACAGTGCAATAGATGAACTTGAGGAAAATAGAACTGCTAGGTTAAGATATGTGTGAAAAGAATCAAGAGCACGTGGTTGAAGATGACGGAGAGGTGTCTACGGGTGGCAATGTAATCTCCTAATGTAACTTTAAAACTAGAAGGCGTAGCTTAGTCGTGTTTATACTCGTTTGAATTGTCTAAATTTTATCTTCAAATCTAGTTATTTATTTCCTTTTTCAATTTTAATTTGTCTAATTTTTTCTCACATGTGAATTGTATAGTAGTTAAAGAATAATCGAAAACTGGAAAATTAATAGTTTTCTTTTAGGTTTTCTCCAATAGTAGAACCATCTTCGAACCCCTGTGGTAGCAAGATAATAGTTTTCTTTTAGGTTTTCTCCGATAGGAGCGCCACCTTCGAACCCCGGTATTGGTGGGAATGATGAAGTTTTCTTTTAGGTCTGCGCTAATTGTATAAATGGAGCTTTATTGAGCTTAGGTTGTAATTACGCTAGTGTGTTTATAGCTTAGCGGATCAGCTCCTGCAGTGAAATTCATCTTCAGTAGCGTTGATAAGTTATCAAGGTGAAGAGATCTGAAAGGGTGTATCGGACACTTACTTAGCAACATATTCCCCGAGAATTAGCCTGCACATAACAAAAACTGGAATATTAAAGCGATGGAAGCTCTGTTAGACGCTGCTATACAAGAATTTAAGTGTGGTAAATGTGATAAGAGTTTCCTGAAAAACTACAATAAAAAGAGACACGAGCTGGTATGTGGCCAGTATTACGAATGTAAACATTGTGATGGCGTTTATGGTACTGAACGTCGTAGAGATGAGCACCAAGAACGATGCGAGAGAATAAGTGCTGCTAAGAAACTCAAGATCGAGCCTACCAAGCATAAATTGCTGTTAATGGTTCCTGATGAAGACGATGTCGTAGAATATGAAACAGCTTTCCAGGATCGACTGAAATCGTTTTTCATCCAGTGCTCTACATGCCAGGATCTAAAGACATATCTCCAAGAATCAAAACAGCGGATAATTCAAGCCGTTCAGAAGCAACTAAGGACCCATAAAAGTGTGAAAATTAACCTCGTGGCTGAATGTCAGTTTGTGAATACCGTTGGTGATACTACTGATAAAGCCTTTAAAACACCAAATCAAGCAATATTTTTAGAAAGTGACTTGGACGCCATCTTGGAAAGGAAATTCAAGAAACTGTGTACTGAAATGGAGGAAGGTCAACTTAAAGGAAGCAACTGGGCTTTATT
The DNA here is from genome assembly GCA_030765055.1 of Mantis religiosa. NCBI lineage: Eukaryota > Metazoa > Arthropoda > Insecta > Mantodea > Mantidae > Mantis > Mantis religiosa. Next base: position 300,380,456 of record CM060950.1, on the reverse strand, counting down.
AGCTGTTGACGGGGTTCGAGTTAGAATCAACAAGAATAATGGGCTAAGAGGAAGCAGCTACATCCCTCTACAGCCATCTTTAGAAGCGAAGAAAGCCTGCATAAATCCACAGAACTATGATGATGAAAAATGTTTTATGTATGCTGTTCTTGCCAAATTCATTCAAAAGGATCCTCAACGTGTTAGCAAGTATAAGGATTTTCAAGAAATATATGACTTTTCCTGCGTCTCGTTTCCTACGAGCCTGAGAGATATCCCTAAATTTGAACGACGAAATAACATCTCTATAAACGTTTTCGGTTTGGATGAAAAGAATCAAGTGTTTCCTATGAAAGTTGTAGATGCTGAACAGACTGAACATCGTGATCTGCTTCTGTTAAGTGATGCTGTAGGGCGCCTGCATTACGTTTATATAAAGCATTTTGAGAAACTTATTCATCAACAGAAAACTAAACGTAAGGGAAAGATCTACACCTGCAAACGTTGTTTTACGCACTTTGATGATCAGCATGGACGAGGAGGAGTGCAGAAGCTAAATGAACATAGAAAAATATGCAATCAGCACGGAGTTGCCAGGATTGTTATGCCAACAAAGGAGAAGTCTATCGTTAGATTCAAGAACTTTGAAAGGATGCTGAAATTGCCTTATGTCATCTATGCTGACTTTGAAAGCATTCTCAGTCCTTACCATAGCTGTTCTTCTAATCCTGAAACATCTTATACAGTTCCATATCAGAATCATATTCCTATGAGTTTCTGTGTATATGTCAAATCCTCGGCCTCTATTGAAGGCATACAGACCGATCTTCCTACTGAACCTTACGTATATCGTGGTTATGATACAGCAGTGAAGTTTATGGAGTATTTAACTTCTCTTGCAAAGAAGATTAATAGTGTATACAAAACTGATTCTCCATTAACACTAACAGATGAGCAGCAAAAATCTTTCGAGTGTTCTACAGAATGTTACTTATGTGGGAAAGAATTTACAGGAGAGAACTGGAAAGTACGGGATCATGACCATATAACCGGTGAATACCGAGGAAGTCTACATAATCAGTGTAATCTCGCTTGCAAAACGCCCAATTATATTCCTGTCTTCATGCATAACCTGAGTGGATATGACTCCCATTTCATTGTTAAAGAATTAGGTTGTACTAGTGAGAGAGTAGAAGTTATTCCTAGCTCAGAGGAAAGTTACATATCATTTTCCAAGTATGTTGGTGACATTAAACTCCGCTTTGTGGATACCTATCGCTTCCTTAGTACCAGCTTGGATAAATTAGCAAAAAATCTAACATCATATCCTGAAACTCTGAAGTACTTTGGAACAGAGAATATCGAATTGGTGACCCGTAAGGGAGTGTTCCCCTACGATTACGTCACATCATGGGATGTTTTGTGTGAAACAGAACTTCCTCCGAGGAAGGCATTCTTCAATAAGTTAAACAAAGAAGAAATTAGTGATGGAGAGTATAAACATGCAAAAAACGTATGGAGCCAATTCAACATCAGAACAATGGGCGACTACAGTGACCTCTACTTAACTACGGATGTCCTTCTACTAACAGATGTGTTTGAGACATTTAGGGAACAGACTCTGAAAACCCACAAAGTTGATCCTGCACATTATTTTACATCACCTGGACTTACGTGGGATGCAATGCTGCTGTACACAGGAATTGAACTGGAATTACTACAGGATTATGATCAGCTACTCATGGTTGAAGCGGGTATAAGAGGAGGATTATGCCAAGTTTCTCATCGGTATGCAGAGGCAAACCACATCTACATGCAGGAGTATGATACAAGTAAACCCTCACAATATATTACGTATGAGGATGCTAATAACCAATATGGTTGGGCAATGTGCCACGCCCTTCCTTATGGAGGTTTTGAGTGGGTTTCTCCTGAAGATATCAACCTGGAAATCCTACGAGAAGATGACCCTCTGGGATACATTTTAGAAGTGAACCTCGAATATCCTACAGAACTCCATGAGCTGCATAATGATTTGCCGTTCCTACCTGAGTGTATCAAGCCTACGGGTTCTTCTACAAAGAAATTAATTCCTCACCTTGGATCACGAACGCAGTATGTGGTGCATTACATGACCTTAAAGCAGGCCCTTAGTCATGGGTTAAAACTGACTAAAATCCATCGGGTGCTACAATTTCAACAGTCATGTTGGTTAAAGCCTTATGTGGAATTCAATAACCGACTACGACAAGGATCAAGAAATGATTTCGAGAAGGATCTTTACAAACTTTTTAACAATGCCATGTTTGGAAAAACTATGGAAAACATCAGAAACCGACTGAATATACGACTTGTCACCGATTGGAAGACATTGGAAAAACTAGTTGCTAAGCCTACATTTATTGATAGAACTATATATGGGGCTAATCTGGCTGCAGTCCACATGGCGTCGCGGGAGATAGTCTTCAACAAGCCTATATACATTGGGATGTGTGTGCTGGATATCTCGAAGACCTTGATGTATTGGTATCATTATGATGTGCTAATGCCGTATTACGGACTTGAAAATCTGAAGCTCATGTACATGGATACCGACTCTTTCATCCATCGCGTGACCACTAGAGATGTATACCAGGATAAGTTACGTTTTCTGGAACATCTGGATACTGCTGATTATCCTAGCGACCACATATGCCACTCTACAAAAAATAAGAAAGTGCTGGGAAAGTTTAAAGATGAAGGAAATGGAAAAATCATTAATCGTTTTGTTGGACTGAGACCGAAGATGTATGCTCTCGACATCGATGGAGGTGTGATCAAGAAGATAAAAGGCATAAAGCATAGCGCCATTAAACAATACATCACCTTTGAGAGCTATTTGGACTGTCTTAAAAGCAGAGAAATCATAAGAACGCCAATGAACTTAATTCTGTCTCGTCAACATAATGTTACATCAGTGGAAGTGAACAAAATATCCTTATCCCCACATGATGACAAAAGAGTAATTGCAGATGATGGAATATCCACATATGCCCATGGACATTACCGTGCTGTGAATAATGAATGAAATAAGAAGGTCTAAAACAGAAAAACTGATTTCCCATCTCAAGAAGCAGCAAACCCTGGTGCGCAGCTGACATCTAGTCATGAAAGCCTGAATAATAAGAGCAGAGGAAGGCATTAAGTCTACCGTTCAGAAAAACAAAAATTCTGACGCTGGTCCCAAGTCCAGATAAAAAGACGAGGGATGTCTACCTCATTGCATAAGCTAACTGAGCACACTTTAATTAATGTTAAATAGGTAAATTAAAAAGGATCTACTACCTCATAATATGAAATAACCTTGAAAACATTTTAATTAGTATAAAAAGATTTAAGTAGTTGAAGTTAGCCTAAAAAGATCCCTGAAATGTACAAAAAGCTCAGAACATCTGGAAAGGCATGACAATAGCATTAGAACGTTGGTTTAGCATTACGAAATATTACAAGAGTATGAAGACATCAATCCGAATGAAGAACCGTATGAAGAATGTACGCACAGATGATTACGAATACACCTCTAACAGGAACGAAGATATCTATAGCTGTCAAACGTTTAGCTATGAACCCTACGACTCTTAACCCTAGAGTTCCCAGATAATATCTCAACACCTAACCTCTAGACACTACAGCTTTAAACCGTTAGCTATGAAGCCTACAACTCTTAACCCTAGAGCCCTCAGATCATACCTCAATACGTATCCTCTAGATCCTACAGCCTTAACATTAGACCGAGAACTCTAACTTCGAATCCATAAGACCTAACCACCAAAGCTACAGCCCTTAACCTCAAGACCTGTGGGTTTAAGCTATACATCCTTTAAACCCCAGGCCTTAAGATCGTACCTCAAGACTTAACCTCGTGACCAAGAGAGATGAGCACCTTAACCAATATACATAGCCTTTCAGAGCAAAAGACTTAATAACGAAGCTTAAGATATAAGCATAAGGCCTCAAAACATAACAAGATGGAATAGAGATCTTGAAATCATAGAGAAGGTACGAAGAACAAGAATCCCTAGCAACAAAAAAACTCTATGGTTAGGAAAACAGAAGCAGTTACACAAATAGCTAAATTTACTATATAAACGCACCTAATCAGCATATATACCTCTAGCAGTGCCAAAAATAGTTCTAGGAGCTCTAACATCAGCATGCCTCAAGAATTTTACACCATACGTACAAGTAGTTAGCGGAATACAAAATAGTTGAGCTTGAAAGATATGGGTTATATAAAGGGAAAATGAACATGCTTAGGATAGGCTGAGGAGGAAAGAGTAGAACAGCTTGAGAAAAGAGAAAGGATGTCAATAGCAAAAAGAATTAGGATAAGGAGCTGTGAAAGATGGCAAAAACAAAGAAGTATATTAGGTTAGGTTAAAGTGCGAGAATAGAGGAACATAAGGACAGAAAACAGGTTAACAGATGCAACAAATGATGCCAATAGCAGATACACAGCTAGGTTAGGTTAAAGAATGATGAAAGAAGGCAACAACAAAAAGGAGTATATTAGGTTAGGTTAAAGTGGCAAAATAGAGGAACTTCAGGAAAGAGAACTGCTGAGTTAGGTTAGGTTAGGTTAGATTATGTTAAAGAATGATGAAAGAAGGTGAAAAAGGGTATATTAGGGTAGGTTACAGTGGTAGAATACATTACCATAAGAAGAAAAGAGAACGGATGCCAATAGCACAAATAGCTAGGTTAAAGAATGATGAAAGAAGACAAAAACAAAAAAGAGGATGTTAGCTTCAGTTACAGCGGGGTAGAATAAAATACCTTAAGAATAAAAAAGAGAACTGTCAGGTTAGGCTATGTTAGGTTGGTTTATAGTACTATGAAATAGTAAAGCATAAATGTAGGACTTGCCTCAAGATTAACAACCTTTAGACGCTGGACTAGCAAAGTGAACTTCAAAATCATAAGACCATACCTCAACCTATACAACAAAGCCAAACGATCCTACAGCCTTTATACTCCTGACCAACAACCTTTAGCTATAAACCCTACAACTCTTAAACCTAGAGCCCCAGATCATAACTCAAGACCTAACCACTAAATCCTACGGGAATTAACCTCCCAGACCAACAGCCTTACCTTTGGAAAGATGCAACTCTTAACCCTAGAGACCCCAGATCATACCTCAAGACCTAACCTCCAATCACACAGTATTAATCTCCAGACCAGTAGCTTTTACCTGTGAAAAACCTGCAACTGTTAACCCTAGAGCTCGCCCTCCCCAGAACATTACTTGAGACCCGACCTCTAATTCCTACAGATTTCAACCTACCAGACCAACAGTGAAAACTACCTGTGAAAGCCTGCAACTCTTAATCCTAGAGCCTCAGATCATACCTTGAGACCTAACCACTAAATCCTACACTTACTATTGTTCACACCAGCATTTTTTACCTGTGAAAAGCATGCAACTCTTAACCCTAGACCCTCAGATCCTACCTCAAGACCAAACCACTAAATCCTACAGCTATTAACCTCCCAGACCAACAGCTTTACCTGAGAAAACCTGAAACACTTAACCCTAGAGTCCCAAACGTTATCTCAAGACCTAACCTCTAAATCCTATAGCTATTAGCTTCCCAGACCAACAGCCTTACCTGTGAAAACCTACAACAGTTAACCCTAGAGCCCCCCCAGATTATACCTCAAGACCTAGCATCATGATCTACAGCAAATTAAGAGGACTGACTAAACCTCTGAACACTGTCGAAATATCCTAAATACATAGATTGCGCATGGCCGCCATCTTGCTCATAAACTGTTGCGCCAGAACACTCTCTAATACCCTACTGCCCTTAAACACCACACTCACTCACTCACTCATTCGGCTTAAAAGGTTTGGGCCGAACACCTAACGGCTTGCGTGATGCAGATTTCGCACTATGTCGACCTTCCTGTTGCTTACTGATTGCCGATAAGTTTGGTATCATTCGTGGGCAGGGACCTGATTTAAGGTGATCAGGTCCAACTTTGGTGGCCAGACATAGATACAACGTTGAAAATATTTACTGAGATGTTATTTAAACTTGAGAATAGCTTGTCTAAACTGATCAACGTATTGAGCATTACATAAACATTTTGGCTAGGATGCTCTACGTAATTTGTATAGATATTTGCACGCTCTTGACTGACATTCGAAAGAATAGGGCAACAGCGTTGCTAGTTATGAAATCAACGTCCACTGCAGACCTTAGGCTTAGGAAAAACATTACGTATGCCTACATTCGCTTACGTTGCTAAATGTATGTGCATTCATGTTTATCAATGCAAGAAAATTGGTATAGATAACATTTTTTAATGGTCGTTTTAAAAAGAAACTTGAAACAAAACGCATTAAAATCGCTTGGAACTTCACCATAGTGAAAATGCATCACTGATCCTGCAATTGTGCTGTAGTATTTCACGGAGCAGTTATACTTGAACGTGCTTGACCTTTTTATTGTAATCCTTCCGAAATCTTTTCGTTAGCCGGTTGGTGACACAATTTGCAAAGTGTTTTTATATCAATTTGACACAAAATAGTTTCGTGAACGTTACTGAGGTCATTCAGGCAGTGTGAACCCCTAACTGCACTAGTCTGTTCAGCTAGCATATTCTGCAAGCACATAATGCGCAGCAATGTCTCAAACTAGAGCAATCATGTAAACATTTGGGAGGGGGCAAAGAGAGAGACTGGTATTTTAACGGGACGCTCTTAGGCTGCTGGTTGATGATGGAGGGAAGTTCGTGGGTATTTATAAAGACGGTTCCTGGCGAGAACGTATCAACCCACGTCTGGTCGAGAATGCTGTCACCTTCACTCTTCTGTCGTCGAAGGAAAGTCGGCCTGCTTCCATACCTCATGTTTTGCGCTCTGTAATCATAAATACATATGAGGTTGCATACTATTTACTACTGTCAGTTTGCGCAATTTCAAAATGTATGCTTTTACCTTTGTAGCCACACTGTTAAAAATTATGGTGTATCAAATATTCTTTCTCTATCAGCAAATATTTGTGTTATTCTCTTATTGCTTTTTAAGATTTAAGTATAATTCTGTTGTGATACAGCTAGTTTCGAGTACAGAAGTGGGTAGTATACATTAAAGAATGAGGTGAAAACGACTAATATATAGGGGTGCTGATTTTTTCGCAAAATGCTATATAAATGCGAAATCGAAGATTTTCCCAAGTAATTATTTTTTCCCAATGCCTTTTCTTCTGGAAACTTTAACTGAGGGGTTTGTAGAAGCTTTGTATGTTTAGATAGTTATGACGTAAGTGACCAATCTTCTGGAATGAGAAAGCAACCCTTCCCGCTAAATTAGCCTATTGTTCCACCATTGCCCGCCCATGTGAGATATGTTTGGTGCTGCAGCGAGTTTAATTGTTTTACAAAGGAAACCCCTCTTACCACGTCTAATGAGACATAAATGCATCTTCACAACTCAACGGAAAATTTCAATCCTTGTCTCTGAAAACCAATAGCAATCCTAATTTCAAGGAAGTGATAAACACATGTTAATTCTAGTTGGAGTCCTTAGTTGCCAAAGTTCCGATTTTAATTGTTCTGTTCGGTTTTACGCGGTTTTACTTTGTCGAAGTAAGTACCTTTTCTTACGGTCATATCCCACGAAATGAACGAGATCATTTCCGTACTTTAACTTCACTAAGCCAAAAAAGTTGTATAACTAAGAATTGTGGGGGGTGATGCAAAATTACACATACATTAAGGGCAGTAATCTTAATTTTGTAGCACGGTACAGTCTAAAGAACTCGAACTTGAGTGCTTTTAGCTAATTTAAATAAATTTTGCGTTCATGTATGAGCCATTCTCTGGAGATCTGCCAAAGGCAAATAACATTGCGATGTAATTATGTACCTCGCTCTGGAGTAGCAATGAAGGCTGAAATAAAGAAGTGTTTACAAGGAAACCCCATTGTTTTAGTTGCAGACGAGGCTTCAGACAGGCAGGGAGAACGTGTTTGCGCGGTTTTATTCAGAACAATGTGTCCAGGCAAACCAGGACGTATTTTTAGGTAATTGCAGATTTCTTGATAAAGCAAATGGCATCACTTGTAGCAGGGCAATCATTGACGCTTTGAAAGAATGACACCTCATATGAAAATGTACTGCGGATGGTATCAGATTCAGCTCGTTACATGGGGACACACTTTGTAGCATTGCAAACTATTATTGGTGGCTATCTCATGCACTTTCAATGTTAACCTAGTTGATTTTATCACAAAGAAATGTCACAACTAAACCATTTCATGTCAAAACTGAAAATGGCTTTCTTGCATTCAAGAAAAATGAAAGTTCGTTAAGAAAGTTACCCAAATCTTCCAGCTGTAGTATTTACTTACCCCGTGTTCAGACGTTGCAATTCATGGTTTAAATCTTTAGAATGTGAACAAGTATTTAGATACGCTATTTTCTTCAATCTTCGGATGAAACTTTGTTAAACAGCAGCTGTTCATACCTACTAAACATTTTCACTGATGAATGCAGTTATTTTGAACTACAGTGTTAGGTAAAGTACATCACGGGCTAGAAAACGCTGTAGTGAGAAGGTATTGCTAACAGAAAAGGAAATACGTGCAGCAGTTTACGAGGAATTAGATCGCGAAAGTACGACGAATCTTGGTTTAGCGAGTTAGTGGAAGACAGTGATAGGGAACTAAGTGACAGTGAAGGTGCCGAGGAACAGGTAGCAGATGAGAGGGCTAAAATACATGAAAAACTAAAATTAAAGAAGTACCTACACAGTGGACCTTCAATAACTTAGAAGCATTTTCCTCCCCTACAGGTGCCAATCATACTATTCCTCCAGGAAGTCCACAAATAGATTACTTTGAACTTTTGATAGATTCCTATTTTTGCGGCAAAATTGTGGAGGAAACCAATAGGTGTGCAGCACAGATTCAAGCTAAAAGTCAGGTCCCAAATGGGAAGATACGAATTCAAGGGAGATACAAGCCTATTTAGGAATTTTGATATATATGGGGATGGTGGATCTTCCTGAAATTCGAGATTACTTTTTGGGGGAGTTTTGCGTTTGTCCAATTGTAAGACAAGCAATGACATTGCTCCGTTTTCAAAATATATCACAATAACTTGATCTAAATGACGAATCTGCTAAGCTACAATTTAGGGGTTGATTCTTATGATTATCTGTATAAGGCAGGACCTGCTTTAGACATAATCGGAAAGTTTGCAAATGTCTACAAACAAAATCGCGATCTTTCCGTTGATAGGTTTCAAAGGGCGCTTCTTTCTGAAACAATATATGCCCGCTAAACCAACAAAATGAGAGATAAAGGCATGGGGTATTGCAGACAGTAAAAGTGCGTATTTATTGACATGTAAAGTCTATCTGGCGGGGGGGGGGGGGGGAAGGAGGCGAGAAACAGTGATCTACTTGGGGAACAGATTGTTTTAGACATGTGCGAAAAATACACTGGATTGTGGCATCATGTCTATTTTGACGTGCTGGAAGAAAAGACTGGCCAAAACAGTTTTCAAAGCCAAAACCACTGAAACTGAAAAGGGGCGAATCTCGCAAATTGCAACATAAAGGTTTACAGTTGTTTGGCACGATAACAGGGACGTTCTTTTATTTGTCTACCAACTCCGATCCCAGAACAGATGGAGAGGTAGAAAGGAAGAGTGGCAAGGGAAAAGAAAAAAATTAAAATGCCGTGTCCTAATGCAGTTATAAACTACACTCATATGGCAGGGATTGACCTCGCGGACCAAAGTAAGCGGAGTATTACGGTGTCGGCCGGCCTTAAAAAATGCTGGAAATAATTGTTCCATTTCGTCGTGAATGTTGCTATTGTTAATAGTATTATAATATACGACATTTCAAACAGACCTGCTTCTACAACTCATGGCAATAGACTTCTTCACTACAGGCAGAATTTAGTGCAACAACTAATCGCAGACTTTACGTCACGTAAGCGAGTGGGATTTCAGCGTAGTCTACCTTCTACCACCCCTGTACCTAGTTCTCTTCACACCCTTGTAAAAATACCAGGCCGTGTGAAATCGTGTGCCCAGTGCATTGTGAAGAAAAGGAAAACAATCAGGTCGCGCTGTGCAGTCTGAATATAAGTGCAGACAGTGTGACTGTCTTATGTAGAATTGGATGCTTCCTCAGTTATCACCAAGCGAGGGGGTGGAAGTTCAAAACCAACACAAGGGTGTACATGCGAAGGCACTAATAACTTTAAGTGTATATAGAACATTTTAATTGTGCAATGGAATAGTGTATATAGCATTTTACGGACAAGCTGCAAGTTTCCCTACAAAGGGATTGATCTTTTCAGTAATAAAACGTTAAAATTAAATTTGTTATTCTCTGCAAACCAATTTATACAAGCTATTCACTAAGCAATTTAATTTTTCCAGTTAAAAATATAATTATGCCGGTATAGAGGCCTGTAGTAGTTCAGAATTTAAATGGACACAGGTCTGCTTGGAGAACAACTAGTTAATACTGAATGCACAGCAAAGGGTTAATAGAGTGTATTTTAGGTTGAACAGCAACATGGCGGAAAATGTGACAAATGTATTCTTCTAAGACATTGGAAGCTTTCTAATCCCGTCACTGCTGGCAGAGTAACTTCAATAGATTACACGATTTTAAGTGAAAGTAACATCCCATTTGTTCGTGATGTTCAAATGCATAGTTTTGTTGCGGTATATAAATATTTTCATTCACAACTGATACAAACCATGCAGGATAATAAGGATGTGGAATGCCTTCAAATGCTGATGGCTGTTAAGCTCAAATACACAGAGTTTGCCCGAGCAGCTCTGCAATGTATTTGGGGTCCTAGCAACAGCGTAGATGCTGAAAGAGATTGTAGTAAATATTTGATTGTGACAGGAGGACTCAGATGACAGAACCGAATGTTGAAATATGTTCACTTCTTTCATTCAACAGCGTTACTGAATCATAAGCTTATGAGTTATGCCGTAGGCTAATTTTGTGCATTTTCTTCTTATTGTGCTAGTTTTACATCAGTATGGATGTATCTTTTTTGTATTATGCAGTATGTTTTAGTCTGTATGAGCTTGTTCTATATTTTTGTGTGTTGCTTTAACCTATATTAATGTAAAATAGACACTATGCACTTTTAACTCACTATCATAATAACCTGCCATAAATGTGGTTTAAATCTCATATAAATAATATTCATAATTTTAAAAATTACTTCAAATTAAATTTTTTTCAAAATGCTATAAAATATTAAATTGAAAATTGTATAAAATTGTATAAATGCTATAAAATGCTAACTGTGGAAATCAAAATGCTAAATTTCTGATTTCGAAATGCTAAACATCAGTACGCCTACAAGCTGTGCGCGCGCATGTTATAATTTTAACAATGTAGTAAATATTAAAGCAAAATTTTTACCGTTTTATTTTAAAAGTCTCCGAAAATCTGATATTGTTACACTTCTTTCAAAGTAACTGCAAATTGTTTTGAATTATTTTTGGCTGTTAGAGTGGTTTCCCGAATTTATATAGGCTCTAGCAAGCAATAAAAGGCTATGTATACGGTTATTTAATAGTCAGTTGAATGACTCAATTATTTGTAGGAATAAATGTCCGAGGAAGTACGTCAATATCAATAAATGTTAATTTAACTTCTGGAATAATGGTTGTGTAGGGCTTCTGAAGCTTTCAGGTAAACATTCCACACTGCAATATAACCATTCCGTTTCATAACGGAAGCCTTGATCGAGTCTCAGGGAGTCCTTAATCTTGGCAACTTGAACATTCAACTGGTGTTTTGAGTTTTCGAAATGTGTAGTCCATTTCGATAATTTCACTGACATCGTAACTAAGGTGTTGACAGCAGCAAAGCAGAACCACCTATCATGGGATTTACTCCACGTGGGGAAGATAATCTATGCTTCTGGTTGGCTAAAGTTAGATATAAATCTATTTCTACTGAGTACGTGTATGTATAAGAATGTTCAACAATTAACCAAATTTGGTAATTTAAGTGTGAGATGGAGGAACAGCTGAATTCTGAAACAAAATGTTACAAATGCCAAATCGATATGTAAAGTAGATGGATATAAGATGTAAGATGTGACACAAAGGTTTAAAAAGTTCTCAACTGAAACTAAACTTTGTTTGGAAAACTGTTCAATATTTTGTATTTTATCAGAAATTTGCATGACAGATTACGCATCTTGAATTTTTTTTTAAATAGTATGGCGTTTTCTTCATCGTGAATAACGTTTGTATAACTGGTAACCCGTAAGAGATGGGTTTTTTAAAATAAATTTAAGGTCGCTTCAACTTCCTAGGTATACCGCGACCATCTTAACAATATAGTACAATTACTAACATTTATAAAACAATTACATTAAATACACAGGTTTACAATCAAACATAAAATTAAATATTAATTACATTAATTAGGAAAAACAATTTACATTGAATATAGATAACTAAAAACAAGAACATACTCATAGATAAACAGTATTTTGGAAGAATTATCATTACTTTTACACCATTGATGAATTACAATTGAGTATAGTTTACATATATTTATATAAAGTTCCAAATGTCGGTATCCTTTAGGTAAGTAAAAAGCTTGCAGCGTAGTTTGAAGCTGATTAGCAATGTGGAGATGTCCTATGGGATTCCATGTTTTCTGTAGACAGTCTTATTGCACATAAAATATAGGTCTTCTGAAAAGGCACAATTTGTCAAAACTTGTGGCGTTAACCATTTCCGAGATATGTTATTGGTTTAAATTTTCAAGTATACTTAGTTGAGTTTCCATTGTTTTTCTTCTAGTGGTCATGCAAAGAGCTTGGCATTTTAGATATCGCAAAGTAACCTACATTTAAAAAATTCTACCATCGCTTTAACAAAATGTGTATGTGTAATGAAAGTTTCTCGGTTAACAGGAAGATAGAAGTGTAAGCATTAGTAAGAGTAGTTTGCTGAAGTGGATCGATTTATTTTCTTTTATCCTTCCTTGGATACCTACAAAGAAATTTGTAATAAAACCATTTCAACATGTTCATTTCGACTAACATGATATATGTTGGAAAATAAGCGTTTATAAGATAGTTTGCAGAAGCTATACAAAATAACGATGTGGGTAGTCATAAATGAAGTAATTTTTAAATTTTTTTTTCACCATCAACATTACACATTTAGTGTTGGAATGACATCCTGTCATTCTTGGAATTATAGTAAGTGCGAATGGAACAGCACCTTTTCGTTAGCATTGTGTTGTATCAATATTCCTACTGGTCGTAGGAGACTTTGTGCAGCTTAAGGAAGGATTGGTCTTTACATGTGGCGCTCATACCTTTTCACGACTGCGTCCCAAGTTTTACCAACGCGGATATTCGGATCATCGGTCTTCTCTTAAGACGACAAAGCATTCTGCGTCATAAGTGAAGTAATTTTTTAATTTTTTTCCACCATCAACATTACACATGTAGTGTAAGTCCTGTCATTCTTGGAATTAGAGTAAGTGCGAATGGAAAAGCACCTTTTCGTTAGCATTGTGTTGTATCAATATTCCTACTGGTCGTAGGAGACTTATTTGGGCCTGTGCAGCTTAAGGAAGGTATTGATCTTTACATGTGGCGCTCATACCTTTTCACGACTGCGTCCCACACGTTTTACCCACGCCGATATTCGGATCATCGGTCTTCTCTTAAGACGACGAAGCATTCTGCGTCTTCGAAAATAGATTTGGTAATGAACACTGGTGTCGCATCCCTTAGCTTGCGGGGGATGATAAGAGGGCCTTCTTGGTCGGAAGTCTGAAGTGGCTGATGATTGTACTTTTGAGGTTGTTTTTGAATCAGAATGATGCTAGATCACTAGATAGTGGCAGTCTGGATTAATCCCAAAATCGTAGCAATTCGTACATTTACTTCTACTGTTTGGTGCTTGGGTAAGACTGCGTTTGTGCTCTTTGAATCCTGTATCCGTTATGTCCATTAGTCAGCCTCATAGCTAGTCTTCATATTTGTAGAGTATCATTTATAGCAGACGTTCATGCAGCTTTTTGTATCATATGGTAACAAATAAGCGATTGTATCTGGATGAAAACAAAAGGGTGGATAAATTTAATAGATTATATCACCGTCTTTAACGCTCTCCATGTGGTCTAGGGCACTGCTATTCAACATTCTGATGTGGTTCTGACCACATTTAACTCGTGCCTAAGGAGGTGGGGACGCCAGCTTCGTCACAACTATTATTTGTGGGGAAATTCCTTGTAATTTGTTAGCGTTTTCCAGTACTTAAAAGTCGAATTGGGCCGTGCAAAGTGAACGAGATTTCAAACCCATCGCATAGAGGCCAGCTCTTAAGATTTGGCTTTGATTTAAACCTTCTGTATACTCCTAATAACATTTAACTTGCAAGCAAATATGCAATAAAGCAGTTTAATGTTTATCTTGTTAAACATGAAGTAGGTGAATAAGGTTTGGTATAGTTATTGCAGAATGTGTGGGAAAAAGCCGTACAAATGTGAGACATCAGGCCTTTCTGAATGGAGATGTGGCGCTGTTTCTTGTTTTTGCAAAGTGGAATGAATTTAAAAGTCGCCACATTGCTAGCGATTTTGAAAAGATGTGACTCGCTTTAGAGTACTGTATTCTTAAAAATTCAACAAAATGTGTAAAGAGTAATGAAGCTTTATCTGTATTAATAAGTAGATAAATATCAAGCGTTTTTAAGAATACTTTTTATATAGGTGTAGAGAATCACGTGAAAGTAACATCAGACATATTTTATTTCTAGAAATTGCATGTATTTTGTCTTTTATTCGTATATTAATGATACTAACGTTTCAGGGGGCTAGTTTGTTGAAAGTATTACACAATAGGCCGATAAACAAAATTCAAAATGACCGATTTCAAAAGGGATAAATCAAGCGTAGCGGATCAGTAATCATAAACATCATAAATGCAATTTTAACCTTAGTAAGCTTAAGAAGAATGGGGATTCATATGGATTTTAAAATGGTTGCCCATGGGGACTTTGCATTGTCCAATGACCTGGGTCCTCCATATGGAATAAGCGAAGGTCAGATTCTTAACATCTTGCCTTTCCTAGAGCAAGCTTCGTCATCGCTTTTATGTTCGGAGAGGGCTTTTTAAAGAAAATCATGTGGGAGGACAAACTAAGGCGAGATATCTGAAGTGTGTTGCACGGCCTCCTTTTATAAACTTGTCCACACTTACTGTTCCCATAACCAAACAGGGGTACTCGAAGTTAATTAAATTCCAGATGTTGCACAACTTTAAATTTGATTGGTCCTCATCCTTGGGTTAAACCCAATTTACAACGGAAAGGACTTAAGATAATTTCCGAAATACTGATTTCGTTTGACTATTGAAAATAGCGTTTAAAATGTTCGAAAATGTATCTTAGAAAAATTCACTGTCCTTTTCCTCATTAACTAGCGAAGTAGTGATTTGAACACTTACCATCAGGTCAAATTATTGCAACTTTATTTGACCCGTTGTAGTTCGATTTTCAAAACCCGTTTTACCTTTCTATTGTGAATAAAATAAACGTAACTGGAATGTTTTGTTGTATCTGTTCACTTTCTGTAGATTTGAATCTTGTAGTAGTTTCCAGCGTTTTAAACTAGATAGTGAAAAGGATATTTCCACGAGGACCTGAAAATGTTTATAAATGCTTTCCTTTTTCACACCCAAACAGAACTTCGGGGTAAAAAGAATTTGGATACCGCTACTTTTCTTTGAGGCATGCGAGAAAATCAGTGCAGGCCTACAGTAAAATGCATGCCACGATTCTAAAAGTAACAATTGCTGTATTACGGTAAACTGTTAACGATATTTAATTACTGGGACAATTTTCGTATACCTATTCGTAGCAAATTTGGTATTCTATAAAACGAATTAGAATCAAATTGCGTGTGACATTGCACGGAAGATCAGAAGGAAATCTTCAGACTGAAACTGATGTTTGCACACAAATCAGATAAATGCAGTATTATGCAATTATGATACAGAACTAAATTGTCATAAATGGGGTCAGTCCAAAAGCATAACGAGCATAATAGGGCTTTAGAATTGTGATTGTTATCCAGAGATTGTCTTTGGGGATCTAAGGATCTGGATAGAATTAAGTTTAAGCACAAAGTATAATTTAAAAATAATTAAAGCACAATGTGTAATATGAAGCATAATTTGTGGAAGATTAACTGCGTGTTTAAAATCTAACAGTACACCTATTCAATGTAAAAGTTAAAATTATTTCCTAGAGCAATGAAAAGACAGGAGTTTCAGCAACAAATATATACGTAAATTGGTCAGTGCTCAATCTGAATCAGAATAGCTCACATCTATTGATCTCTACCGAGATGCCAAGAGTTGCTGTAATTGAAGTTTAAAGTTTCCTCGAGTCTTTCACAGATTATTCTGTAGCTGAAAAAGGGAAGCTGCACCTTACGTTGAGTCCATTAATTTTAAGAAATCCATTGTAGAAAAGCATGTGACAAGTTATCTCCGAAACAGTGATGAAAATGATTGCACTTCCGGCAGTCCTAGCAACATACGTATTAGCGGTACTATACCTCAAATATGGCAACGCAAGGAAAGTTCAAAAGATATGGCAAATGTTCAGACTTCACTTCTGCAGGTATTCCATTCCACGTCTTCCCTAACGGTTTCGTTAAGGGAAAGCTTCAAGAATGAAACCGTCCCAGTGAAACCACTTTGTGAAGACATCTTGAGTGTTGACGATCTCCAGGATACCCAATTCACATTGTGAAGAAATTCTGTTTATCTAGTGCTTCAAACAACAAATAATCAATCATAAGGTGATGGATCATTTTGTTGATTCATTGCGTGTTGTGGGCGAAAATCCGCCTCGTGTGTAAACCAAATGTATTGTGCAACATTGCAAGGCTCATGTTTTCAATAAATCTAATACTTGACAACACTAGATGTTGAACACACTTGGTGTTCAGATCTGTTTTTATTTTAATATCGGACAGTGCAACATTATGGTTTCTACTGACAGGTGATTGGCTGGATTTGCACTTCAGCTTTTAAATTCTTCTTGCATTTTTGTGCTGAAGAGATGACTCGCTCTGTTAAAGCTGCTTTTCTCCCGGAAGCGAGAGATCACTGGACTACATAAAAGAATTGGGAATATTTTATCTACTTTCAGTTCCTGTAATTACTCATTAGGTAGTAAATACCACCGCATCAATTTCAGTGTAGTTAAATCTTGGATCGATCTGGAAGATGAAGATTGTGTAGTACTCAAATTTAAAAGGACTGATTGAAAATGAAACACTTAACTTCAGTTTAAAGTCATCCGTTTTGTAATAGATAATGTGATGATTCAATATAGATCTGGCTTCTGTCAGTCCATATGCTTCAAAGTTCCTACGTGACATTTAAGTACAATTTGAGAGAGACACGAACACTATCCTGCGATAAACTTATGTAAAGTAGTTCAGAATTTAGATCCAGCATTAGCCGTACCCGAGCAGTTTACAGATGAATGGAGACGCTTTTATAACATTCATGTTCCAGTGAAGAATTGTCAACATATGCAGCAATAATACATGGAAACAATTTGCTTTACTACTACTTTATACTTCTGGCAGAAATATTCGCCTAAGATGCTGCACTAAGTAAGAAGGCAATTAGGATTCCTCCGTTATCTGCTCCAGATGAGAGAAGCTTTTCTAAGATCAATGAATCTTAAATTATAAACAGTCATTCTGCTCGATATTAATTTAGAATTTGGGGAAAATCCGGAGAAAACCTAATTCGGTAACTCGCCCTAACAAAAATTCCATCTCGGGACCTCTTAAACGTCAGGCAGAGACACTACCTTGACGCAATGGGGTAGTTTGGAGTCTTATTACTTGGATCCACGTAAAACGGCTGGAGATCATTAAAGATGGAAGTCACCTCCGTCCGCCGCCGCCGCCGCTAGACACATATGGACGTGATTCGTCATGTTTGCTCAACATGACATTCGTCATGTTTCTATAAGGTACAACTAGTCAGGCCTGTAGTAGTAAGATTGTGTGAGACTGTCAGAAATGACTTGTAAAGTTTGAAAGTTGTCTTTAGTAACTCATCTGTCGTATGTCAGCCCCTTCCCCTACATCTTGCGGGAAATATTCTTGGTTTATTTCAGTATTCAAGTCGGACGAATTATATTTTCCATAATCAGTAGTGACAACGTATGTCGAAAAATTGGCCCAATAATAATTCTTATAAATCAGACATGGTGCATTGTGCATCCACTTCGTGCAGTTTCGTATATTTCATAGAGGTTTACAGCAGAGCAGTCTCAAATTCTGGGAGTTAGCCTATCTCCAGAAATGAAAGCATCAAACTCTATCTGTCGGAGCTTGATCTGAATGAGATCCTGAAAACACCGACAGCATTGAATTATTTGTTTGTCAGGGTCCGAGTAGTTGCACTTCCGTTATTTTGTAGGCTTAAGATACACCTACGTTGCTGCCTTTTTGGGGCGCAAAGATTTGAAAGGTAAACCATCCAGTGTGCAACGGGGATTGTTTACAATTCCGAGCTCTTTAGCCGATTTTTGCCTTCATCTAGAAGGCACTTTGTTCTTTCCATTTTTAGTGTTATTTTTTTTTCTTTGAGGAAGAACTCATTTGGCCATCGAAGGGATGTTTTCTTTAGTTGTACACATACACACAAAACACAGTACACCCATGCCCAAGGCGGGACTCGAACCCGCGACCCTCTACGCGAGGAACGCTAGAGACCTACGCTCTAACTACCACGGCTGTGAGGGCCGACAAATGTATTTTCGACCTCTGTGAGACTTGTCCCATTCCTTTGTCCTGAATAGACATAGTGTCAGCGTGGACTGAACCATTGTTGAGTTTCATTTTCATTAGGTTTCTGGGTTCGGTACGCAATATATTTCTGGGATACTCAGTTGTATCAGAGGTCGAAATACCACGTTACACTTTTGGGTGACGATAAACAGACTGAACTACGTTGGGAAGAGTCCCGCTGTCTGGTGTAGCCATGCGGATCAATACGTTAAATATGGGACGGCAGTAATCACAATAGGTGAACGTCCTAGCAGAGAGATTTTGCGATGAGATGTTCCTTCCACTTGGATTAACACACATTTAGAGAATATTTTAAGGATCAATGTTGGAATGTTAACATCAGACCAGACGCCTGTGTACTTTCGTGACTGTTAAAAGTATCTTGGGTTATTTAATAATTTAAAATAGTTTCATTATTACCGCACTCTTATTTGAAGCAGTGGGGATGGTAATGTTCAAGCTTCTAGTGTGGGGACGTTTGACGTAACAGATAGCAAACATAAATTTAAACCGCTGTCTTCGTGTGTCGGCAGGCTCTCGAACCTAAATTGTTAGTTCCGCGGTCGGTTCATACCGGCCTTTCTGCACACAAGCCTTTAGTACACATGTAATATGTGCGGTGATAGCCGATCAGTTTTAACTTCACCTATCTACGAAAACTAGCTTTGAGACATCATCCGCTAATTTGTTTATGTATTTTTTTCTAGATGAACGCGTTGTGTATTAGTTTCTAATTTGAAATAAACACAAATCACAGATTTGATTTTAAGGCATTTATGCTCGCACGGAAAATCTTTAGAGTTCTTCGCTTTTAGCACAACACCAACATTAAAGCAATCGTGTTAGCTAAATAATATTTTTGAACTAGGCATTTAAGCCCCTGTTGCACCAGTTGAATTTATTTCCAGACCAATGTTTTGCCATGATTGGTGTATAGCGGATACAACAATTTTATGGGCTTTTAACGCCTTTCTAAATTTATGTTTAAATTATTTCTTTTAATTGACTGGAGCCGTATAACTCCGATAATTGGCCCGCCTCGGTAGCGTAGATGGTAGCGTTTCTGCCTCACGTTCAAGAATTCCCGAGTTTGAATCTCGGTCAGGGTGAGTTACCTGGATACGGTTTTCTCCGATGTTTTCCCTTATCCTGAAAGATGAATGTCGGCTAACTATAAGCTGTATGGACTCTGGGTTCATTTGAGCATTTCACCCAATCCATTCATCGTCCGATATGACTTAACGTCGGAGGACGTAAATTTCAAAAAAAAAAAAAAAAAAACTCTGATAATTGAAATCGAAGTAGTAAGTATTGTCCATTTTATAAATAGATTTTCCGTCATATCTAAGATATTAACAGTAGTAAAGTTGAACCAGCTCTTAACCAACATACTCCACGTGGGGAATATGTTCTGATGTGTCCGAACTCTACTCAGCGAGTGAAGTATACCCTATTTTCGTGACATAGGCAATTTCGTGATACTTTTTCGAAGGGATGCCACAGAGAAACCAGGTGGTGTTAACTCGTCTTTTACTGTTGGTAGTTGACATACTTGTTCCTAGTGCTCAGGATCTATCGGCAGGCGCGTTAACATAACTGGTTTCTCTGTGACGTCTGCGGTCAGCATCTGGGCTTTCTAGACCAGTGTTTGGTACCTAGCATAGCTCCTCAATTTCCTCACAATGCTAAGTGGACATCGGTCTTAAAATCCGCACACCCCAGGGGTGGGATCGATCGCGGGCGTATTCCGGTAGCAGAGCACCAAAACACAGCGCTCTATTCCACTACGCAACGGCGCAGCACTTGTTTAGGTGTGCACAAATGGAATTAAATGTTTACTCATAGAAGCTCCTCTTTTGTGCAGGTAGCGTTTTTATTTCAAAGTATAATGGTCTGTTTAGTTTTCCCTAAGCTTATTAGAAGAATCGAAGACTTATTGATTATAAATTTCATATTACTCGAAGTTTTTCCATTCAAATTAATCTTCAGTTTCTAGTTTCAGTTTTTTTTTTTTTATAGCTACAGGACTCCAAGCATGCATGTAAGTTTTGGAACTATCTGTTTAGTTTCTTCGGTATTCATATTTCTTTACTAAAATAAGTTGGAAATGCCGGGTATGTTTTAAAAACATTGCCATATTTTGAATAGCCACATACAGGCATACCTTTGATTTTAAGCTCTGAACAGATATGACAGGTTCTCCAATATTGTCTTGAAGTTCTTAAACTTGTTCAAATCAAATCTTGTTAAATGGACTGCATTATTTAGTAATTAATGAGTGATGGTATAGTTTCTAGTCGAAGCTTGGAATCTCT
Organism: Mantis religiosa; assembly: GCA_030765055.1. Classification (NCBI taxonomy): domain Eukaryota; kingdom Metazoa; phylum Arthropoda; class Insecta; order Mantodea; family Mantidae; genus Mantis; species Mantis religiosa. The sequence goes on along the minus strand of CM060950.1, from coordinate 300,359,265 downwards.
TGATATTCAATTTGTCCATAGTTCTTAACCGTTTTGATTAAAATATCATAAGGTAAGATATTGTACATCTTTCAGTTCTAGAATAAACCATGAAGTCATATTTATTCTGAACTGCTTTTATACAGTTAATTAATAAATTCCAAGATACAGAAAAATCCTTACTTGAAAACATGCAAATCTCTTTAAAGCAGGTATTTGTTATTTTTTCTTTTTCGTGTTCATACAGTGAGAACTGAATTTGAAAACCATGATTATGCTGAGTAGCGACCAGTTTTTAAATGATTTGATGGTCTTTAGTATATTTATATTCTCCTTATACCTATAGTGAATTGAGTAATAAGGTTTATATGTATTAGCAAGTAGATAGTAGAATAACGTTTTATAAGAACAGTTCAAAGACGTGTGAGAAGAATTGTATGAATTCGAAACATCAGACTTAATAAGATCCTCATCCTGAGAAAATTAGACTCAAAGATGCACGAATTCATCTCCCAATCTCTAAAAAAGGCCGTTCAACATGCCTTAGTTCGAGCTGAAAGATTTATTGTTTTTCCACTGGCATTGAAGGTTACAAGCTGAAACGGTACTGTCTTCCTCGAGTAGGTTAATTGAATGTTAAAGGAATATATATATATATATATATATATATATATATATATATATATATTACGTGTACTGAAAGAAATATTTTGTGTGAAATGTCAAGATTGCTACGAGCTCTGGACGGTAGAGATTTTTGCTCCCCTAGGACAGCTAACCCCAACCATAAATCTGAGGCTCTCACCCTGTGTTTAGTTTCGAACATCGTTTGACAGGAAAGGAACATCTTAGGTAATCTTTGTGTGTGAGATTCTCGTAACTGAGACTCCACATGTTTTCTACCGACCAACTAATTAAAAATGAGCTGAAGGGGGAAGCGAAGTGTCATATGGCCTAGCCGGGAACAAACAGATATCTAAAATCAGTCGGTGGCTTGGAGTCGAGCGAGGTTGTCGTGCTAACCAGCACGAAGTCAGATATCGCGTTCTTTAAGGAACGGACGAGTAAGGTAAAGAAATCGCGTTCGATTAAAGCTAGTTAATAGCGGGGTGCTAATCCGACGACTCGTGTCATATACACGGGAGTGCTACCACGCAAACGCGAAACCTACCATTCAGAGTTCGCCTAATTAGCATGTATTTCGAGAGTAATTGAAATACAATCGTTCGTCATAAGAGAATTAACCGGTGTTTCTTTCCAAGTACCCTGATTGATCCACCCAGAACGCCCTGAACCAAGAGATCCTTGCCATAAATCCTATATTTATAAATATTAGGACAACTCCGAGAGCAGCCGAGGACATCGATATTCGTCAAATTTTGTTAGCGATACTGACAACCCTGGGAGTCAAGCTCATGCCAAATAATTGAGCTGAATTGCGCGGCAATACTCACCCTCGACACCCCGACTGCCCCAAAGCCAAGTGACATGAGTTGAGTAACAAGTGTGATTAATTTTTACGCCACTAAGCTGTGTTTTCTTCTGAATAAGGTTTGCATGTTTGCACAGTATTACATTTGTTTGGAGCAACTCACAGTTTACAAGGACTTTTTTTATTTTTTTTTTTTATTTTTATTTTAATGTTTGGGATCATTTTGTAACACAGATGTTGGGAAATTCCACTGGTTTAGTATTTGCAAAGACACTTGATATCCTCTCGGTACTCATCTGTCCGTATCTGTCTTCATTTGGTACAATTTTCACTTATTGGACCCCAGATTGACAGATTCTTGCTCTGTATGTTTACTTGCCCCACAAATTGGAACTGCTTACAAGTGATGCTTAACTTTCCTCTTTTCAGGTGAGTTGGAAATGGATCACTTAATCTGAGAGGAAGGTTTGGTGAGTAAAGCAATTAAATAATTGAGGTGGTCTCTATAACAGATGTAATGCAGAACTTGGATCAAAACTGTATGTCCTTAATGGTTTTTTTTTCAAGGTATTTGTAATTTTGGCCTACAGTTAAGCTTCAGAGCACGCTAGATATGGTTTTGATTTTAAGGGCGCATAAAGAGTTCTTAAATCTATTTTTCATGTTTTATGTGATCCGAAATATAAACCTTTAAAGATGTGTTATTGGGCTAATTGACCATTTCCCCCCTAAGTTGCCAGTTTAAAATGATGGCACATAACCATGCCAAATGTTTTTTTCTTTCTCCTGAATTATCCATAGTTTAATTTTCATAGTCAAGCGACTTAGTTTATTTACTGACGATGCACCAAACGGGCTTTCGTTGCTGTGCCTTACTGGAACATTTCTTCAGCGCGTTTATAACCTATTTGTTCTGTTGAGTAGACCTTGAAAGCATTCGCCTGATTCTTGAACATTCTATATTAGTGCTGTCCAATTTTATGTGCCATGGCACGTTTAACTCGTGCCTAAAGGAGGTACTAGTGCCGCCATTGTTGATTATTTTCTCATATGACAAACGTGTAATGCACAGAATTATAATTAAAATTGCCTATATGTACAACTTAGATAGTGAATGTGAAGTTTGGCACTCAATGTTCGTTGATAAGCTCAGAAAAGTCCGGTGTAGCTGGAACAGGGGGTTAATACGTCATCTAGATGCGAGTCTGACTGGATTGGTATTTCTTTTTGATGAATGCTCGTAGATGAAAATATGACCTCGTAAATGTCAGTGTGTGATTTGTGGAGAAATGAATACCTATTCTTGCTAACTGTCCGATACTGTTTTACAAATACAGATTTGTAAAATACTCTCCTCCCAATCACTGTTGAAACTAAGATGTCTTTTATCCATACCGGAACACATACAAGACGTGTAACTTGATCTAAACTCGCAAACTATCAAGTTATATTTACTGAATGTTCGGTTCAGATCCTAGTGACTCCCTCGCTTGCTGTCGGCACAAACAGCGTTGTTCAAAAAGAGGCAACTTGTTTGTGGTGAAGTTTTGGGTTCTCAACATTTGAGGTCTAATGTTTGTTTAGCTAATTATTTGAGAAGTTTTGAATGTACAAAGAGTTGTCCTGAAATTTGATTTGATATTACAAATCTGAATAAACATTTACTTACATCACGCACCACGACTTTCGGGAGTGCCGCGTTGTAATAGCTCTGTTTTCTATTGTCTGCTTTTACCATGGGGTAGGAGGAAAAACTATTTTTGCTCTGTCTAAAGTGCAAAACGTGATATAACTGTCCTTCCTCGGTGCACCTGATCGGCTCATGTCCTAAAGGAGTTGAGAGAAATGCATGTAAACAACTCCAGAAATTCCACGAAGAGTGTGATTAAGTTCGCTTCAAATTGAGTACTCCATTCCATGTTTATCGGGCAATGAGGTGACGTTTGGGAGCAGATGACATTTCTTCAGGTCTTTCTTTCTTCCATCACCACCTTTTAATTTTTTTATCTGTTTATGTAACAGTTTTGAACACCTGCTGAGAGTACGGTACCAGATCTATACCTTGTTTCACATAAGCTTGCCCCGTATCTCATAGCGGTCACGTGACCTAATCAGCTCTCATTGGCTGCTGTTGTGGTATAGACTAAAAATGAGTTCGTTATTTAACATGGCGATATATCTTCATATGTTGGAAGAAAATTGTCAAATTTATAATTTCGTAACTGAATTAAATATATTACGCAAGAGTTGATTTATCTAAAATGCATGTTTATTCTTAAACGAAGTAAAGAGGAGGTTCCTTTGCTCTCAAGCACGTATTTCACATGGCACGATAGCACGTGATTTAGCGGTAGTGATGACATTTTTGTTTATATGACTTATCACTGACCTTGTTTTGAACTGGAGTAGTCAAATATCACCATTCGAAGGCGTGCTGTGCCGATTGCGAGAGCTAAATTATTTTATTGGTCGTTCATTGCGCGTGTACTTATTATATGTATAATGGCAGAGTGTACTGCCAGTTTTTCGCTGAAGTATCGCAAGGGAAAACCTTTACAAAGCGGCGAAAAAAGAAGCGGTGTGTGCACAGAAAATGAAGTGTGTAGTGTTTAACGCCCGCTTTTACTACATACGGCACCGCAGGCGGTGACACTGATGATACATGAGATGAAGATGGAGCACCGATGGAATGAGATGGTGGGGGAAACCGGAGGTCCCGGAGAAAACCCGCCCCAGCGCCGTGTTGTCCAGCACAAATCTCACTTTGCGGTCGCCTGGGATCGAACTCGGAGAGCCAAACGGTCTAACCACTGAGCCACGGCGCGGCCCCTGCATGCACAGAGAAGAATCCGTCTTTGTCAGTGAGAGAAGTCGAACACCTGTGTTGTGAACTTACAGGTGTGAGTGTTAGGTGCGTAAGAACATCGCAACATGAAATTGAGACAACAGGAAAACTTACCACTCCAGGGGCAATATTGCTGTGTGGCGAAGACGGTATTTAAGGACAATCAGATTGTACCGAGATACAAATCGCAAAATATACTACCTTGACGAAACTTGGGTGAATGAAGGACACACGACAAGTATGGCGTGACACGACTTTTAAGACTGAAAGACAAACAGTTTTGCAAGGTATGTGTGCTGGTTTTAAAAAATCCCAGTGAAAAGGGCCGAAGGCCTTTTCATTATAAACTTGTTTTAATTTCATTGCTCATTCATTCAGTTTCAACTTGCTCAGTTTCATTATAAACTTGTATTTTTGCATGCCTTCATATTCTTATTTGTATTATTTTATCTATCTTACTGGCAATTATGTTTCACGAGCTTGCATGAGCAGTTAACGATAACGCGGCGAAGATCACAAAAAGCGGCAAACTATGTTATCTCAGATAAAGGACTCGCCGCCACATGTAGGGTTTCATGTTTGGAAATTTCTAGAGATATCTCGATTGACGGAGAATGGTTGTTTTCTTATTTGTGCGAGAATGTTCTCGACTTATGAATGGACAGATAAAAAGGATTGTGACACGCCAGGAAAAACAGTTGTGAAATGAGAGATAGCCAGCTGTGTTGTAACGAGAGCTAAAGATGTAATCTGCTGTCACTGTTATTGTGATCGACCTTGTAAGACTGTGTATATGTGATTTAATGTTCTTACCTGAGAATTGGACAGTGTATTTCGACGATAATAAAGGAGATTTTTAATTTCTGCAACTCGGCCTTTTAATTCTACGAAACCACAAAGTTACAGTATAGATAAGCGTTAAATGGTTTCAAGCATTTGAAGTGAGAAGTGAAACAAGTTAAATATAGAAGATGGCGGAAGTGTTGCGGGAAGTAATAAAGCAAACCTTTGCCGCCGGGTTACCTTTGTGTACATTTCAACATCTCAGCTCTCTAGTTTTCAAGGAACAAGAAAGCAGCCATAAAAATTGCGAAGAAATAGCTTGGAGCAGAGCTACAAACTTTTGAGAAATATTAAAACACATTGCTCGATTAGGATTTCATTTTTTACTTTTCTTGCTACACTTCTTGAAACTGAGCAATGCAAATTTCCTGAAACAACTTAAATGTTACTTTTATGGCGGAATTACGTTAGCAGTCAGTACGTTTTTTGTCATTATCTGAAATTCAAGGAGTTGTGGATGCTGAGTCTCTTAATGTGCCATATTATTTATGTCTGATATATGTAATAGCAAAACTACAGTAGAATGGCTATGCTGTATAGAATAGTAAGATCATTTAGATCTGGACAAACTCAAAAATTGGCAATACTAATGTTAATCAAACATGTAAGACGTAGGGATAACGGATAGAATGCTCAGTTTTAACTTCTTGTATTACTTCAGATAAGCAGTTTGTGCTGTCCAGCATAAAAAAATGGAGTAAATTTGGATCGTTGTTTGATAGCGGAAAATATTAGCCGAGAAGTCCACCCAGATATTAGTAGTTTCCTTTGATATCCTCAATTGACTACCACGGCACTCGGATAATCAGAAGCAAGATTACGGAAAATGAAGATGGTATTGTTTTCTTGTAATGTTGAAGGACCGCATTGTCCCAGGACCTAGACGGTTCACGTCACCTATTACCGAGATTTTGCTGAGAAATTATTCTATTTCTGTGCTATACTTGGTGATTTCACATTTTGGTCTGTTGTAGAACATTCTTGGACATAGGTTTGAAACATTAAACGGATGATGCTGTTCAGTCAACGTTGTAAACATCCACCAGAATAACACTGCCCGTCTTTACTCTAAGTGGGATAAATGAATTAATACAAGGAAATAAATAACATGTGCTAATAAACGCTTCTTGAAAAATTGTTGGCTGGCCTTTTTTCATTTGATTATTCCGCATATGGAAAGATGGACAGAGTGCCAATAAATAGAACATTCTTATCCACTGTTCATGAAACATTTCCATTAAAAATATAGTGAATAACCTAAAACCAGCAGTAAAGCTGGGCTGTCCCGTTCTTATGCATTTTACTTTTCTACTTTAAAAGTGCAGTTTTCAACTTACTCCTGCTTGCGCCTGTTTGCTTATACAACACGTACAGTATCTCGTCTGGCTTGAGGGGAGGCATTATCGTATCTTTTGTAATACATACTTTGCCAATTGGAGATTGGTTAGAGTAACCGGGTGGAAACCGCAAGATCTGTGGTTCAAATCCCAGTTATGACGAATTTTCCAATCAGGTTCTATCTTTCCAACTATGTCGTACTCCCGCCTTGTATGAAAACATAATTACCACCAATGTAATGTTTTATGAGATATTAGAATTTTCTGTACCTGTAGGGAAAGTTAGCGCTAAAACCAAAAGATCATTCACCTGCCAAATATCAACACTCCTAAATACAGAGGTGGCCAAATTATTAGACTAAGCTAAATTTCAGTCATAAAAATGAGCATATTTGAGCCTAACTCTGAATTAATGACATTGGATGTAACAATGATTAATACATAAGAATCATTCAGGGATATTTTATGATGACTAGTGAGATGTTTTGAAAGCATATGCTGGTATAACTGCTAAGTTAACTGTCAGCTGCCTAAGAGTACATTTATTGTGTGTATTTAATAGGTATGTGCTCATGCAAATTTATTGGACGTTACAAAGGTTTTCTTTAGAACTCTTGGCTTTATTTTGTCAATAGACTTCTTCTGCAATATACTAACGCTTTTAAAGTTTTATGCATGCAGTGAACGACTAGAGAACCTGTGAGATTTAATGTTAAAGGAAATTTGAGGTTATGGAGAAGAAAAGTGACTTATTACCTAGAAAAATTGGCATTACGAGGGCACTAATAGCAGGACGGTATACACAAAATGAAGTAGCACAGAGACTCAATATCACAAAACTCGAAGCAGAATTAAACAAATGGACGAAAACAAGATATATCAGGCACTGCGAAGCGGGAACTGCGGTAGAAAAAGCAAGTTGAGCCCTAGAGGTGTAAGAAAAGTTATGGCTGAAGCACGCAGAAACCAAAACGCCACTAGTAGAGATTTGAGGAATACTTTAGTAGCTAGAGGTTTAGAAGTGTCAGCAAGAACTATCAGGAGAACCCTGTTCGATAGTGGTTTGAAGGATCGAAGAGCCAGAAAAAAAAAGCAAAGCTCACACCAGATATGGCAAGAAAGAAACTCGACTGGGTAATGGGACTTATACATTGGTCTTCTGATCACTGGAAAAGAGTAATTAATGTGATACACCGTGTTACTCTTTCTCACAAAGATAATTTAATAACCAGATTCAATTATGGATAACATTCATAGGCTATACAAAGGTATTATTTGGGATAACTTAAGTATATTGTTGACCAATAGCTGCCATTAATATGGATTTCTCTTTCCTAGTGTGCTTTAGTGATGTATCCAAGTTTTAAGTTACTGACGAAAGAAGTCCGTATGTCCGGAGGACAACTGAAGAAGTTTCATCCTCAGTGAGTGCAACCAACTGTCAAACATCCTTCAAAGGTGATGGTCTAGAGCGTTATGTCTGTCCAAGGTACTGGAAGATTGTACATTGTTGAGGGTACTATGGTACAAGATCAGTACCTAGGAGTTCTTCAAATTCGACTTCTGTCTCAGATAAGGGATTGGTTTGGAAATGATTCTGTATCTTTATGCACGATGATGCACTGTGTCACAAAGCCAAGAAAATGACACTACTTACAGGATTTAGATATGAGTGCTTCCATGGTCAGGAAATAGTCCTGATACAAACCCGATGAGAATTTATGGTCCATTGTGAAGAAGAAAATCAAGAAAACCCATATTACAACTAAAACTCAACTTATCGAAACACTTATAAATAACTAGCAACATGATGCCGATTTACAAATAAGTGTATAACATTGGTTGAGAGCATGCCTAACCAAATAAGTGTCAACTGCCAACAAAGGAATGTATACAAAGTATTGACTAAAGTTTCTGTGTCATATGTATCTAAGAGCTCATGTAAATAAATGTTAAGTGAATAAAGGTTTTCAGAGCTTTAGTCTAATAATTTGGCCACCTCTGTATATAGACGATAAGTGTATTGTGCGGTAGAGGTCTGCAGCATCAAGGGAGAAATGTTTGAGACGAAGAAGACAATGCGACCGTTTCCATCTCATTTACCTGCCAAAGAAGCGTGACGGATATCGCGTCAGTCGGTAAATGGTTTGAGATGAGGTGCCAGGAAGGCGTAGCCCCCAAGGTGTGCAGTGATTGAAAACGATCTCACACTCCTCCCTCCATTATCCATTAGCAAAGTGTATCTCATCCACCTTCGTAGTTTTAACAAAATAGTGATGAAGTTAATGTAGTTCATCTACATCAGGATTATGTCTTCATAATGGTTACGCAGTATGCATAGCATTCTTTCTTATCTTCACCTAAGGAAGTAGGTTTTCATTGTAGCTTGAAAATTAAATGCAGTAAGGGCTTCAGTCACAAGAACATAGATATCTCGTAGATTTCTTTACCCCATACAAATTCTCTCTCTCTCTCTCTCTCTCTCTCTCTCTCTCTCTCTCTCTCTCTCTCTCTCTCTCTCTCTCTCTCTCTCTCTCTCTCTCTCTCTCTCTCTCATGCACACACTATTCGTTACTGCTATTTATTTCGTCGTTCCTGCCAACCGTACTTGTTTAATAGTTTTAATTTTTGCTACAATATTTTTATTTCATTTGTCTTTTATTCTTTATCATACAGAAAACAAGACTTAAAGAGACTAATGAATTCGCTACACTGAGCATCTATTAAAACATTTTCAGGAATAAATATCTCCATTTTTCCATACACATTTCAATTGAAACATACCGTCTGCCAAATTTTCATCAAAATTACCCTTGGCAAACCATGGGTGTTCAATTTTTCACTAACTATTAAAATAGTTCAATCGAATACCATAAATTACTATTATCACCATTACAAGGAAATTGTTTTATCCGTAGTGTTATTCACATTTTCCCCCCATAAAAACAGTTTCAAGCCAAGGAATATATAGTTCACAGCAAGCTGCAGCAGATTACAAAAGCATGATGTTCTTCGGTATAAAATCATATAAAATTTAAACGAAATGAAGGGAACTTAGTCTATTAACAAAACAAAAATTAAAAAATGCATTTTATTCCTGATGTGTCAGATATTGTATCAAAGCCATTACACTGAATTTTTTTAAGCAAATAAAACGTAATGAACCCCATCTCCATTTAAAAGATGATTTGGATTGGAAGATTTCGTTAAGTCTTCGTCCTAACCCTTATGAATAACAACTTCGATATTAAATGATCCTTTAGTTCTACTGATATCAGGTGTACACGCGTTCTGATATTTTTGTATGAGTTAGTGAGCTCTGAACATTCGGATGTTTGATAGGAAAGTAGAAAGTACATTGTAACATGTAACAGGTTGAACTAGTTCATTTAAAAGGACTGCTGCAGTCATTCCTACTCTATACAATGTCGGTTAGGGGAAAAAAAGAAAGAAAGAAAAAACTTGCTGGTTTTTATATCACTTTGAAATAACATAAAATAAAAAGCATATCTAGAGAATATCGTCGTTTAATACCATTTGCTTTTTTCGGAAAATCTCCTTATTTTATGTTTGAACTTCTGCTAGTTTTAAGTACTGCTTCAGAACTTGGTATCACTATATCGACCACAACTTAGCTTCAAGAATGTTGAGGTTTCGAAATAATTGGCGCTTCACTTAAAAGTAGGTATCGCCGAACACAACTATCCACATAAAATATCCTTTTGTTAGATGTTTGGGGCAGATTACTGTAACAGGAATGTATCGAAACCTGCCAGTAGATATGAGAATTTATATAAAAAAATTGATACCTTGTTTTATAGGATTCTATCGCCAAAATTTTTGATAGCACTTCTGTGAAACATTTGTATTTTAACGTTAAAAATTAAAAGAAAAATTTTTGAGACTGCTATAAATATTTTGCTGAAGTCATATTTTACACCTTCTTGTTGCTGGGAAAAATGAATGACTAGGTTACCTATAACGGGGTTGGGACAAGGTTTTCAAAAGTGCATTTGTACTTTGGCATTACTCTTGGAATATTTACAGAACCTCTATTAAAGTTGGTTCTGTATTCAGTCTATTTCTCCTCGGATATTACACGAAATGCACATCTGGTGTGCGCTCCGGGGCATGGGTGGGTAGGGAGAGCCAGTTTCTACCCCTCGTGAAAAATTTTATTGGAGGTGAAACCGAAGTTAAAGACCTCGTTGAGTTCTTCCATCGTGTGAGGGGATGGGGTGGGGGGAACTTCAATAACTTCCCAAGTAAAGGTAAAAAACCTGTACCATGAGTTCAATAAAGTAAATGAAGTGAACATGGCGAATACGAGAATTCCTCTTATATAACTTCAAGAAAAGTGCTGGAGTTCTGCGATTTTTTACTGGTGGTTTAACCACGCCATGTAAACGGTGCTTTATTTTAATAGGTTTCAGCACAATGAAGATTAATGCTGTGCCCCTTTTCGAATAAACCATTGAGACAATTAAAATTGTTGGACCCTCGAAAGCAAGTGTCTGATTTATATATGAAAACATTTTCTTTACATTAAATGAAACTCAAACTTTTTCCAGGCCGTTTCCTTTCAGTTATTTCTACTTTTCAAATGACACGTTAGAAAAAACATTCAGTCACATAACTTCACAAACTGTTGTTACGAACGCTTTTTTCTCCAACTGCTTTACGTTAATCGTTACATTTGCAGAAAGTATCTTATTGCTAGTTTTCTTGAAGGTGCCAGCGGAGTGTGGCAATATAGTAAGCTTTAAGTTATAGTCAAATCTTTTTAAGCTAGTCTTATGCAATGCCTTAAATTCATTCTCCGCATGGCCAAGAGATAAATTATTAACTTCCCATTTGAAGAAGTGTAAGTATTGGAAAATTCAGACAAATGCCAACGGCGCGCGCACACGCACATACAGTTGTGTATTTTAACGGGATAGTAAGAGTTTGCCTATCTTACTGTTTTGGAGTTATCCAAAAGTCATAGGACATCGCAAGGGAATTAAATATTTACAGTTTATCACGAAAATATTTTAAGTGTTTTAATCAGAATCTTTAGCTATTTTTGAGAAAATCAAAATATGTCGAAAAATGTTCCATATAAAGGTTAATCTGGTTTGAGGAGATTTACTTGAATATCTTTGTCTATCCTTAGAATGTTGAACATGAATACAGTTTCGTATTTAACCAGCATTTCGTTTTGTGCAATGCTATTGAAGATGAGCGCGCGCGGCGAACATTTTCTTAAAATGCTTTCCTTTTTGGATTCATGGTACCTTAAAACGTGTATTTTAATGGAAATCTCCTTATAGGACTTTAAGGTGGAATGCAATATTTCCCCTCTTTACTATACATAGTAGAGAAAGTAAAAGTGTTAACCAAACAGTTCATTACGAGATAAAATCGTCCTCAGATTGATTGCAGAGATTGTGCGTCAACCAATACTTTAACGTTGTTACTGATTTGTTCCTGAATAATAACCTCGGACACATGAGGCGATTGACCTCAGGTAATTAGCGAAAGCACTCAAACGTGCAAATGTGAAAGCTTGACTCATATCACCATGGAATCTGAAGAGATAATGTGCCTATGGATTCTGTATTGTCAGTATAAACGACGTAACAAACCAGGGGATAGTAATGTGCGTATTTTCTGAAGGGAAGTCTGTGTAGAAATCTTGAAAGTAATGGCTGCCTCTGCGGTCTAGTGCTAAGTTTTCTGGCTTCCTAACCCAGAAGTTCCTGTTTCGTTTCCCGGATGGGGGTTTGAATCTTTCTTTAACCAGAATAACGCTCTATCCCCCACGGTCTAGAAGTACGAATGCGAAAGCAAATGTGGCTGTGTTTAATGCTACAGTTCAGCGAGCAGTAACACCAGTTTCTCAAATCTAAGCTTTTGGTATGACCAAAGTTCAGGAGGGCTATACAAATGAAAAGAAAAATGAAACTGTTTTATATATAGACAATTTACTTATCTGTTAGAATCGATGCGGTTTGTAAATGTTCAGAGTTTGAAATACAGTGTTCTGTATTTTTGTCAAGGAAACAAATTGCAAATTATTAGCCGTAATTATTTTCTAGAAGTTTAAAAATTAGAAAAGCCTGTGTTAAACTTTCTTCGGATATAGTGGAAGTATCAAAAGTGAAACGTAGGAAAAACTTAGCCTAAAGAAAATGTTACTTCTAGGCATTCCTAGTCTATATTATCTGGATCATTCTGCAATTTCATCTGCAATAGCCCTATTCACATAACTCCACCGGTAAACTTTTCCAAACGCCAAATTCACAACCAAACATATTTCCAACCAGAGATCAACCCACAAGATGAGTTGCAGTGATTGTGTTCTTTTTCAATATAGCGGGTATTTTTAAAATATTCGTTAAAAAGTTTGCATTAAAATAAGGAAAATCTTACTTTTAAGCATATAAAAATACTTTGCTTTTTAAATTGTTCAGATTACGGGTTAATAGGTATTCGCCTGAGGAACAGACTTAGAAATCACTAAGTATACATACCAGAATGTCTTGGGTTGCATCGCTAATGGAATACAGTCTTATGTATAATGGCATGTGAATCTGAGATAAGTTAATCATCATTTGGTGACTAATACTCTTCTGGAATATAGTCCATTTTACGACTGACATTGTAACAGTGTTCACAATAGTAAAGTGAAACAGCTTCTATCACCTGATTTACTCCATGTGAGGGGGGGGGGGGGAAATACGTAACTTTAGCCAATCAGATTAAGAAGAGTCCCCACATGCAGTAGCCCATGTGGTGGAAGTTTGTGTCGCTTTTCTGCTGTAAACACCTTGGTTGCGATGTCGGTCTAGTAGGATGCAGAAAACCTGTGAAGTATATCTAGTGTTCATTGCATTCCGATTTTTTTTTTTTGGAATGGACATAAAGTTTCCCCCTACTATATTCGAATTCTTTGAACATTGGAAATGCAGATTGCACAACATTCGCATAAATTGAAAGATTTCCGGGAATCGGAATTTAAATTGTACATATCCGCCAATGTCATTTCCGCGAATATGGGGATGCTTTATTCCATTTGAACAATATTCATGGACTTTATTAAAGTGCAATTTTAAGGGATAAAAAGGAATATTCAGCATGACTCCCATATCGTTGGTAACTTTATAGCAACACTCAGATTATGAAAAATTAAATCATTTGAAATTTAAACTTCCACCTTTATAACATCGGTTAAACCAACTATTCAAGTTCTTAATTTTTAGAATGAAGCAATGACAGCAATTTAATGTTGATTCCTGAGCTATGTGTTTACTATCTTCTTGAGTATTGCACTCCACCCAAAGGTTCGATACAGAGATCTCAAAAGTAGGGTTTCAGGCTCCCTGAATTTACAAAAGGAAAATGCGTTTTTACAAACTATATGTGGTGTGCGTTTGTATGAACAGCATAACTCTGAAACAAAAAGTTGGATAGGCATCAACTTTGTCATTCAAGTACGGCATTTTTCAAGTACGCGATACTAAGAGTTTCAAGAAAAGCCCCCAACCCTAAACTTCCTTTGTATGGAAAGAAGGATTCGTCGTGCTTTATTTTTGCAAATTGTCATTAAGATACCATATGCTTGGTATTTATATAACTAAATCTGTATCTAATTTTTTTCTGTGCATAGCCGATGAAGTCCTCTTCATTCTGAATTACCTTTATTATTTATTGGTAAACTGTAAGAGATACCCATAGTCCTACTACACAAAAATTTTGACCACGTCAAAACACTCGGTTTATATCAAGTAGATGTTTTGTATGAAATTTACGAGAGTTCTTTAATAAAGGAATGTCAAATCCTCTATACCTTTTGAAACTGCTAAGCCTAAATTCGTTTTGGGTTACGTTTCTCCTGACCATTCCGATGATCATAGCGATGTACTTAACTACTGTTTAAGCCTACTGTAACCTCTTTGAACATCAGAATATGCATAAAACCAGTTCTGCAAATGTTTATCTCGGCATGAAGCAAATAGAAGAATAAACCCTTTAAGAACAGTTTGCAGAGGAGTTTATTTAGTAAGCCTTGTACATAGGTATGTGAATATAACACATGTTTTGAATTTCCTACAGAATCTTGTTAAATGGAATATGTGTATATACGTGCGCGCGCGTGTGTATCCCTTTTGTTTTTTCTTAGCCCAGGCTTAAGTTTTATACCGTTTTTTTCTCCCTTCTAAGGCATGTTTTAGATCCAGAAACATTTCACTTGCTATAATTTACTCACTATAAGACCTATCTTAACTTTTAAGCCATCTGTCTGAAAAATTACATTTATCATTAGATTGCAAAGTCAGACGTCGCCATCGTTGTCCTCTACCATTACAAGTTGCTATTGAAGAGCGTTTCTTACGCCGCCCTTTTTGAAAGCTGTAACAATATTACTCACTGTAGACAATGATTGTTTTTCTACTGGCACACATGTTTCGGTAGAAGTCGTAAAAGCATTCGGCGTGAAGTCGTGTTGCAGCAATCATCCATGTGTTCCATTCCTCTCACACACCGTTAAGGGGATGCAGCACTGAAAACACCCAATCCAGCCATTTTCAACCAATCTTGCTGAAATTTTTACCACTTAGTTCTGATGCATAGGGAACACAGAATTTAAAATTTTGTTTTTATATCTTCAATAGTTTTTTAGTAATTAATTTGTGAAGTTCAAAATTTGGGCAAAATTAAAACTGCTCCACATGATAAATTTTCAGAATTTTAATTTCTCTGCTTCCAAAAAGATTCAGATGGTTATGAAGAAAAGATCTATCATACGAATTTCTTATACCGCTTTTAGTTCCAGAGGGAAAAAAAATTAGGTATGAAGCAAACAAAAAAGCCAAAAAATGATTAAACCTCTGACTTTTTATATCTAACTTTAAAAATATAACGAATGTTAAACATGCATATGATAGAAACCTTTGTTTGCTTTCTAAGAACATTTGTTGAAAATTTTAGAGGAACTGAATCAAAACTGCAGCGTGTGGAACATTTTGAATGACAAAAAATGTTGAAAAAACTATAACTGAGTAAATCAAATTTTAAAATTCAAAACATTTTCCTTCTCAGCTGCATGCCTTGAAGTAGACTAAAACCTTCCAGATAGATGAACCCTCCTGCCTCTTCTTTCTCTCTTCTGCTGCAGTGTTCTTCAGTTTCAGTTTCCTTCTGGATGTTTTAGAAGTTACTTTCACAGAAACTGCTGAATGAAGTAAGCGTAATTGGTCCTTTCCTTGGCTAATTTTTAGAGATCCTGGTGATATGTGTCCATTATGTCTGACTGCAGCTTGAGGAGGCAGAACAACCAAAATTGAATTCACTGATGGTTGATGTCACAGCAACCTGAAGTCTCTTCTTTGGAAAAAAAAAAATTTCTTTTGGGCAATTATGCCATATCACGTTATGTAAACCTTCATTTGCATTTTGTGTCTTACCCAATGTACATCTCCTTAAGATTTCATCTGATGCCAGCCTTTGGTACACAGCCATTAGTTTTCTTATCACATCAGGCCTCAAGTATGTTCCCATTGTTATGTTCAGGTGTTTCTTCCCATGTATCGTTTAGCCTATTCATGATACTATGTACACAGTCAACAGAAGGTCAGTTGTTTCAAAAAAAGTTTTACCTATAACCTATATAATAGTTATATGCACGTTTTGATGTATAAAATACCTCTATAAATATTAAATGGCACACTAAAACTCATCAGTTATATAAACAGTATGTAGTTTAACGAGAAACAAGAAAATCCCGACCGCTAGAAACTCGCACAAAAGCAAAATATAAACATTACCACTTGCTTTCAATGTTTGCAGCCAGTGTTTTGTTTGCATGGTGCCACATAATGTAAGAAATAGCCATCATACCAACACATAAAATTCCACCAGAAACTTTGCCCGCTAATTCCAAATGTATTCATTTTGTACGTTCAATCAAACTCAAATGACAAATTCTCTGAATCCAAGGGCCGGCATGCAGGTGCGTACGGGCACTTAAATTGTCATGTAAAGGTATTTAAATGCTTTACACCCATAAATTTAGTTGGATTATGATAATATAAGCTTCAAAGTATTTTATTAGCTTAAAAACGAGAATATTATTTTTTCCCATATTTTTAGCCAATTTCGGTGCTGCATTCTCTAAAAGAGTTTATCAAGACTTCAAGAGGTTGCAATTGTTAAGTTAGTCGTCCCAGAATAGCAGCAAAATCAGAGGTAGATGTAGCATTGTTGTGAATCCCTGCAATGTGGCATCGCTGCGCTGCCAATTAAATCCAATGTTTATAGTCCATTTTTAAGGCTGGTGGGGATTTAAAATGAAACACGGGTTATTTTAATATCAGCTTCTAATATAAAAAGCACTTGACTTTTGAAAGCTTTTTCTATAAAAAAAAAAAGTCCATCGTATTGTTCTTAAAATGCGGCAGTTACATGGAACTGCTCGGTTCACCTAATGCCAACATTAACCGACGATTATCATCCTAGAACCTAAATCTCTGTGAGAAAGCCCGCCTTCTGTTCTTTGCTTACTTTGTCGTGTTGAAGTGGAGTCACCCCAGCACAGCACAGCACAGCACAGAGGGTTGAAGGGAATCCTCCTCCGCAAAGGAGGGTCCTTCGACTAGTGCCACACCGGGACTAGGTCCCTTAACCCCGTAACATTCGCGGCTCAGTTCCTAAGCGGTTTCCTTTCATTACGCCACATCGCTTTTAAACTAAATTGTAGGCTTTATCGCGTTTAGTCCCCAATATGTGTTATTTTAATCAAGCCCTTAGGATATGAAGCTATTAATGTTAAGAGGGTGATTAAATATTGATCCGGAACACTTACGATGCAGGGTCGAATGCCTGAGATAGCTGAAGAGCCAAACTAATAAAGGATAGGTAAGAGACTACGGAAACAAGTGGGCTATAATATATGGAAAGGGAAATTACGAATAAGTACAGGGTTTGAGCATAGAAGAAATCTCCTTTCGTTAAAACTTAGAAAAGCTTTAAGAACACTTTTAATCTATCTTTATATTCCTATAAAATGTGTAGTGTCAAAGAAAGCCATGATTTTCTTTGCAAAATGTTCTGCATTTCTGTAACAATACATCCTTTAGAAGCGTTATGTAGGTATAACACGAAAGTCAAGTTCATTACTTTACCTCTTATCTCACTGTTTATAAAATAGCTTTGTAATAAATATGATCAAAATTTAGTTTGAATTAAAAATTGAAAACCTCAAGTAAATGAAAGTTCAACTGAGACTTAGTTTGTGAGTTCGTACCGTATCATTTAATTTCGGGAACTGGGGGTTCCACCAGAAATAATCTGTAAATTAGGATAGGCGGGACTCATAGCTCGAAAATGGTTGTCACAAATACATCTGACAAATTGTGTGCCTTAAAGAGATGTACATTTTTTTGTATGTATCTTACATTTGCAATTCATGCAAAAGTAGTTCAGCATGGAGAACTAAATATAGACATACATTTTATTTTGTATGTAAAATACTAAATATGTGGTATTTTAATCAAAATCATTAATGTTTTACAAAATAAAAAAAATATCTATGTAAAGATAATTTTGTGTTGAAACTCTTCCAATGGCATCGCTGGAAAAAGATGAAATTAAATACCCACATTTAGCAAAGTTTAAATGTTGGTAAACACAGACCTTTCCCTAAAAATGCTTATTTGTTTATTTATTCAGGGAGTCTCATTTATTTCCGGTGAAATCGAAATTTTGGGTGGAATGCAATACTTCTACTTATGATACATAAGTAGTAGAGAAATTAATACTTTGATACTAAGACGTGGTCTGTCCACAGCCAGGCAGCTAGCTTTCTTATTATGTCCTCTTTAACGCCTTTTTCTTCGTTTCTGCATAAGAGCAATTCACACACATGAGCATTCTCTGCCTCGCACCTTATTTCCCCCGTCATCGTTCTTTCCTATGCGTACTCAATAGGCTTCTGACATGACTACTAATACGTTCACAAGGCAAGCGGAAAGGAGAGGCGTTTGTGAATGGTCGGCAGTGCTTGCGGAGGAGGAAGATTGCGCACCTATTTTCCAGTGTGAAAATGCAATTAAACAGCAACCGTGTCAGAATTCCCCTTCTTTCTGAAGTTTCCACAGTTATTTCTGAGTCCTGTGTAAATCAACTGCATTTCCCATGTTATCCTCCCATCTCTATACACCCATTTCGTTTCATCTGGATTCAAATGATTTCAATCGGTGTTTTTTCGCAACGTCCAGTTTTCTACGCTATACAGCGGGCTCTGTTGCAAACAGGCCAACGGATATGCTAATTCAGAATGTCAAGAGTTTCATTTTTAACTTTCAGCAACATACTTTGGGAATAACTCGTACATTTTCAGAGTAATAAAGTTGTTCGGGAAAAACACTAGTTCTTAAGTAGAAGTCGAAATTTTCAGTAACTTAACCTCGACAACAAACCGATTTCTAGGAACTTGGTTTATCAACAGGGACTGGTGGTTGACCCATTGTCTGTGAAATAAGGAACCCGCCGCCACATGAATCGGTTTTGTGTGGCTCACAGACCTTCTGCGTGGAACTTGGGTCATTGAGTGCGTTCTTGACAGGAAATATTGCCTCGAAAATGTAACATAGCTGTTTTGCGTATTCACTAACAAAGTTGTTCGTTACTGCAGAGATCTCTTAACGTCTTCACAGAACAGAAAGGATTTTCTCAGATACGTTTAAAACGTGTATGCAGTGGCCTGATAATTTGAGATCTTACTGAAAAGTGATAGCCCAGTGTGAAAGAGCAATGAGAGTCAGTCTACACTTGGTAACTAAGTCTGCACAACAAATTTACTTGCAAGATTACAAGTCAGTTTTCAACCACGATAATTTGGTGTTGCTTTTAGGTCAACCAAAATAAATGAATAGCATGAGAGAAGCTGAATGAGAGATTGGGACTCCGATACTGTGGTTTAGGGTTAGCACTTCGGCATAGAAAGTCCAATATCCGGGCTGTGAAATTGGATTTTTCAAATTCTTCTACCCATTCAATTATCAGGAACCTCGGGCCGAACATGCTGAGCCCCTCCTGGGAGCTGTTCGGATTGGGTTGGACTCGAGGGGGCAGTGTGTTCCCGTCACCCACGGGCAATTGGGTACCTCTGGCCAGGCTACCGGCCGCCCGGAGGGGGTAGAGGGTTGCCTCATAAGTCCCGGGAACTTTACTGTACTACCTATTCAATTATTCTTATTGTATATTTTATTATCCTCTGTCCTCGGTAGTAGAGGCAGCCTATAAATACAAGTGGTTTAACACGCTCACAGATACACGCATACAGAGTTTTATACATTTTACATATTTCATAAAACAGCTTTAAAGTATCGTAATGAAAGGAATGTCCTTTATATTTTTAATCAGTTCATATCTTAAATGCAAATTTTGTTAAAGCAACACGAATTGCTATTCAATATTGAGTTTAGCGCTATAATGAAGAGCACTCAACGATAAGAACAGGCAGACATTAAAGCTCTTGAGCGCCTTATTGCTCATTACGGTGTTACCTTCGATTTGGACGCTAATGACCATAGCAGTTGTGCGCCCTAAAGCCTAACTACAACTAGACATCTTTGATACTTCACTAATTCCGCTGGAACCTGCATTTCAAATATGAGTCCGCAGAAACATCAAGGCGTTCTGTTTAATCGGTCATGAAATTCTCAAGTGTCTCGACGTTAATATTCACTTAGTCACATTGATGATTTAATTTCAACTTTGGGGTTTTCAAAATAAAGTTCAGTAGTGATAAACTCACTTTTCAGCTCATCTTTTAACATAGTAATTTTGTTGCAGTTGATTCAGCGAAGGAAACATCAAATCAAATTTTATTTACACAACGCGACTTTCCTCTTTTCGTTCTTTCATTATTTCTTTTAGTTTTACTGCAGAGCTGAGAAATGTTTGCGATATTCCTCTGTAAACATCTGTTCAGAATATTTAGCTATTAAAACAGGTCAGTTTTGAAAGGTGAATTTAACTAAATAGCAAGGGTGAGCATTGTGATAAGAATACAGAAGTAGTGAGACAGCATATTTTGAGAAACCTAGCCCTGCTATATCATTCTTAAACCTACAACGAAATATGTAATGAAAGTATCTCATTAAATACAAGTAAGAATAAGCTTTCGAACAATCGTTTATAGAATTAGTTGTAGCTTGTGAATGCAATATGTCATTTTCACATACATACGTGTACTTATATGGATGTAAATGATATTGTTAAAGGTTTACGTCGAATAATTCTAGTTTGGTAATAACTTCATAAATCAACCCCTGTAACTTAGCGCTCTCAAGTCAACTTTCATCGTCGTATTTCCCTCATCCTGCTTATGTAGACGTGTTTATTTTTAACGTAGCCCTTACTAATGTTATTTCACTTCGCATTTGTATATCGCAACTTTCCTAAAGGAAAAAATTCTCGTTTTATGCTTGATTGTGTAGTGTAAGTCAGCGTTTTTCTGATGGTCACATATGATGCACTAAAACTATTGTTTTAAGACGTATTTTGTGGAACAATGAAGTCACCTTAAATAAAAGAACGAAGAATAAATAAAAGCTTCATTGCTTCTTTTCCTGGCTAAAAGCGTTTCGGTTTCATCGATAACCTTTTAGTGTATTGGTGCAGCAAATTGCGAAGCGCTATATTGATTCAGAAGAGATTCGTTTTTATAACCTTCAAAGATTTAAATTTATTTACTCCAGTTCAGTTAAAAGGTTTAAATTCATGACAGTAATATAACTACGTTATCTGCATTCAAAGGAACATAAAGGGTTTATCTGATGCATTCTGCTTTAACTTTTGTTTTGCTAACACCTTAATAATCGCGTGAAACTTAAGTTGCTGTTGAAATGAGTTGCCCTAAATATAAACGAACCATAACACCTATTCACAAAACAAAAGTTACTAAACAAATGGAGGTAAACCTTCAAAATTATGAAACGTGTAACCTGGTTCCTGTATATATTCGGTTATTTTGTCGGAAAGAAATTGTTTAAGACGTATTAAATCAGTGTTTCTTAAACTATACTCTGGAGACACCACTAATATGATTTTATAGATAATGAATTTGATCACATGACACTTCAGGTTGAATAATATTCCTCCTTGACTAGAGGTTTACCCTTTATAGCTATATACAATATTAGTATGGTAAAACATTTGATGTGTCAGAGCACATTCCTTTCTCTACCTTTTAAGAATCAGGCGGTCATATGCTGTTTATAAATAGCTCCGTTTCGTCCTATGTTAATTAGTAACATGAATTATACATTTAAAATGACAGCTTGTAAATAACTCATTTATTTTAAGATAGTGGGTAAGGTTTAGGTACCTGTTTCAGTATATAAAATATGTATAATATGGAAAGCACAACATTTTTCAGATAGCCATTTTAACTGCTATGCCAAAATTTAAAGAAACAAGAGTTTGTTTTGAAACAGTTAATCCTGGAAGAAAAATGCATATGACAAAAATGTGTTTTAATTTGAAATGCATTTATCCTTCATTTGGATTTTTCCCTGTCGTTTTAAGTTTCCGATTTGTAGTTAAATACTATACTAGTTACGCTTCCAGAATAGAAAACACTTATAACAGCACTTCAGGGAAATTTAAGATACGCGTCCTGTGTTTTTCATCTTAACACACCTGACGCATAATTTAATAGTAATTGTTGAACCCAATTTCGTGAAAATGAAAGAAATATATTGCAGTCTGTGCAGTCTCAGTTCCTTATGTATACCGGTTACTAAAGCTTCAAGACTTTCGTTAGCAATTTCAGGTTAGTTATATATTAATGCGCAATCGTTGCACTCTTGCGTGTGTAAAACCATCCCTCATCTGCGTTTTGTGGCAGTATATTTCGCTATACGTGTTCATTATGTGTAACATGTAGTTGTAAAATATGCGCGTTGCAGCATATGAAAGTTCAGAGTTCCGCCATTGCACATACGGAACATTAACCGTAGGTTTGGGTTGGAATAGTTAAGCGACACACTTCTCCTTGCATCTTCAGTATACTTTACTTTAAGTGCGAGATTTACTGTTTCTACACCTCCTTTTGAGCTAAGTTGCTCATAGACACGTGGTCCTTTCCCTAAAAAATGCCTCGGATTCAGGGAATCCCTAGATGCGCATGTCTACTAAAATTTCCATATAAAATTTTGTGACGAATGTTATACTTCCTGTCCCCAGAGTCCCGGATCGAAGCAAAAATTAACACTACTCTCAAATTACGACAAATTTGTAATCTTGGAATATACTTAATCTAGATGTAAGATTAAGAGTATTATTTTATATCAATGTATAGGAAGTACAAATAAAGATTACTGCACAGATAAATTACATTTTAAGCGTTAGTTCAAGAAGTTCCAGTAATAACAAGTAAATGAATACTAGGTGCAAATTTCTATTTGTCTTCCTTAGAGTAATTATTGGTGTCTGGAGTCCAATGCCAAGAGATGGGCGTTTTAGCTGCAGTGGACACACTGATTGATAAAGGCATTGTATTCCTAAGGAGTTCACTGCCGCGTGCTTAATTCTAGTATTGCTACCTATAAGCATGATATGAGTGGGAGTAATCTTCCTCAGCTTTATCTGTAGTGTTAGGTGTTTTGAGTTCAAAGTGCCCTGGAATATGTGATACGAGAAAGCAATTGGAGCTGTGTTTAGTGCCACATCTTTTTTTTTTTTTTTTTACTCGATATTTGCAAAAATTTTAGCGATTGACGTGTATAACATTTCCTCACTGTTTAAAAACAATGGTATTTGTGCAAACCAGGCTTCTGAGTGGCCATCATATTTGAACACGAAACCTCTTGCTCGCAAAATGTTGCATTTGTAAACCATGCACCTAACGGACGGAGTAATTACTGTAATGAGATGCAAGAAATGCTGGTTGAAACATCATTGTGTCTTAAACTACTTTAGACGATACGCAAGTAAATCTAATGCGGTCTAGAGTAGAGTTTGATAAACTCTGATTTAATGCATCTTTCACAATATTAATTTCTGTGTTCCCACTATCGAGGCTCTATTTCAAAATCTTGATATTGGATTCTCTTTGTTCTTTACATGGAAGTGCTTTAAACTCTTTCACCCTTTAAGATGGAATTCACTCAAGCATAATACCTTCTTTCGGAAAATCTGCTTTATCATCCTTTTCCTAAGACCGTGCCTTTGTAACACTCAAAGGCCCGTAGGTGAAATTTTAGTTATTAGTTTTACTTCGCAAATTGAGCTAAGGCTTCTAAAATTCTTTTCTAATTACAATTTTTTTATTTACTTAGCATTACACTTTTTTGCTTACTGCTTTAGATCACTGAGAGGATGGTTTTGGGAAATTGGGCATATATATTATTGGCAACACGGTCGTGTTTTCAAGCTTTTTATATATTTTCAACTACCATCAAGCCCTATGTAGAAATTAATAGAATGCTGTTTAGAGTAACGAGCCAAATCATTGTATCCTTGTGACATCATGCATTGCTCCTTTCGGAAGCTGAAACTAGTTTGCCTAGAGGAGAAAAGGCATTGAAGTGAAAGAGGGGGGGGGAATAGCTCATTTATGTCTCCGTGTTAGATTGAATCATAAAGATGGTGCCGAGCTGGCTGACGTTGCACTAGTTTCAATTTACACACAAGTAGAAGCTGCTTTGAACAAACGTGGAACAACAATTTGCATAAACCGTTTTACATGTGTGGCATGCACATAAGCGAGTGAGCAATATGCAGTATAATGCTGAGGTGCTAATGTTGCACCCTGCATAGGGCAACATGGTTGACTTGTATATATTCCAGGTATGGTAGCACAAGTGTTTTCTATGAGCTCCAAGTTCATATGCTGAACTCAGCTGTGATGTTTCTCAGAAAACACTATTTGCCACACATTCCTTACAGCCACATTCTCGTGAGAGGAACACAAGAACAGTATTAAATGGTTTTCACATGCATTTCGTAATATATAAATAGACTGCGTGAAGTGATATAAGAATGGGAAAGTGATATAAGAGTTCAAAACCCCACTCCCCTTCTATAAGCAAGATGTGCACCCCAATGCAAAAGTTTTCCGATGGACAAGAGGGTTAGAGAGGCAAGGGGAACAAAATTATATTGGCGAGAGGAAAGGTCAGGTTTACCTGCTATCAAGACATTCCCCTCCTCCAACTACAGTAGATAGGGGACGATGAACGTAATAACGAATAATGCTACCTTTAAGCACTCTACACAGCAATAACGACGATATTGGTAATAATATTGATAATGATGAAAATAATATTAATAATTGTTTTTGTTGTAAAATTCTACTATTCAAAATGAAATTGTTTCACACATATATATCTATACATATATTGCACATTTATTGGTAGAACTCAGTGTTACATATCTATATCAAGTAAATAATTCACTGAAGAAATGTGATTCACAAAATATGAATATCTCGTTCGAAGCTTTACTAATAATAATAATAATAATAATAATAATAATAATAATAATAATAATAATAATAATAATAATAATAATAATAATAAAGAGGAAGAGGAGGTTTAAGCACAACATTCTGTAGTAAATTATACATTTCATTATATGAGGTTCCAATGGAATCTTGAATTCTTTGTTTAAGTGCAATGCTTAAATCTTAATTTTACTCTAAAATTGAATTTTATGCTTGATAATTATTAAAACAGAAAATGAAGGATAATTTTCATTAAAAGTAGTTTATACATAGGTAAAACTCAAACCAATTTCTAAATAGATGCCTATGTGCATATGAAGAAAGGAACGGATGGAAATATTAGCTTGAACA
This sequence comes from Mantis religiosa, assembly GCA_030765055.1. Lineage (NCBI taxonomy): Eukaryota > Metazoa > Arthropoda > Insecta > Mantodea > Mantidae > Mantis > Mantis religiosa. The sequence goes on along the minus strand of CM060950.1, from coordinate 300,333,982 downwards.
TGGATGACAATACGGGATAGGGAACAAACAATTAATCGCTTAATACCCGGTCCACCAACCATGTACATCTAAGAGTATTGAGCCTCCTACGAAGAGAAGCGACGAGAGATTCACAAATATGAGGTCATCTGCGCACGCTTTCCCATACTTCCTGAACGTGATCCTCGAGGCTTTCAGAACTTTTTTCTGCCCTGCAATCCCATTCGTTAACTATAATAGCCCAAATGTGTTCAATGTTAATTAGATCTGGTGATTTGGCTGGCCAAGGGAGAGAAGCTTCAGGATGTTGCTCTCTCCAATCTCGGGTAAATGCTGTAGTGTGAATGCTGCTGTTATCATGAACATTAATGATATGCATATCTTCCTCAGGATCTACGGAACGAACACTTGGTGACATGTAGTCCTCTAACACCTCCACATACTCAGAATCCATTCTCGGGGATACACGAACCAGTTGACCCACACCGGCAGCCGACATCCAACCCCAGAAAGCGATGCTAATCCTGCCGCTTCTTGATGTGGTCACTACGTGCTCTGGGTTGGAGCGTGTCTTGTCTGGACGCCAAAGTATCATCCATCCCTCTTCGTCGGATGAGAACACTTTCTCGTCCGTCCATATTACAATAGCTCGGTAACATCCTGGTCAAATGAGGCACGGGTCCATGGTCCTACGGGTCCAGGACTAATGGGAGTAGAACCTCTGGCATTAACATGTCCCAGAATGTCTGAGGCATTGGAAGGAACTGTGCAGCAAATCCCACACGAGCAGATTGATGTACTTCTGTGAAGTTCTCTTTTCGAGTTGGCTTCCCAGTGTGGATCCCGGCAGCATGAAGACACCTAACACTTAAATGCGTTATCTGAAGTCCCATATGCCTCACGATTGACGTAGACGGGCGGAACTGATTCTCTCTGGAAGTCTGCACTATGGCTGAATCCATATCCGGAGAGGTAGCCCTGGGTCTTTCGGATTTAGGTCGGCTTTTTAATCCTCCCTCTTCCTGGAACCGCCTGATCCACTGAAGCACGCAGTCAAGCCCTCTTCCCAGAGAATTAGCTATTTGTGTGGTAGCAAGACCTGCTTCCCACATGCCAACAATACGGCCCCGATTGACTTCCGAGGTTAAAGGCATTCTTCTCGAATCTTATTCACTAATGCACGATAAATGATATTTTTTGTAGTTTTTAAACCAAATGGAAACCTTCCGCTCATATATGTAATGAAAATGTGACCTTTGACCCCGAGGAGGTAACTATCAATCGCAGAGTGCATCTACCACATCTCCATTTAACCACAGTGACAGTTCTTATGGCCTATGTAGACAAGTTCACTGGAAGTCGGAACTTTTAAAATATTCTTGAAGTAAATCTACGTTATTTTCCCTAAAGTACGTGAACGAAGAAAGTACTAACACTAGCTTATTAAATTGACTGGTATCAGCAACGACATCTACATGAGAATTGATTTTTCGCGATCTTTGTGTTAATTTGTTACCTGAAATGTGATGTTCACAGCCTCTAGAGCAGATAATTGCTGCACACTGCTTCGAACTATATATGCTTCAAATACGTAACTATTTCTTGTTTAAATGTTTAATTCTGTTATAGCTGCATATTAGATTAGCGTTACACTCTTATTTGACCTTTCAGGTTTTATTTGTCATCATAATTATCATCACCATCATCGCCCGCCTCGGTGGCGTGTCTGCCTCACGTTTCAAGAGGTCCCGAGCTCGAACGTCGATCAGGGCGAGTTACCTGGTTAAGGTTTTTTCCGGGATTTTCCCTTATCCTAAAAGACCAATGTCGGGTAACTCTAAGCTCTATGGACCCTCGGCTCATTTGAGCATCATTTCACCCATTCCATTCATCGTCCGGTATGACAACCTTAGAGAACGTAAATTACAAAAAAGAAAACAGCATCACTATTATCATTATAAAAGCTTATCAGATTGACTTAGATGCTGACATTCTGATCCCAAGGTTGCGAGTTCAAGCCCTGTCCACATGTTATGAACCTGAGCCTAAAATTGTTATAAATTGTTATTGCAATACTTCTGGAAATTATTTTATAATTTGTTCTGTTGATTATGTTTTAAGGTTTTCTGATTTCAGTTTCTAACGCCAGTTGGAATAAGGGGGCAGCCCCATTTTCTTGCTAAACCCCTGAATTTTCCTATGGTTTTTTTCTCTCCATTATTTTCACTCTTACAATTATTACAGCAAAAGATGAGGTTTGCCTTTGAATGCTCAGTTCTTCATGGAATGCCCCAGTTATGTCCTTAACGTTATTGGTTTTTGACATGCCTTAATTTTCATTGCAGTTATGTTCTAGATGGCTTAAATATTTTAATGGCGCTCTCTTTTCCAACTTTGTGCTTAACATTTCAGTTGGCCCCGTTTCTTAATCTTAACGGCCAGTGGGCTAGCAGATATTTGCAGTGATAACATTCATTGTTTCAAAGGTACTTGGCATCGCATGTCGCACGGCAAGATATGCCCTACTGACGTCACTTTTATATTTTTCCTGAGGAAATAGGAAATAGTACGTTTGGCCGCTGACCAACTCGTTGGTTCGATTTGTTTCTCACGTCTGTTCACAAAGGAATGGAAAGACTTGGAAAATGACGGGTAAATCTGTTGTATTGTCGCCCTGTTCGAACGGTTACCATGGATTTATCTTTGGTAATAGGTACCTCTCAGATAACGCACTGATTATTCTTGTAATAGTGAGAGGGAAACTAAAGCGCCTCCCGGTCGTGTGCTAAGCACCAATGAACGCATCACTTCAGCCAATGGAATTCGCAGAAATCACAAATGACAGATACACGTTTACTCCGCGTGGAGTAATCAGTGCGTTATCTGAGAGGTGTCTATTACCCAAGATAAATCCATGGTAAGCGTTCCAGCAGGGCGACTTTAACTAATGTGTTTTTGCTTGCCATTGAGAATATACTAGTATCTTTGCATTACAATGAAAGCATTTTTTGTTGGTTAGTCTTTCTGATACTGCTCTAATTTTTACCAGTGCTCGATTTGGGTCTGCGTAGGCGCTGATTCGGAGAGTTCTGGCTGTAGCAACTGAGTTACAATGGAATAAATTATACCGCATATTAGTCAAATATTCATATAGGCTGTATTTAAAGATCTTATGCTGCCTTCACATTTTCTTTTCACTCATTTCCAAAAAATTCTTGCAAAAGATTCTTGTATTGCATTTAATCGAGAGATGACCCTTTGCAGAAATGTTTTCATGAAGCATTTGGTTATATGTACACCCGAATCCTAAAGTGTTCCGATGGACAAGGGGGTTGGAGAGGCAAGGGGTACAAAATCCGATTATCGTTTGGTTCAGCCTGGTGAGAGGAAAGGTCAGCTTTACTTGCTATCAACATTCCCCTCCTCCGACCACAGCAGGTAGGGGGACGATGACGATGATATTGATGACAATATTAATAATAATATTGTTTTTGTTGTAAAATTCTACTATTCAAAACGAAATTATCTGTTTCACACATCATTACACACACACACACACACACACACATATATATATATATATGTGTGTGTGTGTGTGTGTGTGTGTGTGTGTGTGTGTGACTAATAGTGTTCAATATCTATATCAAATAAATAATTCACTGAAGAAACGTGATTCACAAAATATATATCTCGTTCGAAGCCTTGCTGTTAATAATAATAATAATAATAATAATAATGGTTATAATAATGATAATAATAAAGAGGTGGAGGAGGTTTAAGCACAACACTGTAGTAAATTATACATTTTATTATATGAGGCTCCAATTGAATGCTGAATTTTGTCTGATAAGTGCAATGCTTAAATCTTAATTTTACTCTAAAATTGAATTTATATTATGCTTGATAATAATTATTGACAGAAAATAAAGGATAATTTTCATTTAAAATAATGTATAGGTACAACTAAAACTAATTTCTAAATAGATGCCTATTTGCATATGAACAAAGGAAAGGATGGAAATATTAGCTTGAGCATGGATGGCATAATACGGCATAGGGAGCGAATGATTAATGGCTTAATACCCGGTCCACCAACCATTTACATCTAAGAGTATTGAGCCTCCTAGGAAGAGAACCGACGAGAGATTCACAGAAATGAGGTCATCTGCGCACGCTTTCCCATGCTTCTTGAACGTGATCCTCGAGGCTTTCAGGAGTTTTTTCTACCCTGCAATCCCATTCGTTAACTATAATAGCCCAAATGTGTTCAATGGGATACAGATCTGGTGATTTGGCTGGCCAAGGGAGAGGAGAAACTCCAGGATGCTGCTCTATCCAATCTCGGGTAAATGCTGAAGTGTGAATGCTGCTGTTATGGACATAGTTAAGGATATGCATATCTTCCTCAGGCTATACGGAACGAACACTTGGTAACATGCAGTCCTCTAACACCTCCAAATACTCAGAATTCATTCTCGGGGATACACGGACCAGTTGACCCACACCGGCAGCCGACATCCAGCCCCAGAAAGCGATGCTAATCCTGCCGCTTCTTGCTGTTTTCACTACGTGTTCTGGGTTGTAGCGTGTCTTTTCTGGATGCAAAGGTACCATCCTTCCCTCTTCGTCGGATGAGAACACTTTCTCGTCCATCCATATTACAGTGTCCCAGAATGTCTGAGGCATTCGGAAGAACTGGAGAACAAGTCCCACACGACCAGCTTGATTTGCTTCTGTGAGGTTCTCTTTTCGAACTGGCTTCCTAGTGTGGATCCCGGCAGCATGAAGACCCCTTCTAAACAGTCATCCATATCCGGAGAGGTAACCCTGGGTCTTCCGGATTTAGGTCGGGTTTTTAATCCTTCTTGTCCCTGCTCCTGGAACCGCCGGATACAGTAAAGAACGCATTCAAAGCCCTCTCGCCACAAAATTAGCTGTTTGTGTGGTAGCAAGACCTGCTTCCCACATGCCAACAATACGGCCCCGAGTGACTTCCGAGGTTAAAGGCATTCTTCTCTCCTATGTACTCTAATGCGCGATACAATGATATTCTTTGGTTTTTTTTTGTTAAATCAAATGCAAAACTTTCTCTTATATATAATGCAAATGTGACCTTTGACCCGAGGAACTATCTACCAATCGCAGAGTGCATCGACCACATGTCCATTCAACCACAGTGACACTTCTATTGCCTATGTGGATAAGTTCACTGGAAGAATTTAAAATGTTCTTGAAGTAAATCTACATTATTTTCCCTAAAATACTTAAAGGAAGAAACTGCTAACACTAAGCTGTTAAATTGATTGGTTTCAGCAACGGCATCTACATGACAGTGGATTATTCGCTATCTTTGTGTTAATTTGTTACCTGAAATGTAATGTTCACAGCCTGTCGAGCAGATGGTTGCTGCACACTGCTTCGAACTATATATGCTTCAAATACGTAAACTATTTATTATTTAATTCTGCTATAGCTGCATATTAGATTAGCTTTACACTCTTATGTGAACTTTCAGGTTTTCTTTGTCATCATTACCATCATCGGCCGCCTCGGTAGCGTAATGGTAGCGCGTCTGCCTCACGTTTCAAGAGGTCCCGAGTTCGAATGTCGATCAGGATTTTACCTGGATAAGGTTTTTTCCGGGGTTTTCCCTTATCCTAAAATACGAATGTCGGGTAACTAAGCTCTATGGACCCTGGGCTCATTTTAGCATAATTTCACCCATTCCATTCATCGCCCGGTATATCTTAACGTTGGAGGACGTAAATTACAAGAAAGAAAAAGAAAACACTATCAACATTATCAGCATCATTATAAAAGCTGATCAGATTGACTTAGATGCTGGCATTCTGATCCCAAGGTTGCAAGTTCAAGCCGGGTCTAGTTGGATGGTTTCGACGTGTAGCTAAAACTGATATGCATCATATCAGCTGTACTCCTTCGTGAAACCTGACATGCTGGTGACGCTAACGTGATTTTGTATTTGAACTGTCATCAAACAAAATAGTTATTTTATTTATTTCGTTGGTCGTTAAAAGTCTAATATATATTGTGACTGTGGGTTAGTGAAATTAAAAGTCCAATTGCACAAACTCAAAATGTTCTTTATTTCCACCGAATTACAGTTGAAACACTTGCCGATTATATAGAATTACTTAGCGCACACAATTACAATTCACCAGTTCGTCTGTCACAGTTCCATTGCACGCTCACAGTTACGTACAACTCCTCTGGTACACGTACTCCGTCTTCCAGTCCGTCCACTCACTCGGCGCTCCTCACGGCTGCTCGCCGAGAACTGAACTGACTCGCCAACTGTAGGCCTGATACAGGGAAGATCGCCGTTTCTGGAAGGTTCGCGGCGCGCACAATTATCCCGAGGTTTCCAGACGTCTGGTGGGAGGGGAAAGAGACGGTGCAGGGCTCGTGCCGCTCTCCTAATCATCCCTTCAGTTAGTGACACGAGACATGGGTAGGCGTGGGCTAAATGCTTCCCGTCTGACCCTACTGCCGGCCGGTTCTACCGGGAGTTCCGACGTTCGGGTGACAATATATATAAAGCTTTCAATTTTGGTGGCTATATTAACTGTCGTAGTATATTCATATAAGCTGTTCTTGAGAACTGTGACAAAAATAATATATTTTTTTCGAAACAAGATATAAATTTTATACAATTTTAGATGTTAATTTTAAATACCACGCAGTTTGACATAGTATCGCTAACCTATGAAAGGTAGAAGTATTTCGTTCCAAATAAAACTACTACTTTGAGGGTAGGAAACGTATTTAAAAAGAAGAAAGGGAGATTAAAATGGTTGAGATTTGGTGTGCGAGAGAGGAAATAACGTTACTAAAAAAATGATCGATAAATAAAAGGTTGATAGTAGAGAGTTATATAAAACCACCTACGTTTCATGTGGCAACATTGTTTTTATTTTCCATTGAGGCTTAAATACCTGTGCGCAAAACTCGCTGGTCAGGTATAAGGAAATTGAATCATCCTGGCGCAACTAATTGATAAGAAACCCGCCTCCCTCACGTACGCCAGTCTTGCTCGCATCGGAAAACATTTGCTCGCGTCTGTACACCAGGTTGAAGTGATTGTCATCTTGAGGTGGGTAGCTATATGCTGGTTTTGAAATCATGGCTACGAACAAACGAATGGAATTGTAGCACTTAAAATGCAAAGAGTATTTAAGAATTCAAACCAATTACTCATATGTCTGGAATGTTTAAGGCACACAATTTCATACACACTGTATTGTTTGAAATACATTTTACTACACAAGTAACGTTTTGTCCCGAGTCTAGATGGTTTGCAAATTGTACAGAAATTATAATATTTATTCAGAATAAAGAGAACGTTGTAGAAAATAGCAGTTTATTATTATTATTATTATTATTATTATTATTATTATTATTATTATTATTATTATTATTATTATTATTATTATTATTATTATTATTATTATTATTATAATTATTATTATTATTATAATTATTATTATTAT